>JAKELK010000072.1:0-318552 GCA_021525775.1 Lactarius deliciosus | reverse complement strand
CGAGCTGTCACTTATGGGAAACCTTTCCACTGAACTAGGAACTGAAGGTTGCGCCCTCGTCCATGCAGTCTCGACTGCAGAATACGCTCCACTTCGAATTCTTCTTCTCCGTCGATGAGGTCAGGTGGGGGTCGCGTGAAGTTTGCGCCGTGTAGTTCCGTCTCCTTGTATGGGGTGAGGAGGTTGGCGTGGAACACGGGGTGAATCTTCCATGTAGCGGGGAGTTCTAATTCATACGAGACGTCCAATAAGACCTTCTTAATGCGGAAAGGTCCGTGACGCTTCGGACCAAGTTTGGCTGTTGGGTAGAAGGTTCGCAGATTCGTACCTTCTAGCCAGACCTGGGCTCCTTCTTGATATGGAACAAAGCGCGTCTTCCCTCGCTTCATCATCAATTCTTGCGCATGCTTGATGCAGTCTTGCGCGTGTTGTCGCCTGATGACCATTTCTTCGAGGCGTTGTTCGACGGATGGGGATGTTGTAGGCTTTGGCGTCCACATGGTACGCGGTTCCCAGCCCATGATGAGTGAAAAAGGTGATTCTTTTGTTGTTGCGTTTGGCCAGGCATTGTGCGCGAATTGCGCGACTGGCAGAGCCTTGGCCCAATTGTCCTGCTGCACGTTACTCCAATGTCGTAGGTATTGCTCCAGCCATTGATTCGTACGCTCCGACTGCCCGTCTGTCTGAGGGTGGTAGGCAGAAGAGATATTTTGGCGAATACCAAGGACTTTGCAGAGGTTTTTCATAAATGCGGAGGTAAACCGGGGGTCTCGGTCTGTAATGATCTTCCGGGGGATACCGTAGTGTGGGTACACATGACACAGATAGAGTCGTGCCACTCCTTCTGCGGTTATTGACTCGTGACAGGGGATGAAGATGGCTGCCTTCGAGCAGTTGTGGTCTGTGATTGTCAAGATGGAGTCATACCCGTCGGACACTGGGAGCTTCGTGATGAAGTCCATGGCTACGACTTCAAATGGTTCGGCGTCTGGGTTGGTGGTGATGGGGAAGAGGTGTGGTTTTTGTCGGTGTGTGTTGATTTTGTTGGCTTGGCATGTTGCGCAACCTTTGACGTAGTCTTCCACGTCCTTGCGCATGTTGGGCCACCAGTAGTCGTGATGGAGAAGTTCGAAAGTGTTTGTGATTCCGGGGTGTCCCATAGCAGGAGTATCATGGAAAAAGGTGATTACCCCCCGTTTAAGATCGTTGTCGCCCACGACAACCAAGGCATCGCCTTTCCACCACAGCCCCCCTACCTTCTTCAGGTTATGGGGCTCAATCCAACACAGTACGTCCTTCTCGTCGAGGTTCTGCGAGATTTGGGTCCAGATGTCCATGTCGTGCATTGACATCTCGGTAGCGCGGATAAATCGTTCGGCGGGGAGGACGATTACGTTGTTGTTGTCCTCATCGTCGACTGTGTAATCCGCTCGTCTTGATAGGGCGTCTGCGCGACCGTTCTTTATTCCAGAGACGTGCTTCAATACGAAGTCGTACTCCGATAGTTCCAAGAATTCGCGTGCCACTCGGCGACTAATTTTTCGTGGTTCCTTCCAGTACTGAAGGTTGGCGTGGTCGGTGTGGATGATGATTTTGTGTGGGGAGCCGACTAGGTACGTTCGCCAGGCTCTCAGTGCTTTTACGACAGCCAAGAGTTCTCGGTCGTAGATATCATAATTGCATTCTGCTGCGCTGAGCGATTCGGAATGGAATGCGATGGGGTGTAATTTCTGGTCCGGTCCGAGCTGATTCAGCACGGCTCCGATGGCTACGTTCGAGGCGTCGACTTCTAGTTCGAATGGTTTTAAGAAGTCGGGGAATAATAGTGTGGGTTCGCGTCCAATACACCGCTTGATGTTTGTGAACGCGTCTTGTTCGTCCTGCCCCCACCGCCATTGTGTGTCTTTTCGCGTGAGGTTGTGAAGTGGTCGCGCCAGGGAGGAGAATCCTCGGATGAACCGACAGTAGAAGTTGCAAAACCCAAGGAATGCGCGTACTTCCCTGAGGGTTTTCGGGGCTTGCCACTCCTGGATGCCCCGTACTTTAACGGGGTCCATGCGCAGGTTTCCGTGGCCTATGATCAGCCCCAGATATTCCACCTCGAGGACTTCGAACTCGCACTTCTCCGGTTTGATGTATAAGTCATGCTCCTCACATAGGCGGAGGACTTCATGGAGTACTGCACGATGATGAGGGTAGTCGATGGCGGTCGCGATTAGGATGTCATCCATGTAGACGATTACTTCGTTGGTGAGAACAAGGGGTCGGAAGATTGTGTCCATCATTTCCTGGAACGTCGAGGGCGAGTTTGTGAGGCCAAAGTACATGACCAAGGGTTCGTAGAGTCCTTGGTTAGTCTTGAACGCAGCTTTCCACTCGTCTCCTCCTTTGACCCGTACGTTGTTGTAACCCCATTTGATGTCAAGTTTGGAGTACAGGCATGCCCCTCGTATGCGGTCCACCAACTCGGGGATGAGGGGAAGGGGGTAGTGATTTCGAACGGTTATTTCATTCAGCCGCCGATAGTCTTGTACAGGTCGTAGCCTACCGTCTTTCTTTTTAATAAAGAAGAACGGAGACGCGTAAGGTGATTTTGATGGACGTATATACCCTTTTCCTAGCTGTTCCGTGAGGAACATTGTGAGTGCTTCCTGCTCATTCTGCACAAGGGGATAGACTTTACAGTCGAGTGCGGCGGGAGCGTTAGGAAGCAGGTCGATAGTGTGGTCCCAAATACGCGACGGGGGAATGCGGTGGGATGCTTCTTCATCAAATATTTTTCGGTGACGATGATACTCCGCTGGGACCATTTCTTCGAATGTCCGTTGTTCCTTCTTCGCTGCTTCTCGCTGTGCTAGCTCCAACGCAGTCGTCGTTTTTCGCAAAAATGCGATCTGGGGTTCACACTCGTCGTCTACGAGTTGCTCCCACACTTCCTTGTCAAGTTCATACGTCTCCAACGCCCGAATAGATGCTTCTATGGGCGTGGCTTCATCTGACAAGCGAAGGCTCGAGATCACAACCGGTTGAAACTCCTCATTCAACGTTGCATCTCCCCACTTGATACTCGGTTCGAAGGCCGTAAACCAAGGGTATCCTAGGATAACTTCGTCCCTTCCCAGGTTCGTGACCAGGAAGTGAAGTGTCCTCTCCTCTTTTCCTGTCTTCACGGTGAGGTCCGTGTACTGAGTGATGGCGCCGTCCTGGTTATGGGTGCCGTCTACATTCCAGATACGGATAGGGTGAGTGACGTCTCTTGTCCCGATCTGGAGTCGCTTAAGAAGTGTGGAGCATATGAAATTGTCTGTTGCTCCTGAGTCGATAAGGACTTGTCATTCGGCCGTTGCGTGTGCAGATTTAAACAGAACTGGGATTCGCATGGATCGATATCTGCTAGTGTACACGTTTAGGTTTAAAGCTCTAGCCCAGGCCACCGGGTTCAAGCGTCGAGAAAATCCTCTCTTCCAAACAACTTTTCGACCATGAGGTCACGCACCTCCTGTGACTGTGCCTTCATCGCTGCGATCTGTACGTCTGCCTGCTCCTCATTCAAAAGGACGCGATTAGCTGATATGGCAATAGTACTGAGGGTGGGAGTTGGTACGTTTGCAGCCGGGGGAGGGGGGAGCGCAGCTCGCGAGGGACTGGTGGGTAGCGCCATGGTAGTGCTGGCTGCAGCCACGTGCACACCTTTTTGTGGGCAGTTACGCGAGATGTGCCCTTGAGCACGACATCTAAAACATCGTCCCTCCTTCTGAAGTTGGACTTTGTCGGTGTCGGTGAGGGCCACGGAGGCTCGGGCATGTCCAACATCCATGGCGTTTGGGTCGCGAGTTCTGTTGAGGGCTTGGACCCACTGCTCTCGGCTGTGTCCACCCTTTCGATTGCGCGACGGTTTGTTCTTCCCCAGGCGATCCTTTAAAATGAGATATTCAGCCTGTTGAAGTCGGGCTGCCGCCTTCCACTGCTCCCAATTGACTGGGTGCTGGAAGCAGATAGCATTAACGACTAACTGATTTGGTAGCCCGTCCTGGAAGATGTCGAGAGTTGTGGCTTCGTCGGGGTTATACCCAGCCTTGATAACAAGGTTTTCGAAGGTGGCTATATACGTGTTGATGTCCTCACCCTTCATGGTAAGGGTCTGGAGTGATTTGCGGGCATTGGTGCGTTCTGCCGAGTCGAAGTAGGCGGCTATGAATCTGTCTCGGACTGTGTTCCACAAGACCATGTTCCCACGATCTACTCCGTTGGCTATTTGCTCGTTAAGCCATCGTGCTTGTTCTGCCACCCAGTCGTCAACAAGGGGGCCCCTAATGTAGGAGAGGAAGGTCATAGCGCGTGAAGAGGGGATTCTGAGCTGGTCGACGTCAGGGTTCATCCCCTCATAGAGGTCGAACGCGAGCAAGAAGGCCTTGCTTTTGTCCCTTGTTCCCGTGAATTCTGGGGGGGGGTTTCCTCCTAGTCTCCCGTGGCTTCCAGGCGCAATTATTGGGGCGGCTCCTCCTGGTGCAGCGCCACCGCCACCGCCACCGCCACCGCCACCGCCACCGCCACCGCCACCGCCACCGCCACCGCCACCGCCACCGCCACCGCCACCACCACCACCACCGCCACCACCACCACCACCGCCACCGCCACCGCCACCGCCACCACCACCACCACCGCCACTGCCACCACCACCGCCACCGCCACCGCCACCTCCACCTGCGCCTCCTGCTGGGGCACCACTGGGCGGTGCTGGGACTCCTCCCCCTCCTGAGCCAGAGGCTCCTGAGGGTCCCCCTCCTCCTCCAGCTCCACTGCTGGTGAGCGTCGTGCTAGCTGAAGCCTGTTGTTGGGTCTGCGACATTGCGTAGGATGGAAAAGCGGTGATAGGTAAGTTCGTTGTGGGGACAGGTACGCTTGGGGAGTCAGGGTCTGGGCTGTCGACGTCGATGCCGCTGGGGTTGTGGGTTCTGAAAGGTCCTACTCCGAGTGCGGGGGGTACAATGCTAATGGTGTACCAGCTCCCTTGCTTTGGTGAGTAATTGATGTATGCCCACTGACGGATGTCGTCAAGATAATGGACTTGTCGGTATTTCTGTGTGTTAGGGTGGAAAAGGAAGTATCCTTCAGCTCCATCGTGTTCTGCCCAGACTACAGTTCCTTTGATTTTGTCAGAGAGCTCGTTGGCACTGTAACGTTCAATGTATTCAGCTTGAAACCGAGACTGGCTGCGACTGGACGTCGCCACTGTGAGAGACTTGACTTAATGTAACGCCACCACAGGGGCGTTAGGTACGACGTGTACTTTGTAAGTCAATCGGGATCGGAAAGGCGTGAGTCGGTCAAGACTCAGTTCGGTGGTGAATAAGTACTACTAGGCCTCCCAGGGGCACTAGAGTAATAGCGGGGGCTAGGGCTCAAGCGTAGAGGCGAGCGAAGACGTAGACTCAAGCGCAAGGGCGAGTCAAGCAGGATTCGTGAGGCAAAGACAATGTGGTATTACACAAGAAGTCAAGTCTACCATACAAGCTAGGTAGGGCGGGACTTATATACTGATACAGGGTGTTTGTAGACTACAAACACATGGCGCGATCCTAGGGTGCAGGCCCTAGCGAGCTAATCGAGTAATATGAAAGGAGAGTCTGTAAATGGAACAAGCAAATCCCACGGGGGCACGCGGAGATCAGATGGCGTCTGCGGACTCTAAGAGTCGTAAGATCGATATCGTAATGGTCAGGCGGTGGGTGCGAGATAGAAGCCGAAGGCAGAAAAGAAGCGGGTCATGGGTAAAAGTACATGCGAACACGAGGCAACATTGCAGAGGAAAGGATAAGCAACAGTCCGAGTTCGTAACAAGGGTCGGGCTGGCGGTCTGGTGGGTCAGGTTGCTTAGCTAAGCAACAACGCGAACTTCACTCTACAGAACAAGCAGTGCACTATATTCTTAAGAGACTCAGATGGGGAATACATGGTAAACTACGAGTAGTCTTTGAACGTTCAGTTGCAGGAACTGAAAAAGACTGCAACCCAACCTGACTTCAACTGGTAGCAACTGCAACTTTCAGTTCAGTTGCAGAGTTTTACACATCAGCAACTGCAGTCTTTTGCAGTTGTGCAACCAGTTGCAACCGGTTGCTTAGTAAGCAAGTGATTGGGCTGAATTTCTGATCAAAACAAGCCTAAGATCACCCAAATCGGCCAAAAACTGAGCAAGTTATGATCAAAACAATCATTTTACTCATAACTTCTGCTTTTTTTGGTTGTTTTACCTGATTATTTTTTTATTATAAGGCAGTTTCACTTAGAAATTTATTATAGGTACCTATGAACACTAATTATAAGTGTTTTTGACTCAGTTTAGACCAGTTTCAAATAGATTAAATAACATTCCGTTGCAACCAGTCGGGTCCAGTTGCAACTGGTTGCAGCTGGTTTTCTTGCAGTTTTTTGCAGTTGCAGTTGAGGTTGCAACAAATTTCCTTTTTTGGCAACCGGTTGCAGTTGCAGTTGGACCAAATATGGTCAAAAACCGGACCCAACTGGACTTTCAAACCCTAACTACGAGCCACTTTTATATCCTACAAGACTATGATTTTCTACACTATTTTCTGAGGGACATATCAGTGCAAGCAGGTCTATGTGCTGGCACATCTGCTGGCATACAATGAGTCACAAGTACAAGGCATGCGCTGGCAGTCGCGCTGTCAATCCGAGAATACTCCGCGAACAATCTGATACTGATCTGATAACAAGTCCAGGCCAAGTCAAGAACTGAGAAACCAAAACTGAAACATACGTGGGAAATGTCACATGACTGTGACAATAAGGTAGATTGGCGCTAACTTTCCTACCTGATACAGTACAGTACAGCCAAGAGTACAGCTGTTGTGTCACGGTATGTGAAGTGGACGCTTACTTATGGTGATGACCTCATTAGTAAGTTGCAATGTGTCATGGACTTAGTCAATCAGTCAGCAGTAGTAGTATCACATGCCAATGTGGCATGAGTCATTCCTAGGATAGTGATAGTAGGGTTCGAGCTACTTACACTATTAGTCGTACGGATTCAAGAGGAGCTTTAAAGTGTCCTCGTACATGTATAAATAGTGGCACGATAAGACCAAGATATGCCATCTTGGTCTTCTTTAATCACCACGTCTCGCTTCCCTCTCTCATGCGCACCCTCACTTGTCTCTCAGAAGCAAGTCATCTCTGTCAATTGCCTAGTGACCCAGACGTCCTAGTGCTTAGTCATCAGTGTCACATGCCTTCATAAGCACGGTGTACACGTGTCCAAGTCACGTGACTTGTCCCTGGAATATTTGCTAAGTCGTGAATGCCCTCTCATCGTCCAAGTCGGACTAACGCCAGTGGTGGCGTAACATTAAGACCAAGATCCCTCATTGTGGCATTCACAACCCAAGACCAGTGGACCAACTTTCGAACCTACTCCCTTGAACGCAGGGGAGATCGCAACATACCAACACAGTTCTTAGGAGCAGCCAGGTGGAGAGAATACCGAGGAGAAGCAGGATACTTTGTAGACTTCGCATCGGGACCCACCTGATACCGCCCAGTTGAGTTCAACTTCGACCACTTGTGCTGGGTAGAGATTACGTGGAACCCCATAGACAATTGATTCGATGCAGTATGGCCAGCAGGCAGGAACTACAACTGCAATATCGACTCAAGAGGATTACCCACACGCGAACAGTGGGGACGTATCGACGGACAACCAGAAGAAGAGCCCAGCACATCCGAACCTAGAACTCCCATACCATTGGAAACAAGCGGGGAAGAAGAAACCTCCAACACAGACAACAAATCGGATATCGAAGAAGTAGTACAGACAGCTGAGTCACTCCGTATCAACGAACCGGAGACAATCCACATCAGGTCCCCAGAAGTAATGGCCACCGCCACCATAATTCAAGAAGAGCTGGCCGCAGAAGAAGTACGATGCATTACCGAAGAAGCAGAAGCCTACCTGTGACCCATCAACCCTGCTACAGGACATCGCATGACAGCCGACAATGCTGCCATATTCTGGGCAGTGGGCCCAGACCTACCAGACCCACCACTGGGAGCAGGAGGACCTGCCCCACCTAGAAGGCCAGGAGGTAACTTCAGTCAAGGCCCGCCAGATCCACCAAGAGAAGGCAGAGGAAGAAGACATCCACAATTCGGCGGAGGAGGCAGAGGAAACCCATTCGGAGGTGGACCACCACCCCCACCAGGAGGACCACTGCCAGGAGGACCACCAGCGGGCCTACCCCACGGGGCGGAAAGATTGGCCAGAGAAACCCCAAATATCTTCGATGGGAATCAAAAAGAGTACGAGTCATTTCTTACTCAGTGGCACATTTACTGGGGGAAAAACGCAGAAGCACTGATCATGCTTAATGTCTATCGATGATGCCTGCTATTTCTGGGATTCGTCAAGGGACCCCAAGTAGCCAATTGGACTCTCAGATTTCTCCAATGGCTTAACAACGAATTACACCTGGGGAGGAGTAGATACGACGACTACCTATGGGATACGCTGACCGCAGGCTTCTCCGATCATTTTTCAAATGTTCTCAAACAAGAGGAAGCCCAAGCCACCCTAGCCAAAGGGTTCAAGATGATTGGAGACGACATTGATTCGTACGTCACCAACTTCGAGCAGCTAGCACGGAAGGCTGACTACCGCCTCAACGACCGCCAAACCCTGGACCGCTTTATGGTGGGGTTGCCCAAAGCACTCTTCACCGAAATCTACAAGTTGGATGACCCACAAACTTTTAACAAGTGGAAAGAAGCAGCCATGCGCAGACAAAAACAATACATCCACCTCCGCACTCAACTTAACATCACCAGCACGCTGTCCTGAGGACCACCACCTACATGTCCAAATCAACCACAAGGATACGCCCCTCCATGGGCACCACCTCGCCACGCACCACCACGATATGATCCAAATGCGATGGATACATCCGCGGATCAATCCAGAGCTAGACTCGCAATGGTGGGGGATCCCAATTGGGTACCATACACCCCACCATTCCCACCACGCGGAGGACCGGGGCAGAACAGAGGAGGAGGACAACGCTGGGACATGAGGGAAGTCATCTGTTACAATTGTAACAACCCAGGTCACTTCTCACGAGACTGCACGTGACCCAGAAAACCAAGACAGCCATACCAACCATGTGCAAGTACAAGTCGCAGCGCGGAAACCGACTACTACAGTCAAGAACCCACTGTCGTGAGACGCGCAGAAACCACAGCCAAAGAACAAGCCAAGGGGTGGATGGACACTATACGAGGGGCTAGTGACGAGGTCAAAGACCTCATATTCAAGGACTTATGGACCCAAGAGGGTTTTCAGGATGCCTAAACCCATCAGCCTGGGTGAGGGCAGTTAATTATAACTCTGTAATCATGACTCACTTCCGTTTGCTTTGAATTCCAGTCTCGATTCACACCAGTTACTCCATGGCCAACATAAAAGGACTCGTTGATTCAGGTGCCACCGACAACTTTATAAAACCCGCATTCGCCAAATGCATGGGCCTCGGGCTGCAAGCCCTCGAGCAACCTAAGAAAATATGGAACATAGATAACACTGAAAATAAAGCTGGGTCCATCACTCACTTCGTCAATCTAGACGTCCAAACCAACGGAATTAACAAAGTTATGAGATTCCTAATCACGGACATTGGAAGTGAAGAACTAGTACTCGGATACCCCTGGCTAGCCACCTACGAACCAACCATCAGTTGGACCCATGCCACCATTCACAAAGATGCACTCCCAGTGGCATCAGTATTTGTACAGGTTGCTTGATGGGGGTTGTACCACCTGGCGCCTGGTGGTGCCACCTGGTACAACCCATAAAGTTAGCAAGTTGGCAGTTGCACAAGCCATGTCTAATCCTTCAAAAAGATTTTTACACAGCGATGACCAGCAAGCAGGACAAGTTCAGAAAGTCAAGAAAGTCAGACAAGTCCAAGTATTAGGCATATCACATAAGTTAAATATTTGTCATATCATATATTTTATCATATATTATATCATACATTTATTAGTCATATAATATCAAGTCACACCTGGTCACAGTCATGCCAAATCTGCCACATAAAAATAATATATTATTCACAATAAATAAATACATGATAGTACTACTGTAAGATGCGGCCATGGAGTCGCGGCGTGGTATGATGTAATGGGTATGAGCCGTGGCGGCGTAGCGAGGGTTGGCGGTTGCGGAGTCTTGAGCATCATGTGCGGCGCCGTGGCAGTGGGTTGGCAGTTGCGGCGTTGGACGCCATGTTGGGGTGTGGCTGTTGGGGTGTGGCAGTGGGTTGGCGGTGGCAGGTTGTAGTCTTGTGCGCCATGTTGTGACGTCATGGTGACGGGGTTGGTGGCTTTGCGCGCTGGGTCGGGGTGCATGGCTGTGGGTTGGCAGTTGTGGGGTCTTACAAGTCGTGTTGTGGCGTCGTGCTGGTGGGTTGGCGGTTGTGGTCTCGTGCACCATGTTGGGTGTCGTGGTGACGTGTTGGTGGTCGCAGCCATGGTGGGGCTTGTGCACAGTGAGGTAGCAATGGTGTCGGGGGCTGGGGTGGCAGTGTTGGGGTGACTGTTACGATCTCGCCGTATCTCTTATCTTGTTTCCATTCTGTTGCCCCGCATTTGCATGTACTTTTACCTATGACCCACTTCCTTATCATCTTCGGCTTCTATCTCGCACCCACCACCTGACCATTACGATGGCCGATTTTACGACTTTTAGAGTCCGCAGATGCCATCTGACTTCCGCGTGCTTCCGCGGAATTCCCTTATCCCATTTACAGACTTCCCTTTCCTACTACTCGATTAGCTCGCTAGGGCCTGTACCCTAGGATCGCGTCATATGTTTGTAGCTTACAAACATCCTGTAACAGTATATAAGTCACGCCCTACCTAGCTTGTACGGTAGACTTGACTTCTTGTGTAATACCACATCATCTTTGCCTCATGATCTCTGCTTGACTTGCCTCTGCGCTTGAGTCCCCATTTCTGCTTGCCTCTACGCTTGAGCCTTGATCTCCGCTATTACCCTAGTGTTCCTGGGAAACCTAGTGGTACTTGTTCACCACCGAACTGAGTCTTAACAGACTTGCGCTCTTCCGTTCCCGATTGACTTACGAAGTACACATCGTACTTAATGCCCCTGTGGTGGCGTTACATTAAGTCAAGTCTCTCACAGTGGCGACGTCCAGTTGCAGCCAGTCTCAGTTTCAGGCCGAATATATTGAACGTTACAGCACCAACGAGCTTTCTGACAAAATCAAAGGAACTGCAGTTTGGGCAGAACACGACGGAGCTGAAGGATACTTCCTTTTCCACCCCAACACACAGAAATACCGACAAATCCATTATCTTGACGACATCTGTCAGTGGGCGTACATTGATTACTCACCAAAACAAGGGAGCTGGTACACCATTAGCATTGTACCTCCCACATTAGGAGTAGGCCCCTTCAAAACCCACACTACTAGTGGCATCAATGTCGACAGTCCAGACCCTGACTCCCCGAGTGTACCTGCCCCTACAATGAACTTACCCATCACTGCCTTCCCATCCTATGCAATGTCACAAACCCAACAGCAGACTTCAGCCAACACGACACTCACCAGCGGTGGAGCTGGAGGAGGAGGAGGAGGAGGACCCTCAGGAGCCTCTGGCTCGGGAGGAGGGGGAGCCCCAGTACTGCCCAGTGGCGCCCCAGCAGGCAGTGGCACTGGTGGCGGAGGCGGGGGTGGCGCTGCGCCAGGAGGAGCCACTCCGATAATCGTGCCCGGAGGCCACGGGAGACTAGGGGGAAACCCCCCCCCAGAATTCACGGGAGCAAGGGACAAGAGCAAGGCCTTCTTGCTCGCGTTCGATCTCTATGAAGGAATGAACCCAGACGTCAACCAGCTTAGAATCCCCTCTTCATGCACCATGACTTTCCTCTCCTACATCAGAGGACCCCTTGTCGAAGACTGGGTAGCGGAGCAAGCACGGTGGCTTAACAAACAAATAGCCAATGGAGTGGATCGTGGAAACATGGTCCTGTGGCAAACAGTCCGAGACAGATTTGTGGCCGCCTACTTCGATTCGGCTGAACGCACCAATGCCCGTAAATCACTCCAGACCCTTACCATGAAGGGTGAAGACATCAACACGTACATAGCCACCTTCGAAAACCTTGTTATCAAGGCCGGGTATAATCCCGACGAAGCTACAACCCTCGACATCTTCCAAGACGGGCTACCTAACCAGTTAGTCATTACAGCCAATGATCCTGAGTGACTTCCATATGTCATGGGTCAACCGACGGGTAGAATCTCAGATATGTCATGGAGCAACCGACATCGGCCGACACTGAAGATTCTTACAGTATTCATGGGCAAGCCGATGTCGGCTCGGAGTAGAGGCAACCCAGAGATATCCGATCCAGGTGTTGTAATATTATTCATTGAGTCGGAATCGGGTGACGCAGTTCACCTTATCCGGACGGAAAGACATGATCCATTTCGTCCGAATGGAAAGACATAACGTTTCTTTGCAGACACTGTGGTAGAGTTCACATCTTCTGGAAAAGTGAAAGCGCTCATTATTTACGATGATTCAATTGATTCCATCTTTCCTGAAATGTAAGGTGATGTATATTGACATATTTGAATCCATGTCCCATCCAGAGCAGATAGTATGTACATATGTGTCATTCACTCGATGTCAATAATGAGAAACAACTTGAACAGTTCCGGACCAATAGACATATTCCACTGCACAATATCCGGAATCGACATAATACTATCTTTCCAGCAAGTAAGTTGCTTTTACCCCTCCAGCACCTCTTCCTGTGTCCATATTCCTTGACAAAGGTCAGAGTCAGATGTAAGTTTAGGATATAATATACTCACATGGCTCGGTCTGTCACCTTCACCCGTCGCTTACCAAGCTCATGAAGATGAGTGGGTTGCTTATCTGGATATTCCTCGGACTCAGAGACTCTGATGCTGTGATTGCACTGTTGGACAGGTTGGGGTGCTTGAGATGGGGGTGACACATTTGATGCCTCTCCTATGCTTCCAGGCTCGGGTGTAGTAAGCATCCTCTGTGACATGTGCAGAGAGGGAGTAGGGTTATCTTCACGATGTTCAGAGATCCTGGCTAGCTCCCTAGAATAATTCTCTGCTTCATCATCACCATCAGATGGACAATCTCCTCGTCTGCGTGTCCGATTACGGATTTGCTTGGGTTGCTGAACAGCATCAGAGAGGAGCTCGCAGGATGGGTTCCAGATCAATGGGGGGAGTCCATCGTGCTTGCGCTGCCTCCAGTGATCGAATAAGTTGAATATATCACCGACCCTGACCTTTGATGGGTCAGCCCATCGAAACCCGGATGGGTAACACCCTTCATCAATCCAAGATGTCGGATTTATCGTTATCTTCGCCCACGGGATGGTAGCCTGTGCCCTACCGGAAACAGATCCTAATGCGTACATTGAGGCATTACCTTGCAGGATATGTGACTGACTTACGAATGTGGGCAGTGCAATAATTCCTAAGTGTTGTCTGAACAACCTTGGTATTAATTGAACCACCCCTAGTGATAGACGGAATCGCAGGCAGCCCATTGCTATCAGTAATAATGGGAATTGGAGCTTTAAGTGTCTTTGAGCGATCTTTTTCAGCAGGTTGATCACCATCTGTATCACCCATGAGATTATGACAATACATGGATGAGAATACTTCGCACCTGTTGCGAAACACATCCTGGAATACCGCTTCCATTGTTTCCAGAGATCAGTATTCCTCCATTGCGGAAAGAAGTCAGTAAAGTTCTGGCCATCGTCCAGGCGGCTATTCCATTCATCCCTGTACATCACACGTTGCATATATATGGGTTAGACACCAGTAGGATATCCGATCCGGAAGACATACAATGCAACTTGTGGAGTCCCATCTGCCTTCTCAGATGCAATCAGAACAATGCAGCGTACACCACATGTTTTGTACAGCTGTGTTTGGAAGTCTCTCACAATCCGTCCACGGACGCCGGCCGATGCCATCCTGAGAACACAGATCAGTAGAGTATGCATGATATGGAGCATCACTCACTTGGCCTGAATTTCCTTAGGCGGTGCATGCTCTGACCACTCCTTTGCGATATCTGCATACCTTTCCTGTTCCTCAATGGGTAGGTCCTTCCAGAGTTGGGTAGTTGCGTCCTGCAGAGCCCCCAAGAATTCCCGAGATCCAGGAGCACCACCGGAAACTTCCTTGGCAAGACGCATGATGTCCTCCCTTTTTGCCTGGTAGAAGGCATTCCGTGCAGACCACTTCCGAGTGAGTTTAATGATCTGACGATGTGGGGCAGAATAGTGGTTGTAGAACCACTTTCTGATTTTCTAGAATATATATGACTCAGTAGATGTATACAGACCATAGCCCCATCGGAAAATACCTGTTTGGCGTCCTTCTTATTGAATGCAGAGTTGGCAGGTCGGAGGCGATACACATCCCCCATTGCCTTCTCCAGGATTCTATTCCGTGTCTGTGTGTCAGCTTTCTCAAAGTCCTCTAAGTACCCCTTCATGATATGGACATCTTGCGGTGTGAGCTTGACCCCCTCAAGTGCATGATCTATGGGTGCATTGGAGGGGGGATCTGTATCATCAGAAGAGCTATCCGAGGAAGACTGTTCCGATTCCATTGTATATAGGGATAGATGGAGTGGTGGACAAGTGAAGTCAACAAATAAGCCGAGATGTACTGGGGATAATACATATAATGGCAAGGGCTATATATACTCCCATCACTATGCTTGTACACATGATGATGGCAAAGCTAGAATATTTGGGTGTGTACCGTGACAGACCAATCCAGACAAGCATTCCGAAATGAAACTGCTGTATGCAATGTGTTGCACATGTCCCGTAAACAGTACGATCGGAAACACGGATACACCATGTTTCAGGTGCTCTACCGGGTTCATAGTAATCGGGTCGCAGTGGTTCCGCGAATATGCAGGAGACTTACCTTGTCTCTTCTCAGAGACATCCTGACCAGGCGATCGGATATGCCTATACTGTGTGCTTCAGATGCCCTACCCGGTTCTATATGACGTGTTCCGAGTATTTAGTAGACCTACCATGTTGCCAAAGGGAGGACATCCCATCAGAAGAGTGTAATCTGACCGAACACAAATCAAGGCGACGTTGGTGGCTTCACATCATTGTACACGATGTCGGGTATACTGTTTCAATGATCCCAGGTTAGGCAGGCATGGGGGTATAACCCACTTCACGCGCATATGAAACGAGAAACACGTCGATAGCACGTTTACAATAACTGGTGGATCATCTGATGCTATTTCAAGGGAGTGATTATCGACTAGGATATTGATGTAAACATCGGGGAAACAGAGGCAATCCGGCTAGGTCTGCCGGTCACGTGACAGCATTAGGAGGGATCGATGGGAAGAGAACGTAAAATGGTCAGTAGTATATCTGTTCTGACGTGTATAGAGCAATAGAGGTAAAGGTTAATAACGGAAAGCAAATATGAGATAAGCGAAGCGTGATATGATTCGGAAGTGCAAACGGGGTGCACGACCCCCATGAAACGTAAACAGCTACTCTGCGCTTGTAAACGGGGAGGTAGACGTAAAAGCAAGACCTGCAACACGATATGTGAAGCTGTGAAGGAGCTCTCCAAATGGACGCACGCAAGCGCGGACGGGGGCGGGACTAGCCATCGATTGCAGACTCTTGTGTTCACTGTCTCTGTTCGGGTCGGACGGGTTCGGCGTACGGGAATGCGACAGAAACATCGGAAAGCGACGGCATAATGGACAGTTATTTGGAAGCAGAGAAATCGGACAGCATCTCCTCCAGGCGTTCCTTCATCTCCTCCATCCTCTCCCATATGTCTGCCACCTCCTCTTGTAGAGCGACATGCTCGTCAAGATATGCAACCATTCCGTCGCGTGTGCTGAGACGAATGGATACTGTTGGCTCGTTCGATTCGTCAGGTTCCAGCGACGGCCTCTGAAAACCTGGTGGCGCTTCCTGTAAGACATTAGCAGTTGTACACATATATGCGTCGGACGGCGTGCACAGTCAGTTCCTCGATTTCCGGATCGCTTGAATCCTGCGCAATCTCGGGTACGTCTTTACCCGCCTTCCACGTGTTAAGAAACGATGTATGAGACTGCGCCAATGAAGCAATGTCGGGCTTCACATCAACGGCCATGTCGTCTTGATCGTCCTATAGAATCATATGTATTAGTACCTCTGCATCTGGAATCTCATACATACTAGGGTGAATGGCACGGGAGGAACGGGTGTACGTTTCTTGAGGAACGAAAACTTGAGCGGTTTTGCCACGGTATCGTCAGACTGTACATCGGAAGACGCAGGCATGGGTGCAGGAGGGGGCACAGGCGCAGGAGACTCGATAAATGAAGAGGTGGTGGGAGCTATGTTCGGTGGATTAGCAGTGACAGGGCGTGGGCGCGGGGGCATCTTTCCGACGTATGCCCGAGCCCGAGGACCTAGAAACACACCTTTAGTGTGGTACTGTGGGTATTGCATACCAAATAGGGCAAACCTCGATGTGGTCGCCCAGATATGTCTGGCTGTCTGCGAGGAGTCATACTATAAGGCGCTGACAGCACGCACTTGCGCATACTATATTCCACGACTATGACTCTTTGGGAACAACAGATAGTGGGCTAGAGCTGTCTCGACCGGATCGGAAGACGTAATTTGTGTCATAGAATAGCACAGAGTAGGCAGGTGGTTGCGCCGTTAGTCTGTCTAGTCTCGTAAAGGTGTCAAGTGTCATACACGTGTGCTATAGTTAGACCGACTCGGAAATGTTAGCACTTTCCGAGTTTGTTGTCTCCTTTCATTGTGCAGCCATGGGCCCAAAGCGTGCCAACGATGACTATCTCACTGAGGCCGAGGAAAAGATCATGGCCATTGCTGTCAGGCTGGACTCTGCACTTCGCCAGCGGGAGAAACATCCGGAACAGGTGGACGATCTATGGTTCACTACGTGCATCGGCAGTGAGCTAGTAGGGCGTCCATTGTCACTCATAGCTTGGACGAGAACACTGATGAGTATCAATATTGGCAGCGTCAAATCAATAAGATCTTTGATGCCTCGGCACCTTCGACGCGCATCCATCCTATCGTCCCCGTGGTCGCAGAAGAGTGGCAGGCTGCTGTAGCAGAGAGCAGATCAGTCAACCTCGATGCAATGAGCCTCATAGAGGCGAGAGAACAATGCCGGGAGGTTGCAAGGGATCACCCGACATGGCCTGGCAAGCTCTCCATGGTCAATCTCCCCACCTTGCTTAGGACTCAGCCGGGCGACGCATACTGGTGGCTTCCCCCCCCCCCTAATCCTCTCACCGCTGAGCCCGCTGCGGATGAAGAGGACAATGACGACGATAACCCGGGTGAGTGATATGAATACAGGACGCCTCTTCAGTGCACGCTAATATCTTCTAGACGCTCCTGACGGATCGGCAACGATCAGGCTTCGCCGTTCGAGCAGGTCTTTGAAGGGGAAAGCTCCCGCACGCACGGATGCAGAACCCGTTGATAGCGCACACGTGTTGGGGACGTCTGGAGATGGCGGTGGGGTTGTCCCTATGGACGAAGATTCCGATGGAGACGGGGAAGAGACGCCACGCAAGCCCCGGATTCACAAGCGTCAAAGTATCACATCGCCCACGATTGAGGCTTCTGCCCCCCCGAAACAACGCCAGCGTACAAATACCATCGGTGAAAGTGCTGCGGGCATTATCGAACCGCTCAAGATCTCTGCGGATCGCCGCACGCAGGCAGAGGGAGGTGTCAAGCGGTGCAAGCGCCAAAGCAATGTTGGCACGATGGTGGACGATCTGGCGGGAAACCAGGTATGATATCGCCTGCCCCGATTCTGATGGCGATGGCGAATGGTATATCTAACGACCTCTCCAGGATTTCTGTGGCCCGTGTCGTCTGTCCAATCTTAAATCGTGCGAACCGCAGCTCATCACCGACCCTGGAAAGAAACCCCGGAAATCGTGCGCCAATTGCGCCACACGGAAGACCCACTGCAGCCCACTTGCAAGGTGGGCACAAAAGATACAAGACGACGAGACTTCGAATCCTAAGCCCATCCGGAGGCGGTCTGCAGTAGCAGGTATGTGACCGTGGATCACATTTCCTCATTGAGCTAACGACCCTTAAGCAATCATCGGGGACGTGACTCCAACTCTGGGGTCGGTGCGGAAGACACAGCAGGAGCAGGATGCGCGTCTCACAAATATGGAGACGACTATTAACAACATCGACATCATGCTTCGTGCGCTCTGCCGAGTGAACGGCGTCAATCCCAACAGTCTCAAGCTTCAAATTCCACCGGTCCCCCGATTCGAATCACCCATTCGTAGCGCCTCGTCGGCCTCCTCTGCAATCAGTGCAGCGTCCACCTTGTCATCCAGCCTCAACGCTCAAAGGATGTCTCTCGATGACATATCGGCACCAGCCCCCTCTGCCATATCTTCCGTGGGTCAGCAAGGACCTATCCATTCAGGTCTCCCGGTCGGAAAGCTCACGGAAACCGGTACGATTAGCCGGATGACGTGTAGTGTTTTATTATAGCTCATGCGATTCTATCATTCAGTACAACCCATCGCTGGCCCATCATCCGCGATTGAGCAAGACTTGGATGACTACGGTGCGTTAAGGCATTAGCCGTTTCTGACTGTATCAGATTGATCTGACATGCACATGTAGTGCCCCCCTCTCGCCCGAAGAGTCGAGCTGACATCGCAGCCGTGGCCCACATACCAAGAACCAACCCCCCTTCGAGAGCACCGTCCCGAGCGCCAAGCGGATCGGAATCGAGACCACCGTCACGGTCCCGAGTGCCAAGCGGATCGGGATCGAGGGCCTCATCCTGCACGCGCACTTAAGGGGTACCATATTATGTGTATAATACTTCTATAGTCGTCTCTGCCACTGTTCCGAATCCGTATGCGTAGGACGAGCTGTGACTGAATCGATGTGAATGTCCATGTGTGGGATATCATCTGTCCTAGCTCCAGATAGACTGATCCCCCACCTATCAACGTCAGGCTGTCCGGGGGCATATATCCGACAACCACGTGTACGACACGTGTACGACACACAGCAGTGGCGATATCAATATCACACAGATCGCTGATATGCGATTTCTGGTATCTACAACACAACTTTGAGGTGTGTGTCTTTCGACAGATATACAGAGAGGAGATCACAATGGCATATAAAGGTACACGTGAGACTCTCTTTCTGTTTGCTTCATGTCCAGTCTCAATATGCCACCAGGCAGTCTGAAGTCTCACCATTATCAAGCAAGAGGTGCCCACACCAGTCTCTCTGAACCCGAAGATAGCATGTCATCCAGTGCTGAATCATTTGATGGCGATGACATGTATCCTGTCGACTATAATGATGAGACTGTAAGCGACAGCACCGACTCGGATGGACATCCACAATTACGTGTGGGGCGATTTGTATGTGTCGCGTCATATTGGGTCGGGTATCTTACGTTTGAAATAGTGTAATACAGACGTTGAAACCGCCACAAGCGAAGATCCCGACGTGGACAGATATTCACAGTCACTCATAGACGTCATGGTGATGTAGTTAATAATATGTGTAATATCCGGAATTCTTACATTTGACATAGAATGATTCCAGTCTAAAGACACAGAGACTTTCAGTTGCAGTAGAGAATGTTGCCATCATGATCAGGGCACTTTGCGATGCTCGGGGTATCAGGTACCCCACTACCGGGTCCAGAACATCCCACCCTTCTGACAATTCAACACTCCCAAATGACATGGATATATTAGAGGTGCAAGACGATGTGGGATGCAACAATATTGTAGAGTTGGGTGGTTACGTTGGCAGCTCGGAAGGCTAGGCATATGCAATATGGGTGTCTAGCCATTATACTAGTATGGTTTCATCCATTGCATACTATGAAGATGACATAGCGATACGATAGAAAATGATGGGATCTCGGACATTGTACGGATGTGCCTCTCCGGTCTGTACACAGCTAACGTATAGCTGACATCATAATGAGGCCAGACACAGGAAACATCATACGTCCAGACACAAGAGATAGTATGAGTTCAAACATGAGAGACATCATGAGTACTAGACAAGCCTATGACGACACATATCATCCGTGTATTTAAAGAATGGATGCGTACCATCGGAATCCTGTATCATACACTCCATATACACACCATCCACACACACCATTTGTTTCCATACAGTTTTCATATATTATGGGTCGAGGACGCGCAGCAGAACTTGTTCCCGAGGAAGAGGACGGTATTGAAGAGATAATCATTCGGCATGCAAAGACCAAGTGTGGCACTCGGACGACTGAGAAGTCTGTACCAATTATCATTCCCAGCAAGAAGAAGACTGGTCAACCCTCCCGATCAAGGAAAGGAAAGCAACCGGATGCTGCTGAAGGTTCCGGCGGCACGATTACCGGTGCTGATGATATACAGGCACTGTCGCAGCAGGTTATGGATGGTCAACTTGAAGTAGATGACACTTTTGACCTCAACATGGAGCAGGACCGGCCACAGGCATCTGTATGTTTCATGACATTGTAACCACAGGATATATGTTATGACCAGTCATAGACCATCATGGATCAATGGGTCCAGCTGCAACGGAAATACCTGGATATCCTGTTGACGATGGAGGGTTGGCCAGTCAACCCTACTTGCTCCATATGTCGGAAATACGCAGACATCAAATGTCTGGATTGCATTGGAGCGAACCTATTTTGCAAGGACTGTTGCACTATGGCTCACAGCCGCTCTCCATTCCATAGGCCACTCAGATGGTCTGGGGCACACTACACCCCAGTCACTCTGCAGTCTTTAGGATTTGCTTTATTCCTTGGGCATGATGGTGGACCCTGTCCACTAACTGTTGAGGTATGCTGATATCCCATACATTAATATATATCAGTACTGAGATCCACTCAGGGAATCAAAGCCATACAGGCAGCATGTATTAGCCGGAAGAGTCGCCCTGGACGCCAACGCACCCGTTCTGCTTCCCTACAATCTGTTCAAGAGGATCCAGAATTACTGAAAGATACTGTACAGCTTCCAACGCCGCGGGATACACCCCAGCCAGAAGACCCAGATACACCACCAGCACCATCGGATAGTCTGTATGATTGTCCAGATATGCCCATGGACTCCAGTGACAGTATGCTGGCCCGGAAACGCACTGCAGATTCGGGAAATCCAATCCTGACTGTTGTCGACCGGGGTGGCATATTTGAGATAGAAATGGTATTTTGTGTATGCTCGCAAATGGATGACCAGGATGAGCAGCTACTTCGATGTGGAATGTTTCCGGCCACTTTCAAAAACATTCAGACCATAATTACATTTTCAGTGCTGGATGACTTTCTCAAAGATAACCTGGAATGCAAAACAACCGCCCAACAATACTATTCCAAGCTTCAAAGCATGACAAGTAAGATGTTTCCCAATCTTGTTCCAGTAAGTGATACCATTGTGGTCACATTGGTCTTTGAATCTGATATATGTAAACAGAATCTTTACAGGCAACTCTTGAGGGCCTCACGTCAATGGCGTGACCTCAGAAATAGAATGGAGCAAGGGCTAGGTCATCAACCGGAAGGCGATGCACCGGATGGATGCATGGCCATATTCTGCCCAGCATGCCCACAGCCCGGCATCAATCTCCCGAAGGACTGGAAGACAAAATATGAACCGTATGTCATCCACTATGTTTAGCCTTATTAATAACATATCCCATTTAAGGGATGAGCTCATTCGGACATTTATCATGGATGGGAACTTCTCTGCGGAACACATGAAGCATAGATCAGGGGAGAAGGATGTTTCCCTATCGGCTGGAATGGCCTTCATGGCTAATCCGGATGTTTACAAGGCTCACCTTCAGAGCGGAAAAGAACTGGCTCAGGTATGACACCCGCTTCGTGGGATTTGCTCTACTGACTATTCAATAGCCTGGCACATGTAATACCTACCGGGCCATTGAACAGGCAAACTCTAGTAGGGCACACTTGGATATTACAGGCATTGGTGCGACTGCATGCTGCCATGGTTTCTTTGTTCCAACCTCTGTGGTGGACTTCCAGAAGGGAGAGAAGTACGTCTATCCATCTACATCCGTCATATCGGAAATGATTCATCTCCATTGATAGGCAGGTCAACATGGATTACAGCATATGCAAGGCCCTTTCCTATGACACGGATGACATTCCAGTGGCACTTGTGATGTATGATATCATGTGCCAATATAGGGTCCACTTCCAGGAGCGAGTGGAAGCTAGTCCTGAGCTATCCTTACCAAGCTCCATGGAACTGCGGATGGGCATTGGCCTGTTCCATATCCATGGCCACCAGGATTCCTGTCTGCCCCGCTTTTCACCCAGTTATATTCCTGGAGCAAAGCAAGTCGACGGAGAAATCATAGAAACCTTATGGGCCCCATTGAACAATATCTCCAGGAGCCTACGGGGGATGTCCCTGTATCACAGGCAAGAAGTTCTGGATGCTCATATGAACCACTCAAATTGGAAAAAGTTGGTTCGGATGGGTATGTGCTGCATTAGAGATGACTATGTAAAATGCTGAGATGACTCGGATTCAACAGTTCCAACTCTTATCAAGAGGTGGAAACGGTTAGAACCTGGCTTGGATGCCAGTGCCAAGGCATATAAGGCTCTGAGCGACCATTTCAAACACAAGACTAGGCAATGGCTTATGGACGACTTGGCTGCTCAAGAGGGCAGACAGGATAATCCCTCATCGATGGACATATATGATACCATTAAACGGAAAGGTATGGATATTATGACTGGCAGATATGCCAGCGGCTGACATATGTTTGTAGCTCCATCCCGGGCATTCATCCAGCAACAGCTGATTGCTGAGGAAACTGGAGATACTTCCATTCGTGGTCAAACAGCATGGATATCCTGTGGTTTCAAGATTCAGGAAATGCAGTAAGTTGAGATGTGTCATACGTCACGGATCCGTACCTTATTGAATTCATTTAATATCTAGACTTGCCATTCAATATCAATTGCGGATTGCTGGCTCACACATTACATCGGAAGACTCTCAAATATTTGAACACAAGCGGAACCGCTTGCAAAAGCTCATTGATATGTTTGAGCACCAGGCAGACGGATTCCTTCTCCATCACCAGCCAATGGATGACACACCACTATCATCACTTCGTAACTATGCAGAGTATGATCATGTGGATGATGTAGATGACTCTGGGATCCCAGTCCCCACATTGAATCGCTCTGACAACTCACGGGAACCTGGGTCCAATGCTGAAGAGATTCCTATAATTCTGCCATCCACGCTTGGATGGGAATGGTGCATCCGACATGGTGCCAAGTCACTGGCTATTAAGGAAGCAAAGCTGCGGTATGCCCAAGCAAGTGATGCTGTCCACAAGATTCGCCTTGCTTTGGGATTCAAGTCTGCAATCTTCCGGACCCAGGTACGAGCAGCACGAACACAGCAAACTAAGACCCGTGCATGGACAGCAGTGCAGAGTGTTGACACTATGGTGCATGAGCACGCCCGGATGTATAGTATGGCTCGGGATGCCTTTCTCAAGATACAGCAGGCATATCAAGATTCACCAGAGCTACCTCCACTCAAACAGACCGACCTCCGTGTTAATACGGCTGTCCTTGGTTCAACACAGGTAGGACAGCGAAATAAGCAGCTGCCATGGGTATGGAGCTTCGGAACATCTGCCAAACAGGACGGCACATGGATGGATGAATGCAAGTAATCTTTTTTTGTATGCACATATGGTGAATGCTGATATACGGGATTACTGGTTAGTTAACCGAGTGCATTGGCTCCGAGCGAAGGCACAGCTTGAAAGATGGAAAGAAGAAGAAAAGAGCATAAAAAACGAAGCAGTGTGGGTGCCAGCATATTTCGGTGCAAAGGCAGAGTGTTGGAAGATTTGGATGGACATGGCAGCACAGTCAAATTTGCCAGGGCACGAGGCATATGCATCATCTCAGGCATATGTATGGGAAGAGCTATCGAGGAGTGCGACTAAAGCACTTACACAGATCACATCCGCTTCCATACAGGATTGTTAGGTGGTATAATATCACATGAATATTCCGAGTTCGGATGAATCGATTTGTAACTACCCACTGGCATGCATACAGACAACTCATTCATGGGTTTTATGCCTTCCCATCTGCATTGAGGTGTATCTACCTGTACAATATGGGTAACATGATTTGTGTCAATCTGTCCAGGACTCCAGGTGGACGAGTGCACGTGTGTTCACCCATCTGTATGGAAGATTCCAAGTGTGACTACCCATCTGTATGGAGAATCTAAGCATAATATATCTACGGAATGGACGAATCCATGCATGTCATTTCTGTCGTATGGCCGAATCTAAGTTTGACATCGCATCCATATGGGCAAGTTTATGTCAGCCCATCCGTACGGATAAACACAAATATGACATCCCATCCATACAGACGAATCCATGTGGTTCAACTGGTCTGAACGGACTGAATCCTAAGTATGACATTTCTTCCGTACGTATGGATCCATGTCTATCAACCCGTATGAACGGACGAATCAAAGTATGACATCCTTTTCGTACGGATGGATCTATGTTGGCCAACGCGTCCGAACAGACGGACGAATTTAACTATGGCCACCCTTCCGTACGGGCGACCCTAACTATGACAATCCTTCCGTACGGACAAATATAAGTATGACATCCCTTCCGTACAGATGGGTCTATGTTAATCAACCCGTCCGAATGGACGGACGAATTTAACCATGACAACCCTTCCGTACGGACGAAATCATGTGAGTCAGCCCGTCCGAATGGACGGACGAATGTAAGTATGACAACTCTTCCGTACGGATGAATCCATGTGAGTCAGCCCTGTCCGACCTTACGGACTGAATCTAAGTATGACATTCCTTCCGTACGGATGAATCTATGTGTTAACCCGTCCGAACGGAAGAAGCAAAGTGTGACATCCCTTCCGCACGGATAAATCCATATGTGTCGACCCGTCCGAATGGACGGACGAATAGAAGTATGACAACTCTTCCGTACGGACGAATCTATGTGAGTCAGCCCGTCCGACCTTACGGATGAATCTAAGTATGACATTCCTTCCGTACGGATGAAGCAAAGTGTGACATCCCTTCCACACGGATAAATCCATGTGTGTCGATCCGTCCGAATGGACGGACGAATAGAAGTATGACATCCATTCCGTACGGTCGCATTCATGTGTGCTAACCCGTCCGAACCGAAGAATATATATGTGTCAACTCGTCTGCATGGAACAATCAAGGTTTGAATACCTGCCCATCGGACGAATCTAAGTTTGACATCCCTTCCGTCCGGATAATTATATGTGTGTCGACCCATCCGTTGAGGAATCATCGAAGTTTGAATACCTGCCCATCGGACGAATATAATTATAACTTTCTTTCCGTACGGACAAATCCATTTATGTCAAACCATCCGTACAAATGAATCTAACTATGACTTCCCTTCCATACAGATAAATTCATGTCTGATATTCTTTCCATTTCGGATGTGCTCATATGTGTCCACCACTTTGTACCATTGGATCTGGGTAATGTTACTTATGGCAGCCCTTCTGGCAATGGCAGATGTCACACATGTTACTCATCCGTCCATACCAATGGCTTTATGTATACCAACCCGTTCGTTCAGACGATGTTGTAGATGTTAGCTATTCGTCCGTCGGACGGATCTACTGATGTCAGCCCATCCATGTGCACAGTAATATATATGTTTGTCTGTCTGTGTCATCTCCGGAAGTAGTGATGCCATCATCCTTCAGACATGTCTGATGTCGTCTGGAAGATTTAATGCCATCGTATAATGCAGAATGCCTGTGTTCCATCTCTCCAGAGTGCAGAAATCTCATTGTGTCTTCAGGATGTTTCGGAAAGAACTGAATCCGGAAGGATACACCCTTTCCGAGCCGATGTCGGCTGACCCATGAAATGTGCAGGAATCTCCCGTGTCGGCCGATGTCGGTTGACCCATGACACATCCAAGATTCTACCCGTCGGTTGACCCATGAAATATGGAAGTCACTCCAGACCATTATGTGGTCATTAACGCTATCCGCTTCCAGCACCCGGTCAACTGGGAGCAGTGGAAGGCGGCGGCCCGACTTCAGCAGGCTGAATACCTTGTTTTAAAGGATCGCCTGGGAAAGAACAAACCATTGCGCAGTCGAAAGGGTGGACACAGCCGAGAGCAGTGGGTCCAGGCCCTCAACAGAACACGCGACCCGATCGCCATGGATGTTGGACGCGCCCGAGCCTCCGTGGCTCTTACCGACACTGACAAAGCCCAACTTCAGAAGGAGGGACGATGTTTTAGATGCCGTGCTCAAGGGCACATCTCGTGTAACTGCCCACAAAAAGGTGTGCGTGTGGCTGCAACCAGCACTGCCATGGTGCTACCTGCCAACCCCCCGCGAGCTGCGCTCCCCCCTCCCCCGACTGCAAACATACCAACTCCCACTGCAGACGTACAGATTGCAGCGATGAAGGCACAGTCTCAGGAGGTGCGCGACCTTATGGTCGAAAAGTTATTCAGAAGAGAGGATTTTCTCGACGCTTGAACCCGGCGGCCTGGGCTAGAGCTTTAAACTTAAACGTGTACACTAGCAGATACCGATCCATGCGAATTCCAGTTCTGTTTAAATCTGCACACGCAACAGCCGAATGACAAGTCCTTATCGACTCAGGAGCAATGGACAATTTTATATGCTCCACACTTCTCAAACGACTCCAGATCGGAACAAGAGACGTCACTCACCCTATCCGCATCTGGAATGTAGATGGCACCCATAACCAGGATGGCACCATCACCCAATACATGGACCTCACCGTGAAAACGGGAAAAGAGGAAAGAATGCTTCACTTCCTGGTTACGAATCTAGGAAGGGACGAAGTCATTCTCGGATACCCTTGGTTTACGGCTTTTGAACCAAGCATCAAGTGGGGAGACGCAAAGCTGAATGAAGAGTTTCAGCCAGTGGTGGTCTCGAGTCTTCACTTGTCAGACGAAGCCACGCCTATGGAAGCATCCATTCGGGCATTGGAGACGTATGAACTTGACGAGGAAGCATGGGAGCAACTCATGGACGATGAGTGTGAACCCCAGATCGCATTTTTACGAAAAACGACGACTGCGTTGGAGCTAGCACAACGAGAAGCGGCAAAAAAGGAACAACAGACATTTGAAGAAATGGTCCCAATGGAGTATCATCGTCATCGCAAAATATTTGACGAAGAAGCGTCCCATCGCTTTCCTCTGTCACATATTTGGGACCACGCTATCGACCTGCTACCTAATGCCCCTGCCGCGCTCGATTGCAAAGTCTATCCCCTCGCACAGAACGAACAGGAGGCGCTCACGACATTCCTCACGGAGCAACTAGAAAAGGGATACATACGCCCGTCGAAGTCACCCTACGCATCACTGTTCTTCTTTATCAAGAAAAAGGATGGCAGACTACGCCCCGTACAGGACTATCGACGGTTAAATGAGATCACCGTTCGAAACCATTACCCCCTCCCCCTCATTCCTGAGCTAGTGGATTGAATACGTGGAGCACGCCTATATTCGAAGCTCGACATCAAGTGGGGTTACAACAACGTACGGATCAACGAAGGGGACGAGTGGAAAGCCGCGTTTAAAACTAACCAGGGACTCTACGAACCCCTAGTTATGTATTTTGGCCTCACGAACTCACCTTCAACATTCCAAGAAATGATGGACACCATCTTTCGACCCCTTGTCCTCACCAACGAAGTGATCGTCTATATGGATGATATTTTAATAGCAACCGCCATTGATTACCCTCACCACCACGCCATGCTCCACGAGGTTCTCCGCCTATGTGAAGAGCATGATCTGTACATCAAACCGGAGAAGTGTGAATTCGAAGTTCTCGAAGTGGAATACCTTGGGCTGATCATAGGCCACGGGAACCTGCATATGGACCCCGTTAAAGTACGGGGCATTCAGGAGTGGCAAGCCCCGAAGACCCTTCAAGAAGTACACACATTCCTTGGGTTTTGCAACTTCTACCGCCGATTTATCCGAGGATTCTCCTCACTGGCGCGACCACTCCACAACCTCACACGTAAAGACACGCCGTGGCGCTGGGGGCAGGACGAGCAGGATGCGTTTACGAACATCAAGCGATGTATCAGGTGCGAACCCATGCTATTATTCCCCGATCTTTTGAAACTGTTCGAGCTAGAAGTAGATGCCTCGAACGTGGCTATTGGGGCCGTACTAAATCAACTAGGCCCAGATCAAAAATTACATCCCGTCGCATTCCATTCCGAGTCACTCAGCTCAGCGGAGCGCAACTACGATATCTACGACCGAGAGCTACTGGTGGTTGTGAAAGCGCTAAGGGCTTGGCGAACGTACCTTGTCGGCTCCCCACACAAGATTATCATCCACACCGACCACGCCAACCTTCAGTACTGGAAGGAACCACGAAAAATTAGTCGCCGAGTGGCACGCAAGTTCCTGGAGCTGTCGGAGCATGACTTTGTATTAAAGCACATCTCTGGAGTAAGGAACGGTCGCGCAGACGCCCTGTCAAGACGAGCGGATTATGCAGTCGACGAAGAGGACAACAACAATATAACTGTCCTCCCCGCCGAACGATTCATCCGCGCTACGGAAATGTCAATGCACGACATGGACATCTGGACCCAAATCTTGCAAAACCTTGACGAGAAAGACATACTGCATTGGATTGAGCCCCATAACCTGAAAAAGGTGGGGGGGCTGTGGTGGAAAGGCGACGCCTTGGTTGTCGTGGGCGACAACGATCTTAAACGGGGGGTAATCACCTTTTTCCATGGCACTCCCGCTATGGGACACCCCGGAATCGCAAACACCTTCGAACTTCTTCGCTGTGACTACTGGTGGCCCAACATGCGCAAAGATGTGGAAGACTACATCAAAGGTTGCGCGACGTGTCAAGCCAACAAAATCAACACACACCGACAAAAACCACACCTCTTCCCCATCACCACAGATCCAGACGCCGAACCATTCGAAGTCGTAGCCATGGACTTTATCATGAAACTCCCAGTATCTGACAGATACGACTCCATCTTGACGATCACAGATCACGACTGCTCGAAGGCAGCCATTTTCATCCCCTGTCACAAGTCAATAACTGCAGAGGGAGTAGCGCGACTCTATCTGCGTCACATGTACCCGCACTACGGCATCCCCCAAAAGATTATCACAGACCGAGACCCCCGGTTTACCTCTGCATTTATGAAGAATCTCTGCAAAGTCCTTGGCATCCGCCAAAACATCTCCTCTGCCTATCATCCTCAGACGGATGGGCAGTCAGAACGTACAAATCAATGGCTGGAGCAGTACTTACGACACTGGAGTAACGTGCAGCAGGACAACTGGGCCAAGGCGCTACCGGTTGCACAATTCACGCACAACGCCTGGCCAAATGCGACAACAAAGGAATCCCCCTTCTCCCTTATCATGGGCTGGGAACCATGTACCATGTGGACGCCGAAGCCTACGACATCCCCATCCGTCGAACAGTGCCTAGAAGAAATGGTCATCAGATGGCAACACGCGCAGGACTGTATCAAGCATGCGCAAGAACTGATGATGAAACGAGGGAAGACATGCTTTGTTCCATATCAGGAAGGAGCCCAGGTCTGGCTAGAAGGTACGAACCTACAAACCTTCTACCCGACTGCCAAACTTGGCCCGAAGTGTCATGGGCCCTTCCGTATCAAGAAGGTCTTATCGGACATCTCTTACGAACTGGAACTCCCCGCTACATGGAAGATTCACCCTGTGTTTCACGCTAACCTCCTAACCCCATATAAGGAGACGGAGTTACACGGCACAAACTTCACGCGACCCCCACCTGACCTTATTGACGGAGCAGAGGAATTCAAAGTGGAGTGCATCCTGCAGTCATGACTGCATGGCAGAGGACGCAAACTTCAATTCCTGATTCAATGGAAGGGATTTCCCATAAGTGACAGCTCGTGGGAACCGCTCAAGAACGTAAAGCACGCCTCAGAACTTATCGCCGACTTCTACCACCTAAATCCTACCGCCAAAGGGGCTGGACGAAAGATATAACTAACGCCCCATCGACGCCCACTTTTCCTCATCCCCCCTCTTTCCACTTCCCACATGTCTTCCACTCCCATCGTCTCTACCATCCCTGCTTGTCGTCCTGTCGAGATTATCCTTGAAAACTTAACTGTTCCATCACAGGATCTTGGTGTCCCACCTGAGATAGGTGGTCGTACGCCGCACTCGGTGGTCCCTGACTCGCCCCCAATCCCTGTTCTTGCTTTAGCCTCAGCAGCTCTCTCTAAGCTGGAGGAGCCACCTACACCAGTGCTGCCACCTGGACTCCCAACGCCCACCACTGTTGCAATGCCCATTCAACCCTCACCGACATCACCCCCACCCGTTGACACCCCCGTCACTGTACACGACGCACCAGCCCCCTATTCCCTTACACCACCTCCCCCACTCGAAACGCCTGTCGTAAACGCAGCGCATATTCCCATCCCACTGTTCCCTGCAGGACTTGACCACACGTTCACACCAATCCCTCAGGTCAGGGTCGTACACCCTGATCCAGCCCTCGCCCTCCTTGATGATAAGGACAAGGAAGAAAGCATGGTCAACCCGGGACTCCCCTTCTTCCCCAACGTACTTCCCACTCATGATCAGTCAGGCAGGCTACCCACAGGAGGTGGCACGCTTCATCTATTACCGACATAACTACCAGGAAGTTATAGGGACCATGGGGAAGGGGCATCCCTGCTACGCCTCCCAAGTCTTCCTAAATTCAGTTTACACCGGCCAATTAGCGCAGTACATCACCGACAATCAGCTAAACATGTTCCACCCCCACGACCCACGCGCCATTGTCCTCAACGAAGTTCTGATTGAACTTCATGACCCCCGCCTCCATGCCGAGGTCTCCCGACTCCGCGAGTGCTTGACGCGTCGAGACACGATCAACGTGCGACGTTCGGATGTGCTCAGGCTACAGTTGGAACTGACGCGAGATGAGTTCCATCTCGACATGGACTTCTTGAGTGTCTGCAAGCGACTTCAGTACGCGCAAGCAGTCCCCCTCATTGCTGACAAGTACGCGGAGCTTCACACGAAGCCCACACATCCACGAGTGACACCAGAGTCGACTCCTCTTCCCCCCCATGCTGGAGGGCCGTGCGAGATGCCGCGCCTTCAAGGGGAAGGTCATCAGCAGCAGCGTAAGTGCTTCCAGTGTAAATCCATGGAGCACCTCGTAGCTCAATGTCCGGACCAACGGGAGCACGAGCTGTGCAAGTGGTGTGGCAGCTGCATCCATAAATCCAACGTCTGCCTCATCCGCAGACTCTCCCCCATGTCCCCCTTGTACATCGACCCCGACAGCCACCCTAGGTGGTGCGGCAAGTGTCTGAGGCACGATGCGAGGCACGAGGAGATCAGGTGCCCCTTGTATGAGTGTTGTAGGGAGTGCGGTGAGTCCGGACGCTATTTGTTCCTGCGTCGTCATACCTGCCCCCGCACCCCATCCCCCATACCTACCAACGTGATACCTGAGGAGGATTGCTATTATACGAGCAACTAGTCGAAGTCGTGGCGACTTCGAATCTGATGGGGGGGTAATGTTACGATCTCGCCGTATCTCTTATCTTGTTTCCGTTCTGTTGCCCCGCATTCGCATGTACTTTTACCTATGACCCACTTCCTTATCATCTTCGGCTTCTATCTCGCACCCACCACCTGACCATTACGATGGCCGATTTTATGACTTTTAGAGTCCGCAGACGCCATCTGACTTCCGCGTGCTTCTGCGGAATTCCCTTATCCCATTTACAGACTTCCCTTTCCTACTACTCGATTAGCTCGCTAGGGCCTGTACCCTAGGATCGCGTCATATGTTTGTAGCTTACAAACATCCTGTAACAGTATATAAGTCACGCCCTACCTAGCTTGTACAGTAGACTTGACTTCTTGTGTAATACCACATCGTCTTTGCCTCACGATCTCTGCTTGACTTGCCTCTGCGCTTGAGTCCCCATTTCTGCTTGCCTCTACGCTTGAGCCTTGATCTCCGCTATTACCCTAGTGTTCCTGGGAAACCTAGTGGTACTTGTTCACCACCGAACTGAGTCTTAATGGACTCGCGCTCTTCCGTTCCCGATTGACTTACAAAGTACACGTCGTACTTAACGCCCCTGTGGTGGTGTTACAGTGACAGTGCGGCGTGATGGCGAAATGGCATGGTTGGGGTGGCGATGAGCGAAAGAAGAAAAATAACAAAAACAAAAAGACTCACTCAAAGTGCGTAGTGTTGCGCAGCAATGCACGCAGCAAACAGGAATGCACGTTCTCACCTTAGAGTAGGTTGAGAGACTATAGCGTGGAGAGGGTGCACAAGTGAGAAAGAGAGTGAATGTCTATTCGCCTCCCTCCCCATAGGAGGGTTTTTATACTCTATGGTCCTACCCTGACCATTTGTGTAAAAGTGATGAGTACAGGCATCTACAATATCGCGTTTTTACACACGCCTGATGTAAACTACCACTTCGAGATAGTCATAGGACTTCTCTCGCATAGAGGGCGTATTGCGCCCATTGTAGTACGTATCCCAACTACCGTAATAGGCAAACATACTACCGTAATGTTGTAACTGCTATAGATAAGGTCCCTACGTACTTATCACGTTCCAACACGTAGTCGCGTAAGTGGTGGGTCTTGCATGTCGTGACGTGGCTCCGGGGGCTTTCGCACAGCGAGGTACTGGTGGTGGAGGTCGTGGATGGGGGGAGACGGGGGCCACGAGCTGACGCGCGGTGAAACGGCAAGGCAGCGGTGACATGGTCTGTCACATCGATGAGAACGATAGGGAAAAATAGAAAGAAAAAAAAAACTTATCATAGTAGGCCAAGCTCGTCGTTGTCTTGCGTGTCGCGACGGCATGGTGGGGGGTAATTTGGAGTTTGCGCGGTGGGGTGGTAGTGGTGGAGAACTTGCGTGGGTCAAACAAAAGACAGCGGGTGGGGTGACGTGGCTTGTGACAAAACATAAAAAAGAAGAAAAAAAGAACTTATCTAGGTGGAAACCCAGCTTGACGTCAGTCGCGCGTTGGTGATCGTCATGGTTGCAGTGGGAAAAGTAACAGTTGGACTGTTCACCAGGATGGAGCAGATTGGTGGAAGGGAGACAAACCGTGAACCAATTGCAAGGATGTGTCGCTTGAACGTTCGGCTTTCGGATAATGTCTGCGTTTGATTCGGACTTTCGGTTGTTCCTGAAAAACGTGACTTTCTGCATCACCAACTCCACCACACTACCAGTGCCAGTGTGACGCGACACACAGTAGGACATTTCTTGTAGTTGGTTCATGGAGTGTTCACGGTTCGTCTCCCTCCCTTCCACCAATCTGCTCCATCCTGATGAACAGTCCAACCCTTACTTTTCCCACTGCAACCACGATGATCACCAACACACGACTGACGTCAAGCTGGGTTTCCACCTAGATAAGTTCTTTTTTTCTTCTTTTTTATATTTTGTCACAAGCCACGTCACCCTGCCCGCCGTCTTTTGTTTGACCCACGCAAGTTCTCCACCACTACCACCCCGCTGCATGAACTCCAAATTACCCCCCACCATGCCATCGCGACACGCAAGACGACGACGAGCTCGGCCTACTATGATAAGTTTTTTTTTTTTCTTTCTATTTTTCCCTATTGTTCTCATTGATGTGGCAGACCACGTCACTGCTGCCTCGCCGTTTCACCACGCGTCAGCTCGTGGCCCCCGTCTCCCCCCATCCACGACCTCCACCACCAGTACCTCGCCGCGCAAAAGCCCCCAGAGCCACGTCACAACATGCAAGACCCACCACTCACGCAACTACGCACTTCTTTGAGTGAGTCTTTTTGCTTTTGTTATTTTTCTTCTTTCGCTCATCACCACCCCAACCATGCCATTTCGCCATCACGCCGCACCGTTACCCCAACATTACAGATGCCTCGTCGCGACCCAGGCCCCACTACGGCCACCCTGGCCCATGCCACGCCAACTATGCCACGCCACGACCACCCCGGCACGACACTCACAATCCCTGGTGCAACACACAAGCCCTGGCGCGACACCCACAAGCCCCGGCGCAACACCCACAAGCCCCGACGCGACACCCACAAGCCCCGGCGCAACACCCACAAGCCCCGGTGCAACACCCACAAGCCCCGTCGCGACCCCAACACGGCAAGACCTCACAACTCCCGTGGCCAGTAACACGGCCTGGCCCCACATTCGCCACCCCTGCCCACTCCACTGCCACGCCGGTCCGCCGCGCACGAACCCGCCCCAACACCACTGCACCGCAACATAGCAAGTCCGGGTGCCACGTCACAACCTTGTCACTTGTGGCACCTTGGCTCGCTACTGTAGTACTAAGGCAGCCGCCATCAAGAACCCACACCTTTATGTAAGCAGAGGTCTTTTGCACGCTCGTCCTTTAGAAAACATTGGATTGGAAAACTGTCAATATGATTGGAAGGGAAGATACCCTTCTTTAATTTGTATTAAAAATATTGAAAAAAAAGTTTGATTCGACAAACTTCTGTGTGAATGAATGCTTTTGTGTGCAGATATAATTTGCGGGTGGGAGCTTACATAAAGGTGTGGGTTCTTGATGGCGGCTGCCTTAGTACCATGTATTTGTTTGATTTTGAATAAAATATTATTTTTATGCTGCAAATAATCATTATGTGACTAAGATGGATGACTAATATGTGATATGATATGACAATATAATATGACATAATATGACACTGCAGTAGTAATTAACACTACAAATAGTTTTGTCTATTATTTATTCTAATAATAAAAATGATATTAAAATATTTTGGAACAGCTATATTCAACTTCAACTTGCCAACTTGTGCAACTTGCACTGGCTTTCTGCTGGCACACCAGCAAAAAAGTTGGAAGTTACCTATGTTCTTACTGATGTGGTCCTCCGATCAATTAACCCTATGGAATCACAGACCACGATAGCAACCACCGTTACACAAGAAGAAGTGGAAAACATCGTACAAGAACTCGAGGAAGAATGCCAGATATGTACCACTGCTACGGAGCTAGCCATAGCCGCTAACCAAAACACAGTTGCAACCGCAATACCAGCGCCATACCAACAATTCGCTAAGATCTTCAGCGAAGAAGCGTCCCATCGATTCCCGCCTTCCTGGCTGTGGGATCACACCATCGACTTCAAGCCAGGGACGCCGGCAAGTATTGATTGCAAAGTTTACCCCATGTCACAAGACGAGGATGGACAACTTCGCAAATGGTTAGATGAGCAACTCAAAATGGGGTACATACGACCTTCGAAATCACCCTATGCATTGTCCTTCTTCTTTATCAAAAAGAAAGATGGCAAACTACGCCCTGTTCAAGACTACCGGAGAATTAATGCCTGCACAGTACGTAATCAATACCCTTTGCCACTCATGGCAGAGCTCATCAACGACCTTGGTAATGGACATATCTATACCAAACTCGATGTACGATGGGGGTACAACAACATCCGAGTCAAAGAGGGAGATGAACCCAAAGCCACCTTCAAGACCAAATACGGACTCTTCGAACCGCTCATCATGTACTTCGGACTCACCAACTCGCCAGCAACCTTCCAGAACATGATGAACGACATTCTAGGCGACACTATTCTCTACTTCGCAACACATGGGACAGTCATACGGGTATATATGGACGACATAGGTATAGCCACCACTGAAGAAGCAGGACTACAAGCCCACATCAAAGCAGTCAGCACTGTACTTCAAGTAGCCCTCGACCACGACCTGTACTTCAAACCCGAAAAATGCCTCTTTCACCAACCACGAATGGATTACCTGGGGGTAATCCTTGAAAAGGGGGTAACTTGCATGGACCCCATAAAAATTTCAGGCATACGCGACTGGCCACGCCCTACGAAGGTACACGACGTATGCTCCTTTTTGGGCTTCTGCAATTTTTACCACCTCTTCATTCGCGGTTTCGCCACACACGCACGAGCCCTCAACAAACTTACATGCAAGGACACCGAATGGACGTGGGGCAAAGACGAAGAAATGGCAATTCAGATCCTCAAGGATCTCATCACCAGTGAACCAGTACTCGCACACCCCAGCCTGACAGACCAGTTCAAACTCGAAGTAGACGCATCTGGATACGCAGTAGGAGCAGTACTCCTGCAGAAGAAAAAGGATGGCAAAAGACACCCCATAGGATACTTCTCAGCCACACTGAACGAAGCGGAACACAACTACAATATCTATGACCTAGAACTTCTAGCCATCGTCAAAGCCCTATGCCACTGGAGACCATTCCTAGCCAGATCCCCGCACAAGATCAAAATCTTCTCGGATCACCTCAACCTCACGCACTGGAAGTCACCCCAAAAGATAAGTCACCAGGTAGCCCGAGAAGTACTGGAGCTCATGGAATACGATTTCGAGATCCATCACATTAAAGGGATCAACAATGGATGCGCGGATGCACTCTCCAGATGACCCGACTACGATCAAGGAGAAAACGACAACGAAGGAGTTACCGTGCTACCCGAGGAAGTTTTCGTCCAAAACCTAACCACACAAACCCCAGAAACGCTCGACCAAGACGAAAACACCTTGCACCCGTGGGTAGACCCCCATAAACTCAAGAAAATCGATGGAGTCTGGTATCGACAAAATGCACGAGTAGTCACCGGAGGGCAAGATGCCATACGCACTATCATCACCAATCATCACAACCCCCCAGTATACAGCCATCCTGGAATCAAACGAACAACTCGAATCATTGAGCGAAGTCACTGGTGGCCACACATGCTGAAGCACATGACTGAATACGTCCAAGGATGTGCAGAATGCCAACGCCACAAAGTCAACACCCGACCCACGAGGGCACCGTTAGTCCCTATTACGCCTGTGACAGACGCTAAGCCCTTTGAAGTGATTGCCCTCGACTTCATCACTAAACTGCCCGTATCTCAGGGGCATGACTCCATCCTCACCGTGACCGACCACAACTGCACCAAGGCATCCATCTTCATTCCCTGCATCGAAGAAATAACGGCGGAAGGAACCGCAGCCCTGTACGTCACCCATGTATTTCGAAGGTTCGGACTACCAGCAAAAATTATCAGTGACCGAGATCCACGCTTCGCATCCAAGTTCACCCACGAATTGTGCCAGATACTGGGCATTCATCAAAATATCTCCACCGCCTATCACCCCCGAACGGATGGACAATCGGAATGCACCAATCAGTGGCTAGAGCAGTATCTAAGGTTCTGGGCCGACGAGCGTCAAGATAACTGGGCGCGATTTCTACCCATGGCAGAATTCGCGCACAACAGCTGGCCACACGAGGCAACAAGGAAGTCCCCATTTTCACTTATGATGGGATATGACCCACGCGCTGATTGGATCGATAAGCCATCCCCTATTCCCCAAGTGCTCACACGACTTCAGCAATTCCGAGAAGCACGGAAGGAAGCCCAGGATCTCATCCGAAAAGCCCAATCCTTATGGGTCAAACACAGAGATACGCCCAAATATCAGGTGGGGGACCAGGTATGGCTAGAAGGCCGTCATCTTCGAACCAATCAACCCATGGCGAAACTCGCAGCGCGCTGACATGGACCCTTCAAAGTCACATGTGTATTGTCACCTGTCAACTACCAACTTGAACTTCCCACGCAGTGGAGTATCCACCCCGTATTCCACATCAACCTGCTCACACCTTATCGCGAAACTCTCCTACATGGAGAAAATTTCCAGCGCCCACTGCTGGATCTTGTGGATGGTGAGGAAGAATACAAAATTGAATGCATTCTAGACTCACGGTGGTTCGGCAGAAGCAGGAAACTCCAGTACCTCGTGAAATGGAAGGGTTACCTGGACTCGGAGAATCAGTGGGTCAACAAAGATGACATATTTGCTGATGAAGCAGTAGCGGAGTATGAGCGGAATTTGAAAGCCAACAAGGCCCATATAAGCGAGGGCAGTAACGCTAAGTTGCCCTCATTCCCCCACACTGGATTCCTCTCTCACCCCACAATGTCTCTTCCCTCTTCCAATGTCTCCACCATTGTCGCTCCCTTCATCGGGGAGTCCCTCACCTACCAAGAGCTTAACGACGCACTCAGGGACATTGTCCCCATTGAAGACCTCGACAACCCCAACACCCCCGACACCTACTGGCTCCTCAGTCATGACGGCCAGCGACTCAACTCTGTGCCGTACACTGAGGCCCAAGTGCGTCGGCTTCGTGACGCTCTCAGAGACAGTCAGTCTGCCTCTCCTCGACCTCTCCCAGTACACATCGAATACTGGGTCGAAGCGGAAGAAGAACACGGTGACACGACGATGGGAGGAGTGGCGGTTCGAGGTGGAAAGGTGGAGGCTCGAGCAGTTGGTGACGGCAGCAACGAGAATGAGGATCCTCGAGAGGAGGAAACTCTTCAACAAGATGATGCGTGGGCCATTCAGGAGCAACCAGAGCGGGAGCTAAAGGAGTGGTACCCAGCTGAGCACCCCTCCATTATCACGACCACCAATTCTGACAACCCGAGGGAGACGCCCTATACCCTCGACACCGTAGGTCGCCCCCTTTACCGGGGTGACATCATCCACGATGACACCCCTGCATCCCACCATCTTGCAGTACTCCACCGCCGACTCACCGACTCCCGATTCGCTCCCCACAGTTATGAACACAACCGGGGGGAGAGATTCGTTCACTTCCCCATTACGAGCCCCAGCAGCACCATCACCCAAGCCCCCTACATCCAGGTCATCATGAACCCGGATCCCATCGTCCTCGCCCTCACTTCGGATAGCGACAAGACATTTTCTAAGCCACTCTATGCCGAGCCCCAAGTCCGAGAGGTCGGCAAGCCTCACTACTCGGCCAAAGAGACCTACACCCTCATCCGGGGCCACGCCAACCAACACTGACTCGACACCACAGTCAACGCCTTACATGATGTAGGGCTTAAAGCTGAGTTGCACCGTTATCGTGAGTACCGACACGAAGCTGAAAGGCTCGAGCAGTGCCTCCATGCCCTGGCCCAAGCTCTGGGAGGCGTCCAAGGTGAGCTTGCCCGCAGCAAGTTTTGATTGGAGATGGCGGACCTTCACAACCAGGTAGAATCAGTTCAGGCGGGTTGGTTGGGAGGTATTGGACCTATTCGGTGCCGGGGTCGTCACAGCCGAAAAGGGGGTGATGTCACGGTACACGAAGTGGATGCTTACTTACGGTGATGACCTCGTTAGTAAGTTGCAATGTGTCATGGACTTAGTCGATCAGTCAGCAGTAGTAGTATCACATGCCAATGTGGCATGAGTCATTCCTAGGATAGCGATAGTAGGGTTCAAGCTACTTACGCTATTAGTCGTACAGATTCAAGAGGAGCTTTAAAGTGTCCTCGTACATGTATAAATAGTGGCGTGATAAGACCAAGATACGCCATCTTGGTCTTCTTTAATCACCACGTCTCGCTTCCCTCTCTCACACGCACCCTCACTTGTCTCTCAGAAGCAAGTCATCTCTGTCAATTGCCTAGTGACCCAGACATCCTAGTGCTTAGTCATCAGTGTCACATGCCTTCATAAGCGCCGTGTACACGTGTCCAAGTCACGTGACTTGTCCCTGGAATATTCGCTAAGTCGTGAACACCCTCTCATCGTCCAAGTCGGACTAATGCCAGTGGTGGCGTAACATGTTGACTGTACTGTATGTATCCTCCCCACTGGATCGGCCATGGGAATTGAGTGCTATTGAGCTGCCATCTTTACCAGGCTACTGGTGCTTAGCACTCTAACTGTGCCATCATTGCTGGCACAACTTGGAGATGACCCTATAAAATCACAAAACCCCTTTAAGTTAGCCTGGGTGGGTATCCCCCACATTGGAGGCTTCTGGGTGCTATATAACTGCCAGTATTCACATCTATACTGGGCTTACTCAGGCTGGCAACGGTTGCGCACACCATAGACTTAGTGGTTAAACACTCACAGTTACTCGCGCAATGGATGACCAAGTTGATCTGTCTCTAGTCGAACCCGTGCTTCACTTTCCGATGAAGGCAACACGTCATATCCTCGTGAGGTTTACACCAAGTCACAACCACGGGTGCCAAATGTACCACCATTTGCTCGCACCCGGGCTGTCGTCCTTCAAAACTCTTGTCAAAATTATTCAGAGGTGGCTCAGGTGGGTTAACTTGAATCTAATATCTGAGGATGTTGACTAATGATCGTGGGCAATAAAGTCTACCCCTGTTGATTCTGTGACAGTAATTTCTGTCTGCCAGTCAAGTCGGTTCTCAGTGGAAGCACTTACAAGAGCACTTACAAATACACTGCAAGCTCTCCCGATGGTGGGAACTCGAATATCCTTTCTACTGGCAGTGATGCCAGTTCCTTCGACTCTTTGATCAGTATAGTGTATCTTGGCTGCCGACCGAAATGGTATAGTTACCTTCTAGATGTGTCCATGTCCCTGTCTAACATGCCTATATAGGGCCGCCTAGGCCGTGTGTTCCAAACACTCACCACACTTTTGTGAATGTGCCAGCATCGGTATTTTTGTTTCAAGCAATGTGCCAGCAGCACATACCAATCACCCCAAAGAGGGTTCAACCACTGGATTTTGTTATGATGGGGAAATGGTCGACGTTCCATCTAGTCAAAGATACCATTGCGAATTTTCTGGAAACCTTCGACCTTCGACAGAGAACAGGTTGAGCGACTACAGCTTTGTACTTCCTCAGAGAACGCTACAGGATCAAGAACTTCTAAGCCCAGTTTCCATTGTCAAGCGAGTATTTGACATATCATCATCATTTCATCCCCTTGACAAACCCTCTGGCTCACTCGAGACACAAGATCAAGATCAATACTTGGAGGAGCGACCAGCCATCGGGCACAGAGGCCAGTACTTGTGCAAGATCTGTGGAGATGGATTTGCACAACCACAGGGAGTCAGACAACACCACTTAGAGAAGCATGAGCCGAAAACATGTCCGCACTGTCACACTTTCAAATGGGGTCACCTTTACCTATTCAAAAAGCACCTCTGGGAGGCACACCCTTATGAAGATACCGAGCCATCCACACCAGCCACGGCTAAGGGTGGCCATCGAAAAAGCCTCACCACCAACAGTGCTTGGATCCATTCATGTCCCACACTTTGAGTCCACCACGGGCTCAATCATCGCAGTGATACTACTCAGCAACAAATGACCTTGTCTCTATTTGCAGAACCAGAACTACAACCTGCCTCATCACTTGAATCCCAGGCGGAAACCATCAGCATTATTGACAACAATGTGAGGGATGAGGCTTGCGTTATTTGTGAGATGCAGACGGGGTCTGGCTGTTTGTCCACTGCCGCACCGAGACCGTAAGGGATCATGACAAAGGTGGTAGTCACAGCACAATTTCTTTCCTTCGACTAGATTTTTGAATGACTTGATACACATCCACGTAAATGTTGTTTCTGGATACGTTTGCACCATTAATATTCTTGGGTGCATCCTCTCGACCTAATAGATACGATGGCGTTCTTAATGACCACGGGGGAGGCTGCATGTTCAATCCTTTGTCTTTCCTGTGGCCCCTGGATATTAGAGTGTGAATTGGAACTGTTAGACAACGCGCGCCTCAGGTTAACAGTTGTCTGCGCACCTTTGCATTTACAAGGGTGTAAGCACTGACAGGCGGGCGGGTGCCGCCCACCTGGCATCGTGGTTGTTGGCAGTTGCTGTCGCCAGAGTCACGTTGAGCCGCATTCGCTTAGTTGAGTCACCTAAGCCTCATCGCTCCCAGTGTTGTATCTCGATTAACCAACCAGATTGGCTCAGCTCATAGTTTGGTGAGGGAAAAGTATTATAAAAGAAGACGCAGCCAACGAACTTTGCTTGTGTGTATGTCATTTGGGGTATACGTTGTACAAAGTCCCCAAAGCCAGGACAACAAGAAGTAAGTATCGCAGGAACTTTGAAAGGAGGGGCGATTTGTACAGTACCTCGGAGATTCAACTCGACAATCATATCTCAGGGGTAACTGGTAACTGACAGCAACCAGTAATTGAGGAGAAGAGGTTGCTTTTTGTTCTTTTGGATCAGGAGAAGACCTTTCAGCACATTATAGAGAAACAGTAGCCCGAGGGAAGGAGTATTGCAATTGTTGGCTGTTCACATTGCAAATACGCATATGTCTACTGGTAACATGTTGTGCAATCAGCCTGAGTTGGCTGATGGAGATGAGAGAAGGGGTAAGCTTCCTTCAATTGCAGGTGATAAGATTTATTCTGGCTCACCGACTGTGCACTGAACTGAAACAAAGGAAGTATCACAGACACTTCGTCAAGGGAGGACCAAGTCAAAAGTATGGTGTTGAGCGCAGAACTAACAAGCGAGGTAAAAAATAGCAAGATGCTAATAGACAAGTTAACTTCAGAGGGGAAGTAAACTCTGTATATATACACACCTAATAGACAAGTTACTATAGACTGTCTGTGAGTAAAGGTAGTGTAAGAGAAAGATAAAGGGGACTTAAACTTCAGAGGGGAAGTAAACTCTGAAGTGTGAAGGCGTAAACAGCAGTCCTTATATACAGGACGCTTAGATAAGAATGGTCTGTGCGCACTGGTGACCCAAACATAATACATGTGGTCTGTGCACCAGAGGGAGAAATGCCATTGGAGGGCAGAGAACAATAGCTGCCTAAAGCAGACAATACCAGTATCTTAACAATAGAGAACAATAAGAGTCATATGTGACTCTGACAATAAAGATAAACAAAAGCAGTCCGTACAAGTCTGGAGTGTCCAAAACAAGGGGGGTCAAAAATTTTAAAAATTGCACGGGGTCGGTAAAGTTTTTTAAGGGTCCGAGCCTTAACCCCCCCCCCCCCGGTGTACCCCCCAAAAAGGAAATTTTATCCAAATATAGAACCGATGCAGTTCACCTCTCGCATTTCTGAATGTGCTGCACCCACGTGCAGCCTTAGCTATTGAACAATGATGTCCCCCCGAACCTTGCAAATATCTGTATGACGTTGTGCATCACGCAGAGGCATGCACGATCGAATGGCCCAGGGATGGACAAGGCACAGCAACATGTGGCCCATGAGGGCTATGGCAGCATCCATTGCAAGGGGCAAAAAATTACTCTCATATTCAGCAATAAAAGAATTATCTACGCCATGCTAGGTGTAAATATAAAGGAGTCAGGATGGGGCCAATGACGTCGCATGCCTTGTTGCATGCCTTCCGTTGTTGCAGTCTTCGACTCGTTGTCAGCGTATGGTTGTCGTAACCGCTGACATCTTCGTCACTCTGCGTTGCCGTGGTCGCAGTCCTAACTGCTCCGTCGTGGTCATAGTCGTCGTCGCTGTCGTCTTCGTCACTCTATGTTGCCGTGGTCACAGTCCTGTCGTTGTCGTCACTGCCTTACCGACGTCGCTGTAATGACCTGGCCATCGGCCTGTTGTCATTCGCGACTGGCGTTAAGGCGGGACTTGCATACCATGTTGAGTCGACGTCGCGGCGGGATCTCTTGCGGCGTGCACACTGCATTGTGGCATTGTGGGGGCTTGCACGCTGTGTTGTGATGGCGTGATGGCATTGCAGCGCGACGTCGTGATGGGTCTTGCGCGCTGTGACGGGGTGGCAGAAGTTGCAGATGCCTATGGCGAAAGGTGTATGCGGTGACCACGGGTTTGCATGCAGTGAGACAGAGGTGGGATTGAGATATGCGCGAGAGAAACAATAATAAGTCATGAATCGCTTGTTCTGAGAGAGATAACCACATACCGCGAGCAAACCGCCGAACCCGCCGGATACTGAAGCGGCAGAAAAAAGACGGCAGGACGGATGCTGTACTCGAAGCGCGTGTACCAGCTGTACATGGAAAAAGAACATTGGGAGCAAGGTGGCGTGGTTGGTGCGTTGTGGGGCGTAACGGGTCTTGCATGCCATGATGGGGTGGCAGTGGCGGCGAGCTTCCGTGGGAGGGAGGAGCCCAGGTACTACATAGGCGGTGAGAAACACAATGGAACCAAAAAGAAAAAAAAACCTTATCTTGATCACTGGGCTGAAGCCCAGCTTGTCATCAACTGCCTCTTCCTTGGGTGTTGCAAGAACGGTGGCGGAAGGTGGCAGAGCGACAGGGCGGGAACACTGCGGGAACCCAACGGATAAGCGGGCCGGTCTTCTAGACGCCCAAAAAGTAAATATTTTTAAGGACTTTCGGCCGACCCCCCCCCCCAGCATCGGGTCACGGAACAACGGCCCGAACCCCCCTTGGTCCAAAAGAGTCCTTAAGGGACAGATACTGAATATAGTATATGGGCTGACACAATCAGATCCCACGAGACATGTGACTTATACAGTCACGTCTCAACATATGGCAACAGCATTCACATTTGGGGGTGTACTTCACACCGGAGAAATGACTTGTTCGGAACAATGAAACATTGTACTAGTAGTAGAGGCTCAGGAAGAACGGCAACAATGAGCAGGCCCTCGACTTCCACCCTCAGAAACCTCTGTCATTTTTCATGGCTCTTCCTCCTACCACCACCATCCCCCCCACTTTTGCCCGCACCCCCTTTCCCCCCCGTGGTATACCAACCAACCCGGGGGACCTTCGAACAATGACTGCCTTTGGCAACGACGACATCATTGCCCAAAGGTACCCTCACCTCACACCGTTCCTCCGTGAATTCCTTCATGAGGCCATCCTCCCCATGCTCTTGTCCCAAGACATGGTGATGGAAGAACACGAGGACGCTTTCCTGACCTCCGCTCTGGAGGGCAAACTCTCGACGTCGGATAACCCCACTGACTACCTCTCCGTCCTACTCCCCTCCCGCCTCGCGGTCGACATCTCGGCCCGCATCTCTCCCCACCTCCAACTACTGGAGGACGCTATCGCTGAGCTTAAGCGTGCCCCCCTTCCTACCCCTTCTCCTGCCCCCCCTGCCCCTGCGCCCCCTGCTCCTGCCCCCACCCCTAAGGCGAAGCCCGCTGCCCCAACCCCTCGCCCTAGCCAGGCTAAGGGGGGAAAGGCGCCCGCCCAGCCCTCTCCACCCCCCCTCTCACCCTTCCCTCATTCGCTTCTTGCGCCAAGTTGCTGGCTAGGCCCAGCTTGGTCATTAGCAAAGCCCGTGCCCCTGAGGGGGATGGCAATCTGGCTATCCGGCACTCCCCGGCCGCCATCTGCTCCCACCTCAACGCCGCTCTCGGCCCTTCCTCCCACCAGGTGACCCTGTCCGCTGCGCGGTGGACAGCGAAGAACAACCTCGTGGTCGTGGCTGGACCCGATACCTCGGCGTATCACTTATCTAACGCATCCCACTTCATCTCCGCCACTCTCACCTCCTTCCTCTCACAGTCCCCTGACAGACCCCTCCCCATCTCCGCACGTGAGAACGTGCGCTGGTCCCGCCTCCTGATCAACAGCATTCCCACTGGAGTCTCTCCTTCCCCCGGGGCCTTCTCTTCTGACGAGCTCCACCAGGCGCTCGCCACCGACAACCCAGCGTACCGCTCCCTGCGGTTCACGCAAGCCCCCTCCTGGGTGAGGCGCCCTGACTCTTACCAGCCGGGCTCCACCTCATTGGCAGTTTTCGCATTCGAGGATCCTGACAGCACCGTGGCCTCGGGTCTTCTCGCTAACCGGACCCTTTACGCCTTCGGGTGTGCTGGCTCCATCAAGCGCTGGAAGGCAAAGCCTCGTGCCAAGCCGACCTCCTCCTAGGGCGTGCGCTCTTTCCGCCGGCCCGTAACCCCCCCCCCCCCCCCCCCCCCCCATCCCCACCAACCCTTTTGGAGCTAACCCCTCCCTGAAACAACCTTACCCCATACCCCGTCGTCCCTTGTGGGCGGTCTTCCCCTTAACCCTGGGCACCGAGCCCCCCCCCCTTTTATTGCCCGTGCCATTCACCCTCGTCCTCTCCTAGTCAGCGAAAGTACTCCTCCCCTTGACTCTCCCTCGTTTGGAGCTCTCAGTGAATAAACGCCTTGTTGTGTCGGAGGTATCTCAGGTACTGTGTCGGAGTAGGTTTACGCACAGGATGGACGGCCCCATACATCATGTGACTTCGGTTCGATCACCCTCGAGTAGTTTTTTCCTTATCTACTTTACGTACAAACCGATCGGAACCGCATGTGGACCGGTCTTCTACTCGGTAGTGTACCCCGGAATATAAATGGATCAAAAAAAAAAAAAAAAAACCTCTGTCATTTTCCCGGAGGTCTTGGTAATTCCTCAGTCAGTAGATTCATTGGCTCTGGCCAAGAGGCCATCACAGTAGTTCGGCCAGCAGGTCAGGCAAGGTGCTTTCGGTCTCGCATCTTGCATACTCCTAGCTTAACTGGATCAGGTGGCAAAGTGTTTGGTGGGACGAGCGATTCAGGGACAACTTCATACTTGGATCAGGAGGCGACGTCTCCAAGTCGCAGATTGCCCCTCGGATCAAACCGTACATCCTGGACCGGATACTCCCGAGCGATGTGAACCCCATCACGTGTACATTCAGAGACAGCAATCCCATCCCACAATCACATTTACATCACACCACATCAACGCAAAACACGACTGAACTGGATCAATCATTCCGCTCCGCTAGACTATTTTTCTGACAGTGAATTATTTGGATGTGGTGAGCCTCTACCAATTCCCTCGTCTCCCCACCCGTTCATGCTAAACTACTTGTTGAGCGGATGGGGCTCTTGGTCCCGTTGCACATGGTCGGCTCAGCGCTCAGCACGCGATGGTGCGTCTTGCACTTGCAGAGCTGCACGCGTCACCATGTCACCAGTCGGGTTCAGGCCGCACTTACCGCCACTCTCACAGGCCTTCCTCCAGCCTTCCTCCAGTGCCTGAGCAAACCGGCGCGGATAGCCATGGCGTTCCCATATTCTTAACCGGACACCTCAGGCTCTGATCAATCCCTTCTGTACCAACTATCGGCTTTGCGGTTGCCTGACGCAACCTGCACTGTGGATCACCCAAGGTGTTACCCATCCACGGCACTCAGGTTGGCTGTATGCTATTCCCATGAGTTGCACAACCTGATCATCAGCCATAACTTCTCCCCAAAGACACAGCTCGCGGATCCATCGTGTGGTGTCTAAACTGGGGCTAGTGTCCATTTAGGTCCAGATCACTGGTCGCTGGACATGGCAGCGTTCCAGATGGGACATGGACGTCGCTATAAGATTCACAAGACTATCGCGGAAATAACGGAGCACTGGGCCTAAGGCTGCATCGGACGTGGCAAATTTGGCTGGCCACAAGGGTGTTACTGCCACTGAGAGGCACAGAAGTGCTGACAAATTTCTGCGACAGTCGGAGGTGCCTTAACATACCAAACCCAAATCTCCCTCATCTCCCTCAGAATATTCTTAAGCATGCCACGATCATAGACTCCGGAATATCAGGAGCCAAGGTGTTGGTTCGGCGGTACATGATCCCCTTGTTCTCTCGCATAGCAACCACAGATCGCTTCTGCAGCTGGAGTGGTCGACTTATTACTCCGTAACTGTGTCCCGGAAACGGCTGGCCTTCCGCGGGACTGATAACTGCAGTACCAGTAATCAACGTAGCTGTCAGAGGTGATTTGATGGTTCTTGGGTTCTGCTTGACGGTCGTCGTACCCCAAGAATACTCATGAGTCACATGTCACAGCTGCCAGTCGAAAGTTGCATCACATTCCTCAAGTTGACACCGGTACGTTGCTATGTTTGAGGTGGCGCAAATGCTAAAGACTCGGCTCGCGACTCCCACATGGCCTACACTATGATACTCACCATGTTCTGCTCGAGGCGTGCAAGACGGTGGCCGTTGGTATGTGTCATTACTAGGTCTTCCGCGTCAGAGAACTACAGTATGTATGACGGGTGCCGTGGGTATTCCAGGTGGGGTGATTTCTGCAGACGAGGTTAGACAACCGAGTAACAACGGGCATCACGGGCAGCAAAGCGTGCCAGTCACCTCCTCATTATTACGGTCTTCTGCTGGCGGTTGTGACCAGGGCTCCATTGTACTGTATGCGTAAATCATATGTCGCCGTGAAGAAGCAAGCGAAAAGTGAAACGTTGTCAGACTCAAGCAAACAACGATACCCATTTTAAGTGATCATTGGCGCTTCTGCTTATGTTCTCAGTTGCTTTAACTTACCTGCACCTGGAAATACACGTCTTTCCCTTCTTTAACTGGTGCAGCAACAACAGAGGAGAAATTGTGCTTCATACTCAACTCGTGCGCAAGTGTCGGTATGGGCACGACACGCATGTTGGTTCCTGCTCCCATACGTTCGTGAGCTACCCGTAAACCTTGTCGTCAACCTTGTGAGGGATTTGCTGATCTTCCTGGGGTATTCAGTTAAACCGTGTACCTCATCTCTTCGAGAGGAAAGCCGGTGGTGTGATCATCCCGATGACCAGTTTCATGGCTACCACAACCGATAAGCAAGACACTCCGAGTACCAAGTGGTGTGACCAGCTCCAGAGTGACCCTTGTGCTACTTTGGGCATCCACTGCTTACACAGGTAAGCATACCGGGATTACGCTGACAGTGAGCCTCTTCAAAACAAATTTTTATGACACAACCCTCAGACGTGTTGCTTTGTTCTCTTCCCAGCAGCGGCTAAAGAAGTGGCAACGAATGACACATACTCACATTAGGAAGGGACGATGCTTCCATGGGGGGAACCGCTACAAAGTGAATCCGCTGTTCGTGTCTTCACGTCGAAGGCAGAGGGGGCAGTGTACCGGGGCAGGGCACTGGCACGGCACTAATCGTGATGTTATAAGTCTCTAGTATACCAGTAGGATATCATCTGCAGCAACTCGCTCAGCACCCCACCGAACCACTAGTGTCTCATTATTTTCTCAGACGGATGAGAAATGCCGGCAATGATACAACCATTTGAAGGCGGCACATATGCACCGACCACCGATCAAGTGAGTATTGTCACGGTCTTCGCAGTTATACCCCTCTGAGACCCTAGTGAACTAAACCTTGCAATAGCTACAGTTAGACGTATCCAATCAATACACCTCAGCAGTGAATATTGATGCACCCAGCGGCGCCGAGAGAACTTTATGGCAGAGCTCGCTGTTGTATCATGCGGCTGTGGACATCCCAAATATATGTTTCTCAACGTCAATTCTTCATGGGGTATGTCAGAGTCAGAGAGCATTCCTTGATTCGTAATAGAATGGCTGACATGGTTCACAGATTTCAGTAGCAGATGCACCTCTGCTACCATCCATCTCCCAAATGAAAGGGCCCTCCCCCCACAGCTATTTTCCTGTGCCATATATGCGACCCCAAGCGCCTCATGATTACGCTACAAAAGGGGGAGACCGATCGACTGACATGGGTACTGTTCACACTGTGGAGGGCAACGAGTTCCCATCCTGTGAGTAATTTGCTTGCCTGAAGCGAGCAAGAATCCTTGCCTGATGGGATTCGGTACACTTATTTCAGCTCCACCTTTTGAGAATGGCCAGAAGACGACAAACTTAAGCGAAAGACTTACCGGGGACGCAGACACCAACACCCAAGGGAACGAGCGGCGATCATGGAACCAGCCACCAGGGCTATTCGTCGCTGCGGGGAAACCTGTTCAGGCCGCTGACTCGGCGCCATACAAGCAGGTTACCGTCCCAAGAGGTCGGGATCCGAGAGTAGAGAAAACTGCAAAGAAGTCATACAAATGCCACCCCTGCGACACAGAATTTTCCCAGTCGCAAGGACTATCTCGCCACAATAGTGATAAGCACGAGCCTCGGAATCCATGTCGATTTTGTGAAAGCTTCACGTGGCCTCGAGGAAGACTTTACTCGTACACAAAGCACCTCCAAAATAAACATCCCGGTGTTGCAACCCAGCATGTACAAGTAACGGCCATGCATAAACGCAAGAAACGCCATCGCCCCTAGGATCTCGTCGCCCAAAGGACTAGCCATAAATGGCCCGGAGATCCAACTGGACTTGCAGCGTAGGGTAGCATCACTTTTTGGGGTTGTGCACTGTGCCGTGCCGGCGTCAAGGTAGTCAGCGTAACCATGAAAACAGATATGCAGCACAAGCATCTCATGTATCTCCCAATACATTCGACCCTAGACAGTCATTTTTTTGTTTTTTTGTTTTTTTTGTCGAACACACCACTCAAATTAGTGTAGCCGAGCATTTTAAAATTTCCACTGAGTTGTTCAGTATTTGATACAAGGAGAAAGAAGAGGGAAAACTGCGAAATAGGACAATAACTTTTCCCATTCGGATACTCATACCCCCTGTTCCATTACTACCCTTGCCCGACGGTAGCTTGTTTGTTTGCTTGTGTGCAGAACGGCGTCTTGTCCGTCGTCATTCTGTGCTTCACTGTGACAACGGTATCTATTTAATTTACTAGCATCGAGCTTGGCATCGAGGGTGACACGCGTTACTCAACATCTAAAAAGAGCACCTCGGCAGTCCGGAGATGAGGAGAGGTCTAAAACCTCGATAAGGTAGCTAGGGTCTTGGCTAGGGTACTATGCCGGCGATCTGTATGGTACCAATGACGCTCAGGCTGTACACTGGCACGTTACTGCACGTAAGGAACAAACAGGACAGGTGAATCCTGCGGACGGGTCACGGTGCGGCGGCGTTATTAAACCCTTGTCTTGAACAACGCACTCACTCGTTCTTGGTCTTGGACCCGGTTCACCCATATGTTTATAGCAACTTGAGGCATCCCCCGCGTACACACGTCGGATAGGTAACTGTGGCATAGTCCAGTATAGGTTTGAGCTATTGAGCATCATGATTGTGTCGTCGTATTGCAGCGGCCGCCACTGCTGTTTGGACTGACTTTGACGGAGTTGTGCTTGTGTTTGGTCACCCCGGTCGCTGGATTGCGATTGCGACAAACGAGGGCAAACGAGGGTATAGCAAGACTGCAGCAAGCCGCAACTCGCAAGCATGCGTGGTGCCCAGCATTCAAAGCCCCCACTTCGACTCTTTCCTCTTCTCTCTAATCCTTCATGGCGCCACTCTCTACTATCCATGAATCTTGGACCTCGCCTCGGTTTTGTCCAATCCTAATACCTTGCCGTCATCTTCGGACTCTTCCCATCTTATATGGGCCAGTGCATCGAAAGGCTATCGATTAACCTTTTCAGCAAACGTTTTCTATCTCACCATGACGTGATGCGATGGCTTGATGCCAGTGAATCAACCCCATTTTGGACCTCTTCGCTCGTTTCTATTCTCCTGTCGCACTTGAGGTCAAACCCAAACAGGTGAGAACATTTTAGCTATGATAGACGATTGATTGTTGTAAGTCGAGCGTCCATCCATATTTGATTTAGTCATGGCGACGAGTGACCCTGTGAGTATGACCCCCTCTTAGCACCTACATCATCCTTACGACCACAACAATGTCAGCAGCCTCGGCAATGCCTACTGTATAACGGTGGTCTCCCATATGGACATCTCCCAGTGATGGTTATCTGCCAGTCCTTAATGACAGGGCCCTCCATAAGTCAATATTGTGCACGCCCAGGGTTCGGGTAGCATTGGCGAGCTCTTTACGAGCTTGTGGAGGATTTCCCATACTCTTCGCCACCTTTCATTCCACGGGCTGTGATGTGCGTGGTTTCAACGTGTTCGAAGTCTTATTTTTAACTCCCGAACGAAAACTTTAACCATTGGCACGAATCGCACAATCTGGACACCTTACTTCCGGAGATATTATGAGAGAATATGAGAGAAAGTCTGAGAAACGGTCCGTATCTCTGTGCCATATGATGCACTACTGTATTGGTACACTTCTACGTCGAGTCGCCCTCGGCAGCCCGTCGGTGCAAGCAGCTCACCATCATCGGATTCGGCGTGCTTTCTGTGGAAGGTGTATCAGTTGAGGGTGATATCGGTGATCAATTTTGCTTGAGTATCGAGTGTGGGAAATAGTACCAAAACGGCTCGAGATCACGAGATCGAGTCCTCGGCTAGGTCCAATCCATGGCTACCGATGCGCTCAGCGTGCGTTGACCCGTTGACACTGTCCAACCATCCCCGTGCCTGCAACTCTTTCAGTGTGTCCCTGTGTAGGTGATCCTCTTCTGCTCTCCAAACCTGTAAGAGTCATTGCCATCCTGTCATGATGGTCTTCCATTCCTACATATCGTTTCTACCCTTTGCCCAATATTCGTCTACGGGAATTATCGTAAGCACCACATCAAATTGAAATATGGACTCACACCAGTGGGTTGTTTTGGCACCCTTAGCTTTTTCCCCGAAGAATTACTGGCACCGCCGCACAGAGACACACCAGGTGGTATATTTACGTAGCGGTCTGGGTGCCCCTGTGCGAAAAAAGGAAGTTATGACAATAGGGCACCGCGAGGCAATGATCCGGTTACATCACCAAAAGTCAAAGACTCGAGGCTTCGGGATTTGACTTTCCCCTGCGGGCCTTCCTCTGACTTCCTTTTGTTTCGAATCAACCTCCCTCCGACCTCGCAAGTCCATAAGCACGGTAAATGCCACTGGCGCAGGTGCCAAGTTTTCGTCCCCGCCTATCCCTCAATGTCAACTCGGCGCCAGCATATTTACGCTCACAGTATCAAGTCGAAAGAATTAGGGTGGTTCAATTACGTCAGGGTCACTGCACAAACCCCCGCGTTTTCTATGAAATAAGTTGGCTATCGCGTAAGATGGCGGCGGATCCTTTCTGATCAGCGTTGTACTGTACTGGCACAAGGATAGGGTCGTCTCGGTTCTTGGGTCTAATTACGCATCTTTCCATGTCCTTATGGAAGCGTCCGGAGTTCTCTCGATGCCAAACACGCTAGCTTCCTACGGCCGGGGACCGTAAACCATGGGACAGTAGATGGCACCATCCAATTGTTTGCGACGACACTCCTATGCCACCCCTAAGTTACCAGCTTCTCGTCCTCCCTACGGCATGGGGGATTCAGGCGTGTGGCAGGGCCCTTTTTGTAAATAAGCTTTTTGTTCCTTGAACATGCGCACCATGCAGCGCCGATAATGCGGATGGTCGGCAGAGAGCCTGGTTGTGCCAGTCCTTGACTCGGACACAAACATGGGGATGAACCTGCCAATCCGACCTGGGTGAAGTCCGTCGAAGGCGATCAAGTTGGACGTCAACAGACTCCGTTCCTGCTGGGGTCCGACCGCGCAGTTACCTTTTTGGCGATATTATAATTGTCGCTGCCGTTCACCCTGCGGGGGTAAGTCAGTCAACTGGATTTGAACGATCTGATCAACTGAGTAACCTACTGGGATGGCACAGTCTGTTATTAAGTTATTCCTTGATAAAAACATTGACAGAACCTCGACCTGACCGGCGGTTTCTTACCACAAGATCCATCTTGGTGTGCATCGAGATTACTTCTCGGAGGTCACCGTTACCTATTACACCTCCCTCATCAAAGCTGGCATTACCGATCTGTAGGCTACTATCTGTGGGCTAAGCGAGGTACAGATATACCCTCTGTGAATCAAACTGCTTCATCCGGTAGGATATCACGGCGCAGATGGCCGTTCAATTGCCAGTGCCATCCAGCTGCGCACACATGGCTTCCTCATGTTCGGTGTTATTGTTATTCAACTTCTATGAATGTAGGTACCTGGCGCCGACCAGATCCGTATTCGTCGTCCATTGGGAGCAAGCCTGAGGATCGCTGACTCCTCAGGAGCACTTTGGGAGCACCTCAAACTCCTTCACAATTCGAAGAGATATAAACTACATAGCTAGCTTTTCCAAGCTCCCCACCCTCGCAGAATCCCATTGACATACAGTGGATGTACGATGAGAAAGCTTGGACCCAGACCGTGTTGCCGCAGTGGCATGCCAATCCCCATCTCTCACGAGTGTCAAGGCCAAGAATGTTGCATATACCATGACTCGGACTCCGACCCCGTGGTTCCAACAGCTTCCACTTATAACGGTCACCCCACCTCATTTGTTCCCGGTAATCCCCCACCCCCCATACCACAATCTTCCAGACTCCACCAGGTCAGGACTTATCATGCCTTCCACAGTCAGGTACTAAACGCCATTGTATACAGGGTATTTCATCGCACTTTCCAAACAACGATGACGGGTTCTTCCCTGCGAGATATCATCAGGACGTGCCCGTAACCTCACACCCGATTGCCCTTGAGACGCCCTTGCCCGTTGGAGCACCCATTGCACCAGGAGTAGCTCGAAGCTCCACCTTTTACGAAAGGGTACTAGTATCGGACAGCCCAAAGGCTGTCACTAATGAGCCCACGGTCAATCCAGTCTTTGACGTGCCAGTGGGCGAAGGCCGGTTCCCTCCTTCCGGGTGGACGTGCGTCCCTCTAATCACCGCTCGATCACTGGACGTTGACCGATGCTCTAGCAGTTCCAACATGGCGCTCTGGCTATATGATCCTCAGAATACCATGTCCGATGTCTTGTACAGGTCGTACGACGCCCAGTCTCCCAATCCTCAGCTACACTCGACTTGGAGCCCAGACCACCCTCCCACGTCGCTCCTCTCTGACCTTCTTACTTGCGATAGTTTTACCACAGAGCTATCCCCAGCGACTCGGTTCTCTATTGAAGTGTCTCCAGTAGCCGGGAAGGAAAAGCACTGCCCTCTCTGTGGTATCAATTTCACGCAGTTACAGGTCCTTAATCGACACATGAAGGACAAGCACGAAGATAAGAGATCATGTCCCCACTGTTCAAGCTTCAAGTGGTCTCGAGGGCGCCCTTACTTGTACAGCAGACATTTGCGGGCAAAACACTCGGGACTCGCATCTTCTGAAAACCCACCTGTAGGGACTCGCAAGGCTCAGGGTTTGCGTGCTCGGGCTCGCCAATGCCAAGTCCCCAATAAAGAAAATCAAGTGACTTTCAGAGGTCTCGTCCCTAATTCATGCTGGCTTCCATTGCTGTTGACGTGACCATTTTCAGAACCATTTATTCCTTACTTGGGCAATTGCTGCGCTCATAAATAAGCACCCGCGATTCCGTCACGTACAGCAGCCGTTTGTGTACTACTGCACCACGATCATGGTCGTCGACTGGAGCTCACATCATGGCTTTCATCCCTTTGGACGATCTTGATGACTTCACGCTCCTTCCCGACAATACTGATGCCCCTTCCTTCTCATATTCATTTACAACACACACACCCCTTCCCTTTCAGACTCTCCAACACATTACTACTAACAGTGTCTGGCTAGCGCCAATCCCACGTGCACACGCCTCCTTCTATTCAGTCCATTTTAGGTTTTATTTTTCTCTTGTGAGGTCACACCGAAAACATCGACGCTCATTTATCAAGGCTTCTCTTTTTTTTTTTTTTTTTTGATCCATGTTTATTACTGGGTTACATGCCGGGGACACAGACCAGTCGTAACTACGAGAACGTTACAGTTATGAAACACATTTGTCCTAATATAAGGTGGCCCCGAGACGAGAAGCGGAGAACGCGGAAAGCACGACCGGGAAACATTTCACAGAAGAGGGCCCTCGAGGGTGCCCCGTGGTGCATAAGCCGAAGCGCGGTTGCGGGTGCGTGTGAGGCACAAAAGTTCAGTTAGATCAGACGCGAGGAATGAATAAGGGGTACATACGACCCCAGTTTCGGGGAACTCAGTCAGGTTCGGGTGGCACTAGCGGGGGGGGCAGGATCTCGGGTCTAGAGAGGGCGCGCGAGTACTGGAGGAACTTGCACATCTTCTCAGCGCCGCCTCGGGTAGTGAAGAAGCGGGAGTATTGGAGGAGGGGGTGGATGGGGTTCCACGCCGTGCTGAGGATGGCATACGAGATGCGTGGTTGGACAAACCGCGGGCAGTGGAGTAGGATGTGCTCCGCGGATCGAATAGGTTCCCCACAGGGGCAGCCGTGAGTTTCTGGTGGGTCGGATGGACGGAACCGGCGAGCGTAGGTGCCCGTAAACGCGTGGTCTGTGGCGACCTGGAGTGCCATGGAGGTGGTACGTCGTGTGAACTTCGGCGTTTTGGTTTTCTTTCCGCTGGTGTCGCGTTCCATGTCGGTAGCTGCTGTCCAGAGGGGGTGGTGTTTGTCATGCTGGGGAGGGGTGGTGATAAGGTAACGGTGATGATGTGATAGGGATCCCTCCCCGAGTACGCGCCGGTTGAACTCCGGTATGAGGCTGTTGGCAAGCCACTTGTCGTTCCACTGTTGGAATGCGCGCCGTCTTGCCCTGTCCTTTTGGAAGGCTGCAGACTGGACCCGGTCCAGCCCCTGTAAGGGATTGCGTCTACAGGCTTCAACCGCCCGTGTCCGTGCCACCTGTTGCCCTTCCAAGTCCTCGTCTACTGGGGTCCAAACTAGGTAAAAGCGGACATTAGCGTGACGAAGCGATAGGGTGGTCATAGATTGATGAAACATCAGCGCGTGTTTCTGGGCAGTGCGGTTGCGTGGGTTGCGCGCTGCCTGTAGTGCGGAAGAAGAGGAAGAGAAGATAAAGTACTTGTCCGGAGGGGCCACCTCCTCAGTATGGTACATGGCTAGGGCCTCGACCGTTTTCGCGATGCCGAAGACTTCGGCGTCAAACAGGAGGGCTTCTGATCCAAGGGTCCAGTCCAGGACCGTGAGGTCCTGTCCTGCGACCGAGAAGGTGGCTGCCGCCGCGCCCACCGGTGTCTCGTCCTCACGTCCGGCCGCCGATACGCAGCCATGGACGAAGCAGATTCCGATACTGAGCCCGTCGGCGTGACGTATGAGGTCCCGCGTCCAGTCCTGTCTCGCATGGGGGGAGCCAGTGCCCATGTAGCTAAGTTGCCGCGCCCAGTTGGGTACCTCCCAGGGGGCAACCGCCGTTACGTCGACGCGCGGTCCTGTGGAGGGGACACGTGCGGCGAGAGCCTCCAGTGCGGTGGGGCGCCGTGTTCGTCGACCGGGCACGACAGAAGAACCTGTGATGACCAAAGGGAAGTCACCCCGGCCCGGGACATACCACTCTGGGCCAAGGCGCCTCAGGAGTTGGGAACCCCGGGGTAGCCTGTAAAGTCGCAGTGCGGAGGTTTGCGTTAGCTTCTCCAGGAAGATGCCCATAGGGAGCATCCTCGTAACGTGGAGAAGGGCGTCTCGTGGAGCAGTGCGGAATGAGCCGGTTACTTGCTTCGCCATCTCGTTCTGGACCATCTGCAGCTTCTTGACAAGCCGCGTGGTGCCCTTAGGTTTATACCAGAGTTGGCATCCGTAAGACAGAACCGGGAGGCATACAGCGTTAAGCACGAGCCTCCAGTTTGCCATGGAGAGGCCTCTGATGGTATTCCCGAGCACCGCAAGGGCATTGAGTGATGCGCGGGCTCGGTTGCACATGATGTCCGCATGTGGCTCCCACTTCAACCGTCGGTTGAAAAAGAACCCCAGGTACCTGAGGGTTTCCACCGGGCGGACTGAGTAGTATGTGTTCGCGCTGCGGTCCGGCAGGAGGAGTCGCGTGGGAGGCGGAAGGGTGTTCCGTTCTCCCGGCTTCTGGAAGTAAAGCAGTTCCGTCTTCTCAGGCTCGATGGCGAGTCCCGAGGAGCGGAGCCAGTCTTCACATATGGTGTAGCGTGCTCGGAGCAGCGCGTCTACCTGATGCCATTCCTGGGCGCACGCGAACAAGACGCCGTCATCCACATACATGCCCAGGGAGGAGTTGTTCCAACTCCGCATCCTGTGAAGCAGCGGTGATGTGTAGGCTATGGACAGAACCGGCGACAGGGGTGAGCCTTGCGGCACTCCCACGGGCTGGTCCCGTTCCTCGGCTAAGATGCCATTGAAGCGAAGCTTCACTTTCCGATCCCGCAGGAAGGAGTCTGCCCATGCCATGATCTCTGGAGCGAATCCCAAATTCTTTAGGATCGCAACGAGGCGGTCGTGGTTGACGTGATCGAAGAATCCCCTAACGTCGAAGAGGACGATTCCGCACTTCATCCCTAGGCTGTGAGCCACCTGGACGTCATGGAGGAGGGCAAGGCCTGCGTCAAGGCAGGAGGAGTGCATCCGTCCCCCGAATTGGGTGGTTGGAATTAACTCGTGTTCAACAATCTCGTGCTGAAAGCGCTTGGCAACTACTTTTTCCAGCAGTTTACTCGTGCACTCCAGGAGCGAGATTGGTCGATGTGCCTTGGCCTGCGTGTAGTCCGGTCGATCCGGCTTAGGGATGACGATGACCACCGCCTGCTTCCAGCGCACCGGGTGATGTCCTAAATTCAAACACGCCTGGAAGACATGTGTCAGTGTTTGGCCGATCCCGGTCCATCCCTCCGCGTCCGGGTGGCCCCATGCACGTTTGAGGAGGAACCAGCCCACCCCGGACGCTCCCGGTGCCGACTTATTGGATGCGGCGTTCAGGAGGTCGCGGGCCTCCTCCTCCGTCAGAGGTGGGAGGGGTCGTGTGGGCCTGGGATCGGGGTCTCCCGGGAGGGACAGGGGGATGTCCCCTCTACGTTCGGTGAAGAAGCGGGCTGAGAGTATACCTGCTATCTCCTCGTGTCCATAGACGAGTTCTCCATCTGCCCCGCGCATGGCGGGGACTTTGGTGGTCGTGCGTCCGTGCCTCCAGGCCGCCACCTCCCACATGTTCGTGGTGGTGATGACCCGGTCGGCCCATTCGCGCTTGGCCGTCTTGATGGTTCGTTTCAGTTGGCGGTTGGCAGCGCGGGTGGCGAGCACGCCTTCCGCATTCTTGACTGCATTGACCGCCTCGGTACACTTGTCCGTCCACCATCGAGCTGCTCGGGCGCGGTTGCGACCCTTGCGCTTCATGGTGGCTCCGCAGGCTTGGTTGAAAGCCGCGTAGACGAGGTCGGTAACGGTGTCTAGCTCCGCGGCGGAACGCGGAGGCGCACGAAGGACGGGCGAGTGGAGTGCCATTAGGCGTTCCCACTCCTTCCATCCTTCCGCGTCGATGTCGGTGTCGAAGGCGTTGGTGGCGTCGCCGGGAGGGGTGCGCAGGCGGTGACGGGTGTAGGCGATGGTGCGGATGAGGGCGTGGTCAGAGCCGAGTGACCCCGGCCAGTCCACGATACCGCCATAAAAGGTGTTCTGGACCTCGGCGGCGAAGTTCCGCCAAGCGAGGTCGAGTGTGCTGTCCCGCTGGTTCTGCGCGGCGGTGCCTCTGCGCGTGGGTTTTCCCGGGACATTCATTAGCTGGAGCGTATTGACCGCTGCCCAGCCTTCGAATTCCCCGACCCACGGAGAGGGCGCCCATCCGTATGGTGACCAGGATGTGGAGTGGAGGTTGAAGTCACCCACAAGTAGCGTAGGGACATGGTCCCCGATCTTCAACCGCATGAGGGTACGAAGGGCGGTCGGGTCTGCCACATCGTTGTAAAAGTTGACTACTCGCCACTGCTCACCGCCCGCACGGACGTCAGTGATGAGAATGCATGGGTGTTGGGCGAGGTCAAGTCTGGGGACGACCTCTAGCCCATTGAATTTCCTCCCCGTCTTGGTGTCGTGCTTTCGGACGTAGGTCATGACCTTCGCCCTTTGGTCGTTCGTGAAGTAGGGGTAAACCAGTTCCCACCGCTGGTTCGCCGCGCCTCCCAACACATCGACCCCATATTTCTCTTGGTCGGCTCTCCTCGTGCCGATACGACTAAACCATGGTTCTTGGACGCACAAGATATCGTCCTGGGTGTTTGTTTCGAGCAGTGCATGCATCGCCGGATTCCTCCTCCCCATATTAACACTCGCAAAGGAGAAGTTAGGCATGGGGGGGGGTTATGTCATGGTGTTGTACCTTCCTGGCGAGGCACTGTCCGGGTGAGGAGTAGGGGATGCCGTCCCAGCCAACTAGACCGAAGGCGTGGGAGCGCAGGGCCGCGGCTTCAATCTCCTGCGGTGTAGGGTAGGTCTCGTTGAGTACCGAGGCGTCTTCGTTGATGACGCGGCGTAGGTAGCGCTGCTCAACAAGGCGGATGTCAAAGAGTTCATCTGAGATATCGAGGTGGTCGATCTCCCAGAGTTCCTTGTGTGCCCAGGCACGGATGTATCCTGCATTGTCCTCGGCATCGATGGCGGCAAGCCGGTCGATGGCATGGGCGATTAGATCGGCGGTGATGCGGGGTGTTCCCTCGGGCTGGGCAGGCCCTTGGGGGGTGGCAGCGTTGGTAGCAGAGGATCCGTCCTTGACTAGGCGGCCCTGGAGGCGTGCGGCGTCATAGGACTGGGTGGGGATCGGCTGTGGTCCAGCGGCGTGGATGGCTGTTTGGCGTTGGATGGCCCGGTCAGTTGAGGACTCGCCTGGTTTGGCGGTGTCCGTGGCCGTAGTGACGCGCCGGGCCTTGGGGGGGTTCCATGGCTTGCCCATGAGGTCAGTCTCGGGCAAGGGATGGGGTGGGGTGGGTTCGGTGCCTGCGAGGTTGATGGGGTGCACAATGTCTCCCCAACCTCCCTCGGTAGGCTCCGCGCCCCAGTCCACGTAGTCTGGTTCGTCGTCTGGCACGTCGTCGATCCTAGCGGTTCTGCCCTTACCCTTGCGCGTGCGGGGCGCAGGGGGGGGTGAGTCATCGCGTCCGGAGACTTTGGCAAGACGGGGTGCGGGGAAGTCACCGCGTTTGGCACATTTGCGGGATCGTGCGTCGTGGCCCGCTTCCCCGCAGAGTAGACACTTGTATTTGCATTTGCAAACGCCCGGTACTTCATGTTGGTTTGGGCATTCGAAGTGGTGGTCGTCGATGTGATGGTCTCTACCGCAGCGTTGGCAGCGTATCTGGTCGGCACGCCACTTGCAAGATTTGTCGTTTGTGCGGTGGCCGATGATGTGGCAGCGACCGCATTGGATCAGGGTGGGGGAGTCGCCACAGGGGACGAACTTCACTTGGTAACTGAACATCGAGACGGGTCCTGCCATGGCCGCTTGGACTGCGGCGCCTGTGGGGTCCTCAATGGCGAACCCGACGGTGGCGGTGGCGTCTCGAATGTTGTTGGGGTGGGTGAGCCAGTGCGGCTTGACGATGAAGGGTACATTCTCGAAGGCGGGGTGGAGGCGCAGCTCCTCGGTGAGCTGGTCCTCGTCCCAGAATGTGCCTTCAGGAGATGTGGCGATGACCCCACGGAGTTGAGCCCAGAACCATCCCTCGGAGGGGACGATGGCGGCACCGGGGAAGGGCGCGCAGAGCCACTCTTGGTAGGGGAGTATGGCAGACATGGATAGTTTGCCCGCGAAGACGTAGATGAAGTTGCCCGTACGGGCAGCTTCCCTCGACCAATGTCCGTAGAGGAGGCGAATTGGCTTGGCCGTTTTCAGCTCCAAGGCGGTGCGAACCCCCTTGACTATGTCGCCGGGGTTGCGTTGCCTGAGCTTCTGTTCGCGCTCCTTGTCGGTGAAGCCACCATGTCTGATGATGACAACTTTGGTGGTATTGGCTTTGGCGGGGGAGGAGGGTGGTGCCTTGCGAGAGAGGGTGCCTGCCGGCGTCCGTCCCTGTGCAGCGGCCACGGCCTTCGCTTTTTCCGTCGTCTTTTCGTGCTGGGCGACCCCTTTGCTCGTGGCGGTGGAGTAGGCGGGACGTCCACGTTGCCCAACGTGGATGTACCCGTCGTCCTTTGCCGCGGCATCGGGGGTTGCATTTGGCTTCGCAGGAGCCGCGTGCGGTGCAGTGCCCTTCGGCTTGGGCGGCAGGGCCGCTTCGGCCAAAGGGGGGAACTCTACGTCAGAGGCCGGTGGGGGCGTGGCGAGGTCCTGGAGCGGTGATGGGCCCGCCTGCGGGACTGTGGGTGGGCCAGCGCGTTGTGCCGAAGCAGGGACGCTGGTGGCCGCCGTGGGGACTGTCACCTTCGTTGACGGCGCAGCCTTTGCAGGCGCGGTCGAAGGTTTGGTCGGCACGACTGCCGGGAGTGGTGGTTGCCTGAACTCGACCTTCCGCCCTTCAATGGTGTCTATGCGACTGGCCAATGAAGAGACGGAGGCGGTCAGCGTGGTGAGCATCTGGGCCATCCGCTCCAGCAGCGGATCGCGCGGAGGGAACGAGGCAGATGCCGCCTGAGTAGTTGTCTGAGCAGCCGTAGCTAGTAGAGGTGGGGAGGGGTCGTCCTCCATGGCGTTGGCCGGGCAGTGGACCGAGGAGTCCAACTTGCGCAGGCCAGCCACCTCCGGGTTAGCTGTCAAGTGGGCCACCATGGTGGGTGGTTTAGCGGTGCGCGGGGTCGCGACTTCGGGTGATGAGGTCGCGGCACTCGCGGTGTACGCGACTAAGTTCTTGCTGTTGTTCCCCCCAGCTGTTACCTCATCCGATGCTTCGTCTTCCTTGATGACGCTATCCGACGTGGTGTCCATCGGGATAGTCCTGTTTTTGTTCTTCTTGGCCTTTGGGGGCGGCGGTGCAGGGGAGGCTGCCTCCTTGATCTGAGCCAAGTGTCGTTCCTCGGCTAGATCGGCCCGAATCTTCTTCTGGCCCGACTCGAGCAGGGCGCGGCAGTAGTTGTCGAGCTGGGCCTTAACCTCCGCTCGTATGTCCGGGTAGATCCGGTCTTTTTCCTCTCGGAGGTAGTCTTCGCGGGTGGATTTCTGGGCCAGGTCTTCGATATCGGGCCAGATCCTGTTTTGTTCTTCGCATACCCAATCTGTGTATTTGGAGGCGACGAATTCTCGAGCGAATCGTCGTTTCCCCTCAATCAGTTTGGCGGCGTCTGGGCCGCACTTCGCGATTACATCGTCGAGGGTAACGGATGCCAATGCTTCCGCCTTGGCGGTGGCCAATTCCGTCTCCCTCCAGTGCCTCCATTCATTCTGCGCCGCGGTTGTGGCGGACGCTTGCAGCTCCTTGAGAGCAGCGCCCTTCCACTCCTCGTGCTGGCGGCGGAGCCGCTCTTCGTTCTCTTGCGCCCACTGTTGGCGCCAGAGCAGGCTCTCCGCTTGTAGAGCCTCTGCTGCTGTTGCCTCATGGGACAACGCGGCCCCCTCCGCCTGCAATGCATCGATCAAAAAGGCGAAGGCATCGTCAACTGCCAGGCTGCGAAGTCCGGCCCACATGCCTTTCTTCCAGTCGTCGACCTGCGGGGCCAGTTCCGCTCGAACCGCTTCCTCAATAGAGGCGCGCTCCCGTGCTCTGACCGCCGTCCACAGGTCCGATCGGTTTATGCGCGCATCCCCCAGCGCCCCCAATTCGTCAGTCAACTGTGAACACATCTCAAGGAGTAGGCTCCTCTGCGTGTGCGGGATCGGCAGACCGTCAGCCAGCTGGAACTCGTCAGGGCAGGGAGACAAGGAAAAATCGCCTTGGGCGTGGAAGTTATTGCTGGTGAGGACGCCCTGAAGGGTGGCCGAGAGGACGACCGCAGCCCCTCTAAACCAGTCTGAAGAAGATAGAACGCGCAGGTGGGGTTCCCCGGCTCGGTCGGTACCGAGGCTAAGGGATGCCGCCACCGCGTGGAAAGCCGCATTAATCTCCTGGGTCGACCCAATCTGCATGCCCTCCTTCAGAGGGTGGAGATCGGCCGCCTGGAGATAGAACCCGTAGCCGATGCGTTGTGGGTTCTGTAGGTTTGCAAGATCCCTCATTTCCACGTTGGGACCCTGGGGCAGGCCCGCGAGGATCTCGTGCGGGAAACGGGGGAGGGAGGCAAGCTCGCGCAGCTCCTCGAGCGTCGCGCGGGCTTCCTGGGTTTGGGTTCCGCCCTCCCATGTAACGGAGGGGGTGTCAACGGCCAATGGGTTGGCCGCAGTGTCCCGGGCCGCGCTTGGCTGGGTGGACAGTTCCCGTGGGATACGTCGCCCCCGGAAGTTCTGTGAAGCAGGGGAGGCCACCGGTGTGGTGGAGTCGCTGCTCGAGGAATCATCCGAGTGATCATCTGGCGCCCCTGGGGCGGTGACCAGATTGGTGACCGATGGACGGCGACTAATGGGCCTGTGGCGCTGTGACCGCGAGGGCGTGCGGATCGGGCCGTGGAAGTCCCGCGCGGAGATGATTTCCGCGCTGTCTTCGCTGATAGAGAGCGCGTGGGGGAGGGACGCCGTGAGGACCGGCGTGGGAGCAGCCTCCCGGAGCAGCTCCTGTGTATTCATGAGGCGGACGCGTTCCAGCGAGGCCTGGTCGACCGGATCAAGCCGCCGGGCAATATAAGCCGCCACGCGCGAGGCGTGTGGCGAGTGCCAGTCAGGATGGTCGCGAAGGCGGGTCAGCCTAGCGGTGAATGCGTGTTGGATCTCCTGTAGGAGGCGAAGTGAGGGGAAGACGCGGTGTACAAACGCGTCTACCGCGTTTACTGGGGCCCGGTGCAGCCAGCACGCCAGTTCCCAGATTCCTCTGTGACCAACTGAGTTAGCTGAGAAGTCCCGTCGGTGGTCCTCCCTGACGTTGTCGGCGAGGTGTACTTCGTGGGCGAGCCAGTCATCGAGGAGGCGGTCTGCCTCTTCCTCGTATTGTTCAATGGAGGCGACCGGTCCAGGGGTGGACGGTGTATGTGTGTAGGGGGAGGGGATGGGGGAAGGAGTCGGGTAGTTGGCCGCCAGGAAGGCCGCTATGTAGCTGGCGCTGGGCGAGGAGTAGGTGGTGGGGTTGGAGCCCTCAATGTGGCGGGCTGCGCGTTCGCGGTACAGCGCGTTCAATTGGTTGGACAGCCGGGGGGATGGGGCGGGCAGAGCTGCCAATACCATCCGGGTCACCGCGGCCGGTGCGTCGAACAGTTGACCCAGGGCTTGCAAATAATCCGGGTCGTCTGCGTGGTCCAGTGGATTGGATGCCGCGGACGGGTGGTAGGATTGGCTCTCGAGCGCCTGAAGTTGGGCGAGGAGGGCAGCGCCGATGGTGGCAATCTGTTCAGGTGACGGGGAGGGGTTGTCGGATGAGACCGGCCCCTCAGGCGTCGCCATGATACGCGTCATGCCCGAAGGCGTCTGGCTAGGTATGAGAGTCGAGTTATTCAAACTCTCTGGGTTGGTGGGGAGTGGGTGCTCAGATGGAGTGGGTACGTATTGCTCGTCTGCGACAGCTCCCAGTATCGCAGCGTCGCGAGCGGTTAAGAATGCAGGCGGCGGTGAGGCCGCGTGTACGGACGGGGTGGGTGCGTGTAACGTTGGGGAGGGGGACGGCTCCCGCAACAAATCGAACGGGTTGTTAGAGTGCTCCATAGAGCTCTAGGCCAACAGAGTTCGCGAGGACACCAAGCGGACGCTCTGTCAGAGGGGTGTAACGATGTAGAATATATTGGCCTCCTTTGCTCTGCGGTTGTATTCACAACAGTAGTCAATGGTACCAAGCGTAGGAGCTTTTTAACGGCGATGCTTTCGCTCCCGCGGTGTGCGAACAGGGTAACTCCTTTGTATTAAAGGTTCTCTCGTGGAGGCCACGGCGGGTTCGCACAGTGGAAAGAATATGCTACGATGAACTACTACTTTTGAGCCGCGGTGGCGTGGCCTAGTAAGTGGTGGTTACCGGAAAAGGAAGGTGATCAAGGCTTCTCTTCTCACTGGCATGGGTAGTGGGACTTCGGTTAATAACATCTTAAATTGTATCACGTAACTCCACTATTGACCTATCCAATGGCTTTCAGGAAACTCACCGCAATACTTGCTTGAATACGTGTTCTCACCAATTAGAAAACAGTCCGCCCGTGTCAGCGTCTTCTTGGGGCCAAAGGGGCCGGAGCACTGCACATTTACCAGTCGATGTAGGTCACTCTTTCACCTAGTTCATTCTTCTCCTATTCGCATCTCTTGCTTACTTGTACCGTAAACTGTTTCGCTTATTATACAAATAAATGGAATAGAAATAAGGATTGGTTATTCATAGCGCGCTTACAGCATGGACCGCCGGGTGTATCGCCGCTCTTCCCCCCAACGACGCGAGCTAGAACTCCTAGGAGGAATAGGGTATCCGCTGGCATGCTTCTTGTAGAACTGATTCGAACCTATACTGTAATAAGGTAGGAAGACCCACTCATTCGAGGGTACTCAGCGCATCAGTCAAATTCAGGTGCCATAAGTGAGACTCCTTGGAGATACGGGCTTTCAGTCCCTTTTCAGTCACGGAAACTAACTACATGAGTGCGAAACCGAACATGATGGATACCGCAGCGCTGGGATATGTTGCCCAAACGTGCCGCCACAGTAGGTGTTGAGACCCCGATCGAGTACGAGTCGTAAGGGGGGCAGACCCGAAATGAAAATCAAGCAAAGTATCTCGATCCGGGCGGCTAAAGGGGGCTGCATAGGCTCAGGTTACAACCTTCTAACCTTGTAGCGCGCATCGTTTTGAGAGTACACGTTCCATAAGCCGTTGTTGTCGGTCCGGCGCTAGAAAAGGGGCATCTGCTGCTCCTCAAAGTGTCCACTGCCATGATTTGGAGACATGAATTACAGTGTACAGTTGAACCCATACCCCCTCCGTGGACGATCTGCGCTATGGGTTATGGGGGGTGATAAGTTTTGAGAGATGAGTTATCGCTATAAGAGGGTTCGCCCAGATCGTCCGTCCGCAGATCGCCCAATTATTGGTGAGTTGAATTTCCTCGGGCCGGCAACAGACAGCACTTCGGAAAAGACCGTGATTGTAATTAAGAGGATCTCGACTTTGAGATCTGAGATCTGAGCGTTGAACTGCCGCTACTGTATTACGTTCTCGCGTGAACTCCCACGGTAGCATCCATTCCGTTACCCTTCATTTTTCCCCTTCATTCCTCCCCCCAGACCTCCCCGCTACCTCATCCACCAACCATGGCCACCCTCTAGCATCGTGCTATCCCTCGTCTCATTTTCTTTTGACCCCAGATTATTGTTCAGCTCAGCTCCCCGTTCGCTAGTCCCCTCCTGTGGTCTTCAGTCAGCCGTCCACTCAACCTTCCAGCCGAACACGACATCAGCCTCGGTATAGATGATCTGCACTGCGACTTCCTGCAGCGGCAGTAACTCGTGCTCTCCGCGCTGCTTGTGTTTCTCAAATAGCCCGGTGTTATTGCACCTTTTCCTCGAAGACGAAAGTTTCGGGTTTGTGGATGCACTCATAGTCACACACTGCCTTGTATAATGTGCGTTGTGTTTGTGTTCGGCCTTTGTGACACATTCTAGCCCGAATTTGATACCCGCTCACTCCCTGCTAGATCAAGTTCCGGAATACGCCCCATATTTTCCGCCTCACTGGCGCCACGATAGTAATGCGCGTCCTGTGCCAGTGAGAGAAGAAGGGATCCCAATTAGTCTGACCGGGTTCGGGTTCAGGTCCATTACATGTTACTTTGCCGAGCCTGCGTTATATTTGTCTTTTGTCTCCCTGCCCGAATCAACCGAGTGGGAATGGTTGCTCATGACACTTCAAGCTTCGAGCTTCATGATTTTCCGCTTCAAGAGTGCCGGTATTGATCGGTATGTGTCGTATTGTTCCAAATCCCGTGTCCATCCCCACTATCTCTGTCATGGCTATCGTCGCGCTCGTGCACTTTTACCAATCGCCGTCTTATATCATCGCTTGCTCCATCTCCGCGTGCCGAGCTCTCCATCAGCGCCGGTTATTGTCCCTCTCCTCTGTAAGTCCCCATATGGCCAGGCCTACCGCCGTTCGTTTCCTACATGTGATTCATCAACGATGTCTTGCCGTACAGCGACCACGAGGACCGTTCTTCACTCTAACGTAGTTGTTCGCCTGTGCAAGACGAATGCGTGCATCCTCCCTGCAACACACCCGCGGCGGCGACCCGCCCAACTAGGCCACTGAACATGGTAACAGGACGTTATCCTCCATCACGAAAGCCTCGCGCTTAGAGGGACAGATCAACAACCGGGCGACAAACTTGACTCTATAGGTGCCATTTACTGCGCGGCATGGAGCCGTGCCATTCATATCAATAGTGCACATGATGAGATATCAGCCCGCCCTCTACCTCGTGCAAACCTACCTCGTGAACCAGGCCGCTCCTTCCTCACATAGAATGTGCACCGTGCCAATAATATAAACGTCCAGATATTTATTCTGCGACCGCAAAGTCCTCAGATCCGGCAATTTACTCTCCCATTTCGCCTCGACGCTCTAGAACGCCACATGACAGCTCTCCAAGATCCCGCTAGGCTTCATAAATGTGACGATGAAGCCTTTCAAACCAATGGACAAGTGGGTCTTGTGTTGATAAGTGGCGCACGTCCCAGATTTGGTTACTGACAATGCTGAACATCAGGATGACTTGCACACATCAACACAGTCTTCACTTCTAGATAACGAGCCCATCTCCGAAGGAGAGTGGCACTTGTCGGAGGGCGATACCTGCGCCCCCAGATTGTCACAATTAGAACCTCCGTTTAATGGCGGTGACGTTTCGTTAAACGCGGGAGCCCCAGACTCCTTTCCGAGGTCGTTCTTTGCGACTCATCAGGTAAGACGCCCTATGCGTCGCGACGTTCGGCTCGTTAACACCGTCTACGTAGTATGCGCCTTGGTGGAACTCACCGCTATCGCCCTTTCCAGAACTGGACAACCAACTTGGAATCGTCTCCTTGCAATCAGCGCCTCGTAGCCCTAGTGCCGACCCCACACCCAGAATTGACACTTTCACGGACCTTCTCTTCAAGACCCCCCCAACCCCGTACCAACCCCCCATTTCTTATGATCCGACGGCAGAGCAAGAGTACCAGGTCCCCAGATGTGCTCAGGATTACGAAGCAGTTCACGTCATTATAGCGGCCATCGAGGAGCCGATATTGGACACCCGCACCGCGACCTTCCCCATTGGCGAGATGTTGGTTGACCCAGCAACAGCCCGCGAGACCCTTGGCGAATACATTGTTTCTGGAAATGGCATCACGAGCTCGTCGGCGCATTATTATAGCTCGACTTCTGTCTATCTAAATGAAAACGCATCACCATTCGCGGCGGGTCGGGCAGGCCGTCATCCCATGGCATCGTCGATCCGGGTCGCGCGGGCGGGTCGAAATCGCACTAGGTTCTCGTGCCACGTTTGCAACGTCGGCTTCGTTCAGAAGCAAGGTCTCAACCGGCACAATAGGGATAAACACCAGCCACGGAATATCTGCCCTCACTGTGGAGTGTTCAGATGGTCCCCAGCACGACATTATTTACTCACAAAGCATTTCGAGACAGATCACCCTGGAGTTCCACTCTAAGCAGCAGAGTCTCGCAATGATTTAACGACGAATGGTCTGGTGAGAAATTTTCGAACTTCAGCTATAAGCCATATTCTCACACCGTATAGGTGATCTTCGAGGCGTGTCTGGAATACGTGTCTGGAATATCGCATCCTCTACCCGGTAACAAGGGTCTCTTTCAATAATTACTATCTACATAAGACCTGGCTCAACCAGGCTTGGTACTTGTTACAATGTTATTATCTATGCATTTCCGTGTACTAGTAGTTTCTCTGGTTCAGCATCACCTTTTTGTCGATCTTCAAGTCAAAAGGACAAAAGATACTACCAGGAGGTTCGACCGATCACCGCGCGACATTTCAGGAATAAGGTATCTGTGTTCCCACGTTCACAGGTCACGCCGAGTTTCTGGTTGACAGTTTACGATGCCACGAGGCGAGCATGAGGCAGAATTTCCGCACAAGCACCCACAAGTCAGATGGGGTATTACAGTAACCGGCATACCCGATGTCAATAGAAAGCGGTGTCGGGGTGGGCTCATCCTTCCGCTTGATCTGCCATCCAATACAGTAGTACAGTGGTAGAGGTCGTTTTAGGTGGTGCCACGCCATTTTACGGGATCTTTGCGAGTCGCTGGTTTCAGTTGCTTCTTGAGGACGGGTTTCGTGTGGCACCGGCGAGGAAGCGGAGAGGGTCCGCGGCACGAAACGCTGACGGCGGCGAGAGACGTTCGGCTATAGTGTTATTTAGACCAGCGGTTCGGGGAGACTGTGACAAGCGTTGTGGGTAATTAAGAAGTGACTATAGAGGGTATGCTAGCGCGGAAAGAGTGGGTGAAAGCGCGAAGCGCTCCTCGATCGAAGATGAGGGTCTTTGCTGCCGAGCCAAGGTCACGATGGGTGGGTCCCGGAGAGATCGAAGTAGCATCGACGAATGCAACGACCCATATCGTTGATCTTACGAAAGGGCGTGGTGGGCGGCAAAAGAAAAGATTCCGGTTTTCTAGACCGGTCGGAAAAGTGGGCGGAGGTGACGGCAGGCAAAGGAAAGAATGAGTTACAGTAGTTACGTGCCGCTATGTCCGCTCACTCAATTGCAAAGAACATGCTCGAGCCTCGCTCTGCCTCAGACCGGCCAAATCCGGCCCTTCATTGCAAACTCGTGGGCGAACTCTGATTGTCGTGCTTGTGAATGGCTCCTTTTGTTGCTGTAGGACACAAATGGCGTGATGCACACACGCTAGCCTCAGGTCTCGGGCCTCGAAGTACTTCCCAGTTGCCCCATTCAGGTCTCCCGATCAATGCAGCTACAGTATCTCCTGGCGTCAGGTATTTCTAAGCGCGGATCGGTGCCAGGCACGCAATTGAGGCCAGGTATTATTGACCCATTTCTCTTGAACATGGGTGAAGATTCTAATACTGTAATAGTACGTCGCTCGCGACAAACCTCGACCTCATTCTGCGGCTCAGCCGCTGGCTACTCGCCGATTTTACGATTAGTCCTGTAACGCCACTATTGACCTATTCAATGACTTGCAGGAAACTTCACTGCAATACGACTCGGGACTTGTTCGCATCAATCAGAAAACGTTCTGCCTGACGCTCCGATCTTGTCAGCGACGAAGTGGCCCAGTTATGTAATGTCATGTTTCCCTTTACAGCCTCTGGTGGCTCTCTTTTCGCACTTGGGTTCACAAATTCTTCGTCTTCTGTTCGCGTATTCTGCCTACTGTAGCTTGTTTCATAAATCTATTTTGGGAAAGGCCATCCACGTTCGGTTCCGGTGAGACATGCCTCGTAAAGTGGACTTACGGCACTGCCAGTGCATCGCGCCAGACGCGAGCGAGAACTCCCACTAGAGGCCCAGAGGGTGACTAGGTGATCACTGGCGTGCTCCGATGTGACTGACTGGAGTTCAAGTCCGCATAGATCAACGAAACGGGTAGTATTCGAGAAAGGTAAGCTCACGCACTACAATACGGCCATCACAGGCCCTCTCTGGCAGAACAGACGTCGAGTCTATACAGTATGTAAGGTAGGAAGACCCAATAGATTCGTGAGCGCTCGGTGCAACAGTCAAATTCAGGCCCTTTTCGGGATCATGAGGTTCGGAGCTGACCACATGGGTATCGACCCGAACATGGAAATCGCAAATACTAGGTTAGTGCGGCGTATCGATGATATTGACTGAAGCGAGGCGTGGCGCCTGCATTGTTGTTCGGGTCCAGAGTACCGAGTAAATGTCCCCTAAGCATGTCGCAGCCTGTGCTTAGTGAATACTACAAATGGTAGGGGGAGGGAGGCGAAGGAGACATGATAAAAAAAAAACATCTTCCCGGCCAAAGCAGGCAAAAAGGGTAAGGAGATTAGTGGTAGATGTGGTTACGCGCACAATTTCGAGAGTAAGTTACAGTACGTTCCATAAGCCGTTGTTGTCGATCACTGTAAGAGTCCATTTCCAGAATAAGAATCCATCTGTCACCCGGAGATTGTAGGTCCTGTATGACAGGAATGTTCCCCAGGCAGTGGTCAGTGGACGGTGCCCCAATTCTGCGGGGTTTAAATTTTGGACAGGGTGTTGCGGAGCTCCACCACTGCAACGCAGTAGTGGCACGTCGCTATGTCATTGGCGCGAACCACCTTTGTTTTTTTTCTTGATTCTGTGCGCTCTCCACCTTTCCCTTCACAATTCGACCAATTCCGTCTCCTATTCATCATTTCTAACCAGGACTCACTGCTCAATTCGTAAGAATATTATTTCGCGTCGTGAAACGTCTTTTTTTTGCAACCTTCTTTGGAGCAGCGTTGTGTGCTATAGCCTGTAGCATTAGCATGCGCAGAAGGCCCTCCTTATATTTATCCATCAAGACAGGATCCATAACGCGGTGAAGCCAGAAGCATTGAATGGTCTATATCATCTTTGCCCGATGGGGAGTCGCTACCGTCACATCTTAGCCTCAATCATGACGATGGGATCCCATATCGCAGATGAACTTGCCATGATACTAGTACGTGCTTATTACTAGTGCATGCATCGATGTTGTGACGCATTTTATATAGCACCGAGCTCCCGATCCCATCGCAAGATCACGCTCTGAGATATCCCCTCCCCCGTGGCCATTCTTCGTTTCCCTTTTCCTCAGCTGTCATACGCCCCGTTACAACTCATTGTCCCCTTCTTTCCCCTCGTCCTTTTTGTGTACACAGGTGGTTACCTTCCAAACTATCGCCGCAACTATTATGTCCTGCAATACGACAGTCGCATCGTTTACCCACCCACGACCTTACCTGACCCCTTTCGCACCATGGAACGGCGTTACTGTGCCTGCAGGTGCGGCAAACCACATGGTTGTGGTCTCCCACTTGGACCTTATGATCAGAGCTGAGCACATCATTGACGTAAGTTTAAACAGACGATGTCAGGCCGTATCACTGACTGATACCATGGCATGTATGACCGTGATGAGCGTGGCTTACGGTCCTGGCTACCACGATTGAAAATCGTTACCCTAGGTTGTCGATTCAAGAGCGGTTGGATTATTGCCTGGTTACGTGGGTAGACATGAAAAACGCGCATGCTGAGGGCAGCTTCAACTCCCCCCTGAGCACCGTTGCTGTTTCGATGCGTAGGTATGATGGGCACACGAAACAGGGGTGCCACGGATCGAAGGTGCATGCAGGATGTGTGTTCTCCGGGAAGATGAAGAATATCTATTTTATTTGTATACGGAACAGACATCTCATGGTACTCGTCCTGGTATACCTGTCGTCTTGAATGAATTCAAAGGCGCAAATAACAAGACATGAGGTATTCCGGACATGCCGACCTGAAACCGCGCATTGAGGGGCGTAGGCTTGTGTTGGCAGCGACGTACTGAGCGCCGGGCGCAGTTATGAGACCCATGCACCCCGCTTACATATAACACACGGCTCCGCGCCACGTCTGGAGTGTCAAATCGAATTGGGGTTGGGCCGTCTAGTCAGGGGAGTACTGTACGAGAGGTCATAGGGACACGGGTAACCAATACAGTTTTGACACGATGCCAAGACGTTCGACTTGCCACATGGCAAACCTTCGCGCGTGAGCTTACGGCGCTTAGTCCACACTCCGATGTGTCCGCGCAAGTGTCTAAGCAGGGTTCCGCGGGCCTTTCGCCACCAAATTGCCGGTCTCATCCCTTGTTCCCGTTTACTGTAAGGTACTGCAACTTATTATCTCTGAGCGAGCCGCGCGTCATTCCCATGCGCCCTTGCCAGTGCTGCCACTTTTCTGTCGCGATCCTATTCGTTTCGTATGTCCCTTCCATGCATAGAACGGTTTCACTCGGTCTCGTGGTTGGTTGAATCATGGTCGCTTACTGTCGTATACTTCCAGATCCACCCCTGTTTTCAAGCAGGAGTAAGGCGAATCGCCCACCCCGACCGTAGATTCCCCTCGCCTCGGCAATCTGGCGTGTTCCCAACAAGAGCTCCGATGTGCCTCCGCTGCTCTAAACGGAACCAGCCGACCACTGGCATGGTCTCACACGCTATCGCTGAAGGTGGAGGTGAATTTTTCGCACTAGCATGTTCGCAGAGGAGCTAGCGAACGTGTCGTACTTATCATGATATGGTGCGTGCATCGTTCACGCGTGTGCGAATGTTCGACCTTCGTGATACACCGTAGGGGGTAATCAGCACCTGCCAGTGCAAACAAGATCAAGTTTCTCTTTGCACTCTGCCATTTCTCTTACTCTTGCTGAGGTCACGGTGGTCTTGACGTTGCTAGCTGAGGGGACTAAGAACGCTCTGGTTCTTGTCCAATAAGTGCATTTCTACCTTCTTCGAAGTGCCGTTAGTCTGCCTTGGCATGGCCGGGAGATCGTTTGATGGATACGTTAGGTTTGCTACACCTCTATAGATTCCTTCCTAGATATCCTCCCAGACCCATTGGTGCAGGTTTGCAACCGGGCGTACGCGTCGCCACGGTTGTCGTGCCCTTGTTTCTTTCGTTATCCAGAATGGTCCTGTCACGGTGCACCGACGAGCGGCCCAGGAATTTTTCGACCTATTCCCGTGTTTGCGTTCGGGGAGCGTAGCCCGTTGGCCCTAGTGGGCCCTTTCCGCAATGTCACGGTACGTTTGGGTACGGCGCAATGCGCGGCCTTGGCCACGGTTCATTCGAGCCTCGCTGGGAACAAAGCTGAACACGTGGCCGCAGACTCGGATATTGTGTGGTGTTACCTGTCGCTTCTACCTCTGTGTTCCCAATACGAATAGGTGAACCGATTTTCTTGCTCTGTTGAATGCCATTACGACGCTACAACCCAATCGGCGTTGAAATTTGCTTGCGGCCAACAAGTCTGTGGTGGCAACATCCCAAGCTACTACAATTTTCCCTCGGGCCCCCCCAGTGGGAAAAGAAAATTCGCCTCGAATCAAGTCAAGAGGGTTCCAGAATAGTCTGCTGCTAAGTGTCTTTGGGCACGTGGTGGCGATATCACACATGGATCTATGCTTACTTTGACTAACTCGGCTCACTGCTCCCGTGTGATGTACGAATGAGAGCTAGCCCGGAAAGCGCTCTATGAATGCCTCGAGGAGAACGCCCCTCAACACACATAATAGATAACTCAGGTACGCACGCTGGTAGGGACGAAATCTGAACTTGAAGGTCTGAGGGATGGTGACTTATTTTCAAACGTTTTTTTCATGGAAACAGTCCACTACTAGAACACTCAATAGTAATATAGTATTGAGTGTTCGGGTGAAAAGTGCAACCCCCGCTTGCTTGTCGTATCAGGGCATTAATGAGGGAGTGATAAAGGGTGATGATTGCAGTCATTGACACCAAGAAAGGAAAGAACAAAGGGATGGGGCAGGTCCCGCGTGGTCAGTGAGCAGACCGTAATGACCACCGTATTACAGGTTAGGTGCTCCCATTTGAGCGAAAGATCTTCACATCGATCTCCTCAGTCATGTTTGTCATGCATGTCATGGGCGATGCGTGATGCAAGGCATGATGCATGAAGCATGCATGATGACTATGAGAATTCACCAGCCTATCAACTTCAAACTCTTAATCAACCTCACTAAAGTGGAAAATGGCGGCTCAGGCTGCTGAGTTTAAGTTACACACTCAGGCTCTAGGGACAGAGTCTTCGACTGTTCAACTGTTGATCATCGAACAAGCGTCAAAGGCAGACCGGGGATGGGAAGACGGACTTTGGGTCCTTTTCAGTCCGGGTCTCATCAAAGTCGGTCATTCGGAAGCCTGAGTAACTTATGACACGAAACAGCATCGCCTGGCGGCCTGTGCATATACCGAGAACCTGAGCTTCCCCACGTTCTAGTCGATTGCTTAGTTAATTGTGACCATGAAACCAAATGTTTCTTCGATCCGTGATTCGCAGAACCGCCGCGCAACGCACGCCGATTCACCCCACACAGACCCTCTTCCAGGTCGTCCCCTAATGTCAACAGGCGGGCAGTGACAAGGGCAGTGAAACCTTTATTATGGCTGATCTTATAACCGAATAGGGCTTTAGTGTCTCTGCAAACGTTCGTCGTAAATCAGCAATGGAAGATGTTGGTTTGGTGGGAAGACGGGGCTACCGTGACAGTCTTCTGTCTATAATTGGCTGGCAGTGCGGTGGCAGATTAGATCAAATACTGTAGTATACAATTATTTTCCCAGCACACTGTACGTACCACTCGACTCTTGCATATGCTTGCATCATTCAAACACGGAGAGGGATGACGAGTCGCCGGTGTCAGAAGGATCGTTCTTTTCAGAATTCCCTTGGCCGGGTTTGATCAGGTGTCAACGTGTCAATGCTTCTTAATTATCAGGGTCCACAGCATTCCGAAGGGAATCGCAATTTCGAATGATCCCGTACGTAAAAGTGACAGTGATGCTCACAGTACTCACAGTACTCACCACGCGGCTCTCCTCGCGTGATCCAAGCCAGCATCCAGAACTTGAATAGATGCGACTTTTCCCACAGGTTTCACTGCACGAAAGAAGAGATACTAGTATAAACCTAGCATTCCATGCCCGTGCCGGGTACCTTGCCTCTATCGGACCATCTTCACCACATGAAGTCTGGCGCCATACAGGATTTCTTTTTCCATTCACTTCAGTGATATGTTTCATCCTTTTCCCACCAATACAGGCACAACTCGGCTCCACGCCACTCGATCTATCCATCAAAGACATCCCTCTTGCACCTTGCGATATCCCGTCTCGCTTCCTTTTGATCTCTGCACGCCCTTCATATGCCCACATCAATGACCCTTCATTGAGTCCGTCCCCTCTATAGAGCCTTATGCGATACTTCCCTCGGGCCTCGGTATACGATCCACACCGCATATTTCCACGACAACAATCACCTATATTCTCTGTGCTGTCATTGAGTACCAGGGTGGATAAAGTGGTCTTGTACCGTTCCTCAAAGACCGATATTTCATGTACTGGAGACTAGCTAGTCACATCCCGCTTGAATGTGCGTATTTTCGATGTATGTGGAAATGTTTTTAACGTTCGTGACTCTCTTTAGCTTGTATTGGCACCCGCGCACTTCCCGCAAGGTCATGTTTTAAACACCTCCCTGTTTCCGATCCACTTTAATGATGGACTTCCGGAACTCGTGGGTGCCAATCAGGCTGTCGCGTGTTGCTTCGTTGAACGTACATCAGTCCTCGTCTCGTCAACTCATTAGCGTGTGCGGTCGGAGCCATAGACGCTTACGGGCCTTTAACATGGAAGAACTTTTATCAGCACTCCAATGTGAGTTCTGTGAGTTCGAGCTCGTGCGCGTTGTGTTAGGTCCGATGGCTACGCTCCCCAGGAGGAATTTTCTTCCTACTGTATGAAAACTCCCGCAGCATCGCGCGGATGGGTACCGCCATTATCACAGCTACCACCCTCATCCTGGGCCCAACTCTTTATCGTCACCGCGCCCTTTCCTCCACATTCCCCATGTTGTAATCGCCGCGACTTGCACACTACCACGTCCGCTTTCCTCTCCCCGTGCTTCGTACTTCCGCAGTATTTCTCTTTTCTCTGAGTCCTCCACGTTAGGGCTATTTAAGTCCTAACTTGGACGTCCTTCTAGAGTAACCTGCGCGGAGTAAGTATCGACACGCTCCCTCAACACACCCGTCCTCGATCTAGGCGACCGAACCCCAGAACATCGCTACGGCGTGGGGTTTTCAGACCCCTTCTGGACCAGTTCGGCGATCTAGCCGACAACGGTGAGCAAGCGGGTGCCAACATCGTTTGAGCCAGGTGCCCGTCCATGCGGCAGTCGCGTGGGGTGCCAAAAGGATCAAATGGTATAAGTATCAGCCAGGTTTGGATTCTTCACCTTCACCTGCCTCCCTCTTGTCGTTTCAACCATAGACTCCTGTTGTCGACTGGCTGCACTGGCACACCACTATTGTCCATCGACAATGATGGCCACCAACGGAGAAGGAGAGCAGCACTGCGGTCCTCTCTCCCACGAAGGCCTTGACGAAGACGACTTTTACCTGGATTTTCTCCAGCAGGTCACACATTATCCTGACGATTATCACCACGAACCTTCGGCGGCTGTCAACACGTTCCCGCACGCTCAAGATAACCAGCCATTATCTCGTGTGGGCGATGCCCCCCCGAGTGCCCTCGCAGAATTTCCCCTTGTTGAACAACGTTTATCTTTGGGTCTCTCCCGCTATCCCCAAGACATGCTGGAAGGAGCCTTTGTTACCAAAGGGCCGTCTCCGCCGTCTCCGCTGCGGGATGATGACCGCGACCTCTTTTTGACCATGGCGGCCCTGGGATGCTCTGCAGAGTTCCCGTCGTCTGCATACGATCAGGTAAGCATCCCTAGTCATCACTATAACCCGCCCACTAAGGTCGTCTACGTAGCACGCATTTTCGTGGGGTGCACCTCAACCACCACTCCTCGATCAAAGTGGTCAACTTTGTCATCTCTCCATTCCACAGGATCCACCCCAAAGTCCCAAAGTCAACGCCATACTTGAAAGTTGCCGCATCACGGACCCTTCCTCAGGACCTTCACCATCCCAGAACCTTTACATCTTCCCCTGCGGTCCCATCTCTGAGAAAGCGTACGACGAGGTCATGGGGGCTTACCATTCTGGATCAATCCAAACCAGTATGGCAGCTATCCAGGAATCACCCGTTGACTCCAGCGGCGCAGCTATTCACATCGACGAGAGCTTGATGTACCCTACTACCTTCCCCCAAGCGCCTTGGGGCTATATCGACGCTTTCCCAGGGATGTCCAGGAATGATCACGGTTCCTCTCTCCCCTACTCCGTACATCAACACGAAGAGGCAGCATCACACAACTTTCAGTCAGCCCTTCAAACGGGCCATCCTGTCATCACATCATCGATCGCATCGAGCCAAGTTGCTTCAGTCGACGAAATTTCCGAGACGTTGTCGTGCCCTATTTGTGGTATCAACTTTTCCCAGAGGCAGGGCCTCAACCGCCACAACAGGGACAAGCACACCCCACGAAATACCTGCCATCTGTGTGGGACATACGAATGGTCCCCTGGACGAAGATATATGTTACTCAGGCACCTGGAGCGACACCATCCGGAAGCTGTACTCGCCTAGTGACCAGTACGGCTTGGCGACTGGCGCGCCGAGCAACATCCAGAGTTATATTTATGGCCACACCACATACATGATCGTCACGTCCGTGAGACACACCTTCGCCGGCGGAATGCCCACGTCTGGTACAAGGGCGACTTGACATGATCTCTCTTACCTGCCTCCCTTCCCAGGTCACAGAACTCGACTATTATGTGTAGCTGTTGAATCTATTTACAATTAGGAACATGTGCTGTATTTTTATTTACGAGTTGTGAACATATATCATTATTGGACTGTCACGAGTTGGCGGAAACGTCATACGTTGTCTGGGACTGTCAGGCGTCGATTAAGTTATCGTATGAGTGCCTGACCGATGATGGGCTCTGCGTTAAGATCGACTCCCTCATGACGCCCACACTCATGCTCTTTAATATGGACTCGTGTGAGTGGTCGTGGCATTGCAACACCTTCGGCCTAGGTTCCTTAGGTTCTCGTGATTCTGGCCTTGGGTAAACCCCCTGTAAAAGTGCGCTCGCAGAGGCAGGCATCACAGGGGCCGGAGACAGGAGTGTGTGGTGCTAGCAGTGAGGATGTCGGAGTAGCGAGACGACCTGAGTATTTGCTTGGGACTTGGCAAGTAAGGTGAAGATATTTGGAATCTGCTCGCAGGTACTGTATGGGTTGAAATAAATTAGATCTACTAGGGATGTAAGAGCCGAGGTCATGAGCCCGTGAAGCAAGCGAAGATCATGAACCCAACTGGGGCGAATGCGCACGAGGCCAAAGTTCTTCGAGAAAAGCTAAGTCACAAGGTGGGTCATGTCAGCGACCATTTTAGGAAGCTGTCAAGATGCCAAGATAAGATAATGAAGATACGGTGAGAATCCAGGACCTCAGGCTTGACCTCAGGAGCAAGAGGCAGGAGTAGGAATACTGGCTTTTCGAGGAGAGGAGAGGGCCATTCATATACGAAAAATTTCATGCTGATAATTCCAATCAACGGCCTAGCGCCTCGAGGCTCGTTAGGCTGCCTCGAGGTGGGGTCGTTGGTGAAGCGATTTTGGCGACTATGGCTGTGAGCTATCACGATTAGACGCGGTTGTAGTGACAGAGGTGCGTACGTAGGTTAAGGGTCCTCCTTACTCTATAAGATGGGTTTGGCAAGAATCGGAGGTGAGGGTTGAGCAACACTGAGGCGCAAAGTCAAGACATTGTGCTAGGTGATAGCCCAAATGGCCTGTGGAAACGTGTCCTAAGGAGATTGGGGATTCTGGGACAAGTCGAGGAAACAGGGGCAAAAGGTAGTGACATTGGTCGGTGACAGCGGTGAGTCCAGTAGGTGACAGGCATCTGCACTATGCTGTTTTTTGACCTGCTCATCACGAGGCCGCAGGCCGTGGGGCTAGTGGGACTACCGCATGCATCACACGAGGACTTTCTTCCATGCTAAGGAGGGTGCACATGATTGACACGATCCCTAGGCGACATGAAGGGCGTCTCGTACGAAGACGGGGAAGTATACGGACACACACACGTGTGTGATTTTATGGGATGCGCGGTTCACCCTCGCGAACGGGCTTGTGCGCGCATACAGTCGGTGGGTTTCATTGTGAGTTGAAAGGACGTACTGTAAAACGATGTTGCAGTGAGAATATCTTACTAATTGCAGTTTGGTTGGGAGAATGCAAACGCTGGCGGGTGGCGCTCAGCGTAGTAGCCTTCACGCCTCGCGACCTGCATCACCGTTCGTCCCACGCTATGCCCAGCTTACTCTCAGTCGACACGGATGCTAAGTGAGTGGGACGGACACTGGACCCTGTTGGCCGTGCGCGGGTAATAGACCCGACCACTCCAGCTTGTGCCCGTGCGCGAGCAAGAGCACTGGCAGGAGGCAGGAGTGGAGGGAAACGGGGGAAGGGGCAGCACGCGGCCGTACTTCCCGTGCGTCCTGAGGCTGTGCGGAATGTTGTGGCGTGGCTGCTGGTGAACAATTTGCACGCCGAGGCATGCCGCGGCGCTGGTGCGGTCAAGTTGTGGTTGTTGAGATTACAGCCTTCAGTGCCTATTGTTCTCACGCCACTCCGCCGGCATCTCTTCTCCCTCCGACTGATCACGATTCCCAGATTCCCAGTTATTTCCATCAGCAAACACAAAAAGAAACAAATAATAACTATGTCATTAATCGAACAGCCCCCCCATACATTCTCCGTTTACTTGATCAGCACACCCAATCGGGTGTGCCCCGTGCCAGTGTCCGTGCTGGGTTGACACCTCAGTTCTTTCCAGCATTGTGTAGACACACTGTAGAAATAGAAAGAGGCACCTCTTGCATTCAATCAATGACTTATAATGACCGCCCGATTATCTTCTCTCGGCAAGAAGAGAACTCGTTTCAAGTTGTTTGTTCATGTATAGAACACATTCTCTTCTCTGCCCTTACTAAGTTCCTGTTATCGCCGTGTGTGCTTCTTATCCATCTCCATCAAGTGACTGTGACAACAGAGTAGTCTGATTGCGCCCGAAAAAACAAAATGGATCATCTCTCGAATAGGAGACTAACGTACGTATGGCCCAGAGGAGAAGCGGGAGCCCTCCCGACGGTTCTCTGCCAAAAATTTACTACGTGATACTTATATCTTCTCTAGCCGTCAAAATAGGTGACGAGAACTGACAGCGCCCGCCCGCCTGTGGCCCATTTCGGGGGATATTTGTGCAAGTATTCAGTAACCCACCTCAAAACCTGCCGCGTTTCAACGTTACAAACAGGCTTAGTGCCTGTTCATGATGCTCGCTACGGCCGAGGGTGGCAGTGCTGCGGCAACATAGAGATACATGCTATGGTAGCCCTGGGGTGCGGCGAGAGCTGGGGAGGGGTCAGGCGTGTAATCAAGTCGAAGGGCGCAACAACCATAGCGACCACTAGGAGATTTGGAAACAACCAGCGAGTACGGGTGTCGACCCGATAGACATATGGTCTCTGGAGAGCGCTCTTGATAGGACTCTTCGAAAACACAGGCTCACGCGGCGCGCAAACCCAGGCCCCCAATACGTCACTGATCGTTCGCAGCTGATATACGCTGATATGCTCCCAGTGAGAAAAGGGAGGAGGAGGGGACAGGATGACCAAGTCGGGTTTGATACCACAAACGACCACAAACAAACAAACACCACTTCTTCTATCGGTCCATTGGATCGTGCTTCTATTTGCTTTGTTCTATTTCAAGGATCTCCCACGGACGGCGGTTGTCACCTGGAGCGAAAAAGTCGGTCGGTCGGTCGGTCGTCGCTTGCTCATGTTGGCTGGTTCGACCGCAGAAATTGAATGATCGGGATGCTGCGCACCACGAAGCTCTCCACGAAATAGTCATTACGACGAGACGCGGCTGAGCTGAGGCTCCTTCTTTTGTGAAACAAATAAGGGCGCACCGAAACTGGAAAAATCGGGATTACTGCCGTGAACTTGGCAAGGCTGCTATTTTCTGAATTCCGAGTCCAGTGGCCGTTTGCGAAGGGCACTGGCATAAGGATTCCGATGTCTGTGCCACTCGTGTACAAGGTCCCGACATCCGGGATAAGTGACCGAAATTGGATAGGGGAACTGATCTATCGGACACCGCGGCCTCTGGGTGATGGAAACCACGACAAGTTGAACTTTGTCGGCAGTGTTCAGTTGTGAAAAAGGTCCAGCGAGAGAAGAGAAGTTGTCAGGCCCTAGATCTTATCGCAGACCACGACGATGACACGAGGCGGCGCTATCCCTTGGTTCTGCGCCCAACCTACACAGAGGACGCCTTTACCAAAGACCGTGACGCTCGCGAAGTTGTGGTGTGCCCAGCCAAAGGGAAGTGCTGTAATCGAATTACGTTAAGGAACATCGGGTCGAGCTTTTTTTCTTTTTTTTTTTGGATCAGTTTATATCCCCGGTGACATGTAACTAGTACAAAGGCGGGTCGTAGTCGTGTCCGAACCACATTTAGGAAAACTATTCGTCCGTAAGTAAGCGGTGGTCCCCGAGGCGTGTCGTAATTACATAACCGAAACGTGGAGGTAAGAGAGGCAATGCGTGATGCCATAGCGCTATGAGGCACCCGTGAGGGAGGCCCAGGTTGTGAATAGGTAAGAGTCTTTTAAAATAAGGGTTTATTTGTCGAACGAGACAATCGGAGGAGCGCATTCGCGCTTCCCCTTCGGTCAGAGTTACCTAGTCGGGTTCCGGTGGCACATCATCTGGTGGTACAGCGTTCTCGGGGAGGGGCCCTTGTTCTGGTTGTGAACCGGCGCGGGAGGTCGCGAGGTAATTCATGAGGCGTTTGGCCCCTTTGGAGGTGGTGAAGAGTTGTGAGTAGGAGAGGGGGAAGTGTTGGCCTGTGATAGCAGAGTTGATGCGTTGTTGGAGGTAACGTGGGCATGATGATATGAGGTGTGGAGGGTCGCGAAGCCCCCATCCACAGGGACATGTGATGGACGTTGGTGGGTCTTTGGGTCGGAAGCGCGGGTCGAGCTTTTCAATTCTTCCGCCACCATGACACCGTGCTGATTTCGGGACATTGATGACACCGAGGTGACCGAGCGCAAGTAACGAATACCGGGGCACAGTCACTAAGGCACCCAGAAGCTCTTACTTACTGCATGGAGATATGCGGCTCATGGAACTAAGTTAAGATTCCGTTTGTTTGCATTGACGAGACGTGGCTATAACTGAAAAGAATTGGGACCGGGACGCCGATTAGTATATCCAAAAATAAGGTATACTTGTCATCTACAGTGGCACCTTCCGACGACGACTCCCGACTCCCGTACAGTGGACTCAGCGTTTGTTTGCTTTTTGGTTTTTTTTTTCAAGGTGACCTTCCAATGGAACCAGCACACATTCTTTGAGTGAAGCGGGTGATGTGAACAGGGAGTAATCGCCTCCACTTACATAGAGTGCCGTACAGGAACACTCCCGGGCCGTTACGACCGCTGCCACGACGCTGCCTGCGCGATCTTGTGCTCGATGCACGATTTCAGACAGCTCACTATAAGCGTCAGTTTTCCTACATTCGTCGGATACTCATAGGTAATTGGTGGAGGGTTAGACATGTTAACCGGTTAACCCAGAGCCCTAGAGCGTTATGCAACTACGGCGCAACATACAGTAAGGGATGAAAACCCAAGTGAAAACCCAAATATTGGACTCTTGATTGTGGATTCATCGCCATTACGTCGCCATTACGTCAGCTGATGTCCCTGTTTCGATACCACCCAGCTTAGCAGGTGCAGCGTGCGAAGATGGCGCTGGTCGCTTCCTAGGTTTTGTGGTAACTTGGTCCTGCTTGCTTCTCTTGATATTTCTGTCCACAATGGGAGATCTACCTGATGGCCAGGGCCGTATGATATACGAACAGCGTTTCAGACCTGACTTTCGGCAACTATGCATTTTTCGTTGTCAAGGGCAGAAACGACATTTTCACACCTTCAGGGATCCCTCATCTGGTATGTAGCTCATGTTCTGTGTAGTTCGTCCACCAGGTGTCAAGAATGTTGCGCGGCACATGGTTGGAGGACCGTGACCGAGCTTTCTAAGACCCCATGGGGAGACTTCAGTGTACTAGATATCTTGCCTCATACCCCTTCCCCAGGAAGCCGACGTCACTTGCGGTCGTGTTTGAGAGGGAGAAATTCGTCGCTGCATACGTAGGGCCTCGCTAAGTAGTAGTCCCTACCCAACCGAACCTCTGCCGATAATACTTTGGGAGAGACGCGCAACTCCAAGGAACAGGTAGGACGGATACAGAGATTACAGGTTATACTAGACGGCGCGATCTGGCACACGAAAAAGAAGTTGTATGAGGAAGCAAGTGAGGAAGTCGAGATCGAGGAAAGCCGGGAAGTAGGTCCCGGGCCCGGGTCTGGCAACCAGACCGTGACGCTATCCGTTCATTTGCGGGTTAATCTGCGCGTCAATCGGCCGTGCACGCTCGGTCATGCCCCATTGAACACCATGGTTTCCTTAGTCGATGCGATGCTTACACTCTACGTAACTTTCGTACGGGGTAACTGGTAGTCAACTTCTGGGAATTAGATTACTGTAAGTCCCGAACCGATCATGCCCATTGAAACGTCCGATTGACCGGCTACGCTCACAGCGCTTGTGTTTGCTCCCTTTTGGGCCTTGGCGTTTGAACGTAGACGGGCGACGGTCCTCACAGACTAGACGCTTGTAAATTGGCCCATGACCCACTACTCTCGGCTACGGGACATCTTCTATGGTGCCATCGTTGGTATGGGATGGCCATATAAAACCAAAGCCTCTTCGCCGGCCCTCGCAGGTATCACGGGCTCCAAATATCCTGGTTTCCTGAGACCCGTCTCCCTCCACACCTTTGCCAGCTCTATTCGCAACCATCGCACTTAACCGTGGTTTGAGACTCACCGACATCATACAATGGTTCGAGGCTTCGATCACGGAGTTCCAGTCACACCCACACCCTCATACATTTCAGCGTATACACCGCATACATCCGCCAACTCTGGGGCGATTCTTCCGGTATCAGACTTTGTCTTCGACGATGATAGACAAGGATATCGTCGTCATCGTACGTCATCACTGTCACAGAAGGTGGTACACCAAAACACATCGAGGGTAGTTTGTGCCACGACTGATAACCAAGTTTGTTTGTTTGATAAGTATCTCACCGGATAATTGAATGATGACATGTCTATAGCCATACACGGGCGATATATACAATCAGGTACCGACTCCTCAGAAGACGAGAGTCCAGAGCGCTGTCCATTCAGTCTCGGACTTCTCTCACGGCTGCCAAGGCCAAAGTTTTTGTATACATGCGCCAACCGTACCAAACGGCGCTACCACCTTTACAACGACCATTCCAACTTCGTGGTTCTCCATCATTTCCCTCTCTCTCCCCCACCGTTTCTGGACGTCAGCAGGTGAGGTCTTATCGAACTTACCGTAAGCAAGTTCTAAAACTATTGTAGCAACATACTATCCTTATCCCTTCATCCGAGTCACCCCTTACAAATAATTTCTTCCCCGTGGTGTGCCAGGATGGGCCACGAACGCCAAATCATGACCTGGAAAATAATTCTCCCACTGGCTCATTTTCTGTATTGGAGGTAGCTCCGGGCACAATCTTTCCGCAGAGAGGACTCAGTACAGCTAACCCGGATCCCGTTCCGGAGCATGACCATGACGTTGCGGTCGACGAACCCATTTTCGATGCTGTCCTTAGCTTACGCGACGACCAGTGGCCACTCGCCGAACAAATGTACGCCACTGTTCACACGGTATTTCCCAACACGGGTCAATACCCCACCAACTCCCTCTACGAACCCACGCAATATGATCCCGATTCTCCAGTAGGCACATCCGAGACAGCGACGGTGTCACCTTGCACGCGCTCCCATAGTCCGAGACCGCACACTAACGCGAGTCATCGCACCGTGTCACCCCCATCTTCGGGGAGTCTTGCCGGTGTTTTCACGTTAGGCAGATCGCACCGGTTGCCAGATGAGGAATTCGGGGAGTCCGAGTCGCCCCCAGAGGTCCAGAACTTTATCGATACATCTCCGACAAATTCTATCCAACAAAGTCAAACTACAAATGCGAGAATGGGCGAGGAGCCCAACTTCTGCCATCTCTGTGGCGTCAGTTTCACGCAACGGCAAGTTTATCGCCGCCACTTGAAGGATAAGCATGAAGACAAAGAGTCGTGTCCCCATTGTTCAAGCTTCAAGTGGTCTCGAGGGCGTCCTCACCTGTACAGAAAGCATCTCGAGCTAAAGCATCCACAGTCCACGTCTTCCGAAGATCGACCTACTAGAAGGACTCGGAAACATCAGGCCATCGGGGCGCGTCAATGCAAAGTCCCTAATGGAAGGATTCAATCCACTTCCGGAGGTCTTGTCGCTAATGTATGCATCTTGTCGTCATCCTATCAGTATTTCGTAATTATCTATTCCACACACAGGTTAGCCAAGTGCTATTCAAGGACGCACTGTAGGAGTTACTGGGAAGGGTATTGGGACAAAGAGAGCAACTGAGCAGCGAGGGGCCCAAACAACTGGCTGCTAGAATAAATCAGAGAATTTCCGGGTTTTCAGAGACCGCACACAGAGGGCCTTGACGAGGTAGGGCACAATTCAAGGGCTTTTAGATATCGGTGAAAGGACTACAGTAGTGTAGTAGGCCACAGAAGCCACAAAAGCAACTAATGGTTCTAGAAAAACCGTAGTACTAACATAAAGCCTGCAGTGTGCAGTTGAGGGTGAGAACTTGAATGGGCGTCAGTACCCGAAGCGGAAGTGTGCGGACGCTGCCTTTCTCGTTTCGCACACACTGGCACACGAACCAAGGCATGAACACCACTAATCGCAAGTCAAGCTCATACACAACATTCTAGTAGCCGGCCCGTTGATATATAATCTGGTGGAGTCACATTTTGTATCACCCCCGTTGGCACTCACAATGATTCAAAAAAAGGTTATTGGCACTCGTTGATTTCGCCTGCCTGTTACTGTCGGCGCTTGTGCACGCACGTGCACAACAATGGTGCCCTCAAGATCGCAGGATCGAGTCACCTAGGAAACCGATTGTGAAGGTTTCGACTTCGATCTGAACCTTCGAGGTACTCAATGAGCGTGGGCCTCTTGACTCGACTGATCATATTTGGGGCTCGGTTCGTTGCCCGTCGACATTCTGGACCCTTCCCTATAGCAGTCTCCGAACGGGAATCTCACTGCTCTACTGTACTAGCGGCTCACACCCCCGAAGCAGTGGTATTGTCCCATTTGCGTGGTGACGGGTAAGGCATTGACGTGGTGCGGACGAGATGATATCTTCAACGACCGGCCACTGGTAAGCGGCAGCAGCTCTCGAGGCCTGAGGGGTGTAGACGAAGCAGACACGACACAGAATTTGAGGTCGACTCTGTGAGTCATTATTACTTGCTCTCCAAGTTTATGATAAAACGTTGCCAGACCGCCATGACCATTCTATTCCTACCCTGTGCCCAATGGGCCTCGTCACAATCAAATCGAAATGTGGGACCGATCCCGTTGGACCGTGCTGGCTTTCTTCTCACATAATCGCAGGGCTTCTGACCCCAAATAATTGTTGGCACCGCCGCTCAGAGACACGGGTGTAGATTTACGTAGAGGCGTTGGCGTGAGAACAGGAAGACGTGTTATAAGGTTCTGGGGGGAACAAAGGCACCACGAGGCAAGTATCCGGTACCTTGATCCCAACTCTCGCTTTTCCTCTCTGGACAGCGAATGTGTTGTGTCAGGGACGCACATGGCCATTTTTCATTTCCTCTCGACAGGAACAGGACATCGAGAAAAGTCTAAGACACCAGGCTTTGGGGATTCTGTTTTCCCCTAAAACCTTCCTCCGACTTCGTAGGTTCATGAGAACTATAAATTTTCACTGACGCCGGCTTAGGTGCCAAGTTCTCGTCCCCGCCTACTTCCCAATGTTGTGACGTACTTGGTATTAGCATACATACGCTTGCGGTGCTGTCAAGTCAAAAGAGCTAGTGTGATTTGGTCACATCAAGGCGTTGCAACACAAGCTCCCGGGAATTAGTTGGTTACGCAGGGATAGAGTCGTACTGAGTCTACTGTGTTGGCAAAAAAAATTTACGCGTCTCCCCATGTCCATATGGGAATTTTCGGAGTTTTGTTGATACCCTACACACCAGCTTCGATAGCGAGAGGATTGAAAACTCGGATCAGGCACACCAGGGATAGTGCGTACTTCCGTGCCATCCCTATCCACTTCTCTTCGTCCCTGCGACATGGGGGATTTAGGCGGCGAAGACTAAACCCTTTGGTAAATAAGCTTTTTGAAGACGTTTCCTTGAACCTGGGCACCAGGCGGCACAATCAAGGCACTACGACGATCCCCAATGAGTCCACTTCTTGATGTCGGCGTTCCTTGCCTCTGCGCATTGCGAACGTGGTATGATGAGACGTCCCTTATCTATGGCTAAGGATGCCAGGCTCCCGGCCTTCACGTCGGAGACGTGCATGTAGTACGAGGTATGTGTGCGTCTGACTACTACGGGAACGGTGAGAGCATCCCGCCTGTTTTTAACATTTGAGGGGAAGAATACAGGCTAGTTGACGGGAGGAGTAATAGATAGCTCGCACTTTTTAGAGGGAAAAACACATAAGTATAGGGATGATCGCCCAATCCGACGTGGGCGAAGTGCCCTCATCGAATATTACTCCGAGAGTGCTCCGAGTCACACGAAGGCAGTCAACGAGATCTGATGTAAAGAAGTTTAAAGAAGTTTGACTGTTATTTGCATGTTACTCCTTGACACGATCTTCTTGACAAAACCTCGGCCCGGCGGGCGCTTCTTTACGATAACTCCTATGCTCTCGATCGCCATCACCGTTCGGTTCTGCGTACGCATGGCACATGGACCTGGTTTCCTCGTATTTGAAAGCCTTATTGTTATTTGGACTTCTATGAATGTAAGCGCCTGGCACTAACCAGCGGCACTGGCACTGTCCAGATCCGAAATTTACTCGCGCTCCGTTTATTTGTCGGTTGGAAAAGAGCCTGAAGATCGATTACCGCTCACTGGTAGGCTTCAAACTCCTCGACAACTTGAAATGCTATAAATCCTTAGCTTTTTCAAGCTTCCTTCGCCCGTCCCGCAGAATCTCCAAGAGAATTCCCTTTGACAAAAGCCATTCAAGTTGGTGTACAGCAGAGAAAAGCTTTGGGCCTGCCGTCGACACACTCACCTCAGGCTTCAGAATCCTATGTTCCGCTACAACTTTGTTCGGCTTAGACTCGGACCGCGTGGCCGCAGTGGCACGCCAATCTCTACGGATTCTTACACGAGGGTTCAACCCGCGTCTCACTCATATGTCTCAACGCATACTGGTAGCCTTGGGGCAAATCTTCAGTTATCAAGTGCACTGGCGAGCACAACATCTCGCCCGTCTGTCACCACCTGTGACTATGGACAAGGGAACCAGTGGTTGTCATCACTGGCTCGGAAAATGGAGCACCAGCACCCTTCTGGGGCAATTTACGGTCTGAGTGATAGTAAAGTAAAATTGCTTTTGATGGTTGTTTTCGGACTGCTAAAGGTGGCATTTCTGTTCTAGTCATACTGGGAAGAACGATGCGGCCAGTCATCAGCCCCCGAGGCGGCGAAAATTCCGAGTCCCGTCCAATCAGACCCAGACCTCGACTTCTTTCACGACTGTCATGGCCAGGAATGTTGCCTATACGGGCCCGCGGTTCCAACCGGTTCTTCTCACAACGATTACCCGCCGAGTCTCAGGAATTACCCATTCTCCTCACTAAAATCTCCCGCCGAACTCCAGCAGGTCAGGTCTTATCATGCTTTCCGCAGTCAGGTACTAAACTTTATTGTATACAGGACATTCCCGTCTTTCCAAATAACGATGATGGGTTCTTCCCTGCGGGGTACCCAGACGTTCCCGTGACCCCACATTACCCGGTGATTGCCACGATCTCGCCCCTGGGAACACCCATCGCGCTGGGGCTACAGTTGTGGACAAGCAAAGCCATCAAATTTGATGTCTGATTTTTAGGGACATAGCAAAGTGCCGGAAAGCCCTGGAAACCATTAAGGATGGTAGATAATGGGTGTGTGAAGGTCACTGCATCATTAGATTTTTCAAATCTTGAGTTTTGACTTGAGATGACGGGCAAAATATTGGCGCACGCAGAAAAACATCGCTAAAATCCCAGAAAAATTGTTTTTAGAGAGATCTGATCAAGCACTACATGATTTCGAAAAGAGTTCATCAATAAAAATTCCCGTTCCATCCCAAAAAAATTATTATGTCGGGTAGACCAAGAAGTCAATCTTGTAAAAAGCCTTGCAAAAGTCAATATAAACCCGCTTCAATGTCTAAGAACACATCACTATTGCTGCTGGTAGTTGGTGCGCAAAATTTGGGGTGTGTGAAGCGGCGCAAAGTGTCACACAGGCCTCCGCGGGGCGCGAGCGGTCGTATATGGGTCCGTGGAGATTGCGGGCATGTTGGTATTGAAGAGCTAAAGCCGCGCGCGAGTGCAGCGAGGTCGGAAATGGAAATGGGGTCAGTTAGTTGCAGGTGGCTGGAAAGGGTCGCGCACGCTTCGGCGCGGCGCAAAACTTCGCAGGTGTGGCCGCTTGGGTCGGGAACGTGTCTGGTTCGAGTCTCTAAGGCTGCATACAAATGCGGCACCCTGGGGAACGCAAGAGAAGAGCTACATGGAGCTCAAAAATCCGAAATCTGAGGGGGGAGAAGTCTACTATTAGAAGTATTAGTAGGGTTGTAATTACATGATATACTGGGGAATGGTAAAATGTAAGAGAAGAGTCTGGGATGAGTGGGAGGCCGAGCGCACACAGAACACGGGAAAGCCAAGGGGAAAGCAATGAAGTGCACGGAAACACGGTGCTTAGAAAGCATACAGAGTGCGGCTGAACGTAGAAAGTTGCTGTAGAAGCTGTGAAAGTGTGAGTTCACCGACGTTCACCAGCCAGGGAGAGTGCTGGCGTATCAACGTTATCAACATCCATGCACTGCCCACCACCACATAAAACCCTCAGTCGGAAGGGTCAGGGTCGAGTTTGCTGCAAAAATTGCAAAAATGGCAGAGCAGGATGTCTCAAACAATACAGATGACAAGTCTCCAAAGGGTGTTGATGTCGATTGAGGCCGTCTGTAGTTGATCTCGTACAATTTCTGTCTAAAAAAATCCCTCAAAATTTTGGCGCAGCAAAAAAATCACAGAAAGAACATAAGAACCACGTTTTTGAGCTATTTCAGCCCATCTGAGTCCGAATCTGATATTAGTTTTCTCCAGAAAAATCTGGTTGCTGAGATATCCAGGTTGATGACTTTGCTTGTCCGCAACTGTAGCTCGAAGATCCACCTTTTGCGAGGGGGTACCTGACAGCCAAAATGTTGTCGCTAATGACCCCATTGCCGATCCAGTCTCTTATTCAGGCGAAGACCGGTGCCTGCCTATCGGGTACCAGTGGATGTGCGCCTCTCTAAATACGGCCCAATCACTCGACGTGGATCGATACTCGAGCGGTTCCCATATGGCGCTCACGCCGTACTATGACTCCCAGAATATCATCAAGTCCGATGTGTTATATATGTCGCACAACGTTCAGTCTTCTCAGCCATACTCGAGTACAGATCATCTTCCCACGTCTCACCCACTTCCGGAGAAGTACTCTGACCTTCTCACCATGGCCAGTTCGCACCAGGGGAAGGAGGCACCACCCACCGAGCTATCTCCGGCGATTCGAGTCTTTATTAAACCGCCTCCAGTGCTGCAGCCGGTTCTGTCACAGAGCGAGTCCATCGTTGCAACAGTAGCTGAGAAGCAATACCACTGCCTCCTCTGTGGTATCAGTTTCACGCAGTCACAAGTGCTTAATCGACACATGAAAGATAAGCATGAAGACAAGGGATCTTGTGCTCATTGCTCATGTTTCAAGTGGTCTCGAGGGCGTCCTCACTTGTACAGAAGGCATCTCCGGGAAAAACATTCGGAACTCACGTTTTCTGGCAATCCACTGGGGGGTATTCGTAAGGCCCATGTTCTACGGGCTCGCCAATACAAATTCCCCAATAATAGGTCTCAAGTCGTCTCCAGAGGTCTCGTCCCGAACCAGTACTCTCCTTTGTCATTGACCTGACTATTTCTCAGAACCACCTATTCCTTACCCAAGCGATCTACGCGAGGGTTCAAGTTACACGCTCGCAAGTAAAGAAGCAGCCACAACTTTAGCTGTCGCGGTACGATGATCGGCGGCGTCTCATGGCCTGTCCATACCCTCGTACTGTACCAGTGCAGCATCACGACCACAGCCGTTGACCGCAGTCCTCACTTTTTAGGACGACCTTGATGATACACGCTCCCCTCTTTTTTCTTACTCTTCTCCTTTTCGGACGTGTATTAATACCACTATTACTGTCGTGGTTCATTGTAGCGACAAAAATCTTCTCACGCGCCTCATTTTAGTCCATTTCTGGTCTTATTTTTCTCTGCCAGGACCAAATACGTCGACGAGTATTGACTTACGATTAGGCTTCTCGCTTTTTGTGTGCAACGGGACTTCGGTAATTGTGTTTAATGAAATCTTATATTGAATCACGTAACTTGAGCGCCCCTGTTGACTTGGTCTACGACTTACAGTATTGGGGGTCACTGTAAGCGGCCCAGAGCACACGGTCCTAATTAATGGATACACGACGGCATTGTTTTTTTTTGGATCCAACGGCATTGTTTTCCTTCACAGTCTTTTGTCACTCTTTTGCAGTTAGGTGCACGAAGTCTGCTTGTGTTCATATCTCTTGCCTACTGTGATCTGTACAAATAAATAAACTTCAGGAATGGCCATCCAAGGTAGCGCGCAATTGACTCCGGTAAAGTGGACTCTTACGTCACTGCAAGTACTTTTTTTCCCGACCAGTCCGTTTGCGTCGCCACCACATGGCCTAAGTGCCGAATGCAAGCGGGGACCTCTCCCAAGGAGGACCAGGGTAGTCAAATTCAGGTACCGTGAGAGAGACCTCTGGGAGATATGGACTTTGGGTTCCTTTTTCAGAGTCACGAGAGCTGACCACATGAGTATTAAACCGAACGTCGGCACCGCAAAACTGGGATAGAGGGGCTCACTACATGATAGGCCGCTATCGACTGAGGCGCGCTGCCTGCGTTGTTCGAGCCCTGAGTAGAGGTGTTACCGTGTCGCCTAAGCCGACGCATTGGGTCATGAGATGCAAGTAACAGACAAAGAAAGGGCAGAAGTTGCAGAAGGAGGAAGGGGAAGGGAAGGGGCCCAACCACGCCGCGGCGCGTCGAGAGTCCACGTTCGATGTTTTGACTCTGGGTTAGTTTCTAGAAAAGCCATTTGTCAATCGCTAGCTCTCGAAGGTTCCACGTTCCATAACGAGGAGAGACGCGCCTGATGGAAGTGCTGTGTGAATAATGCTACTGTAACCCCGGGCCTGATTGTACTGTAACTGAACCGGGTGCGTTTCTGGGTTTAAATATTTAAATCCCCCGACGGCGCGGGTCCGCTTACTGTACTGGCACCGTCTCTGTTACTCTGCAGCTCGATCGCCGCCCTACTCAGCTCTCCACCTCGTAGCACCAGCACCAATCACTGGCACCCGCGGCTCCAAACAATTGACATGCAAAGTTGTATCTACCGCATCCAACATTACCTTATCACATCACGCAAGCAGGCGCTTTCCAGAATCAGAGGACGAAGTACCATCTTTATCTCAGGCCCGCGTCCCATGGTCCTACCCTTTCCCTCACAATTCTACCGATTACGTCTCTTCATATTTTCTAACCACTTTTTTTCTGCTTAATGAGTGACCCTGGACTGGGTTGTGGCCGCGTTTGTGTGCCGTAACTTGCGCCTGGGAACCCCTCTCCTCGTAACCAACGCAGCCCCGTCGCCACCATCAGCTGGTGCACTGTCTCCTCCTCTGGCTTCTTTCATTATTGTATTATAATTTGGGTCCTTAGGCTTGCATTTTTATGCCTCAGGTATGTCGTCCTTTGAACTAGCCTGGTACCAGTGCAGTGCTTTCCGGGCTGTCTAAGCCTGTCTTTACCGTCCGTCACATCTCAAGCATTATCATAGCGGTGGGAATATCATATCGCAGAAGAAGCCGCCACTATATTACTAGTATGTGCCTATTGCTGGTGCGTGAACCGATATTGTGATACATTTCTAGCTCTCGTGCGCCCATCGCGGCACAACCATACTCTAGAACCTCCCCCCTCCCTCTGTCTCCATTCTATAGTCACCGATACCGACCTGTGGACGAAGTAAGACTATGCCCATCGGGTTCGGGCTCTCGTGCAAGATGACGTACTGCCCTGTCGTGCCTCGAGTCTCACGGTGGGCCAGGATTTAGTCCGTACATGGGTGTGGTTTGAGATTATGCCGTCATTTCTCTAGCCGTCACAAAGGTGACCCCCGGTACGGTCGCCATATCCTCGCTGCACCTGTCCCCAGCTGCCATCACGAAATGGGGGAGGGGAAGGGAAGGGGTTGTGCGGGGCTGCGTATGTTATCTACATGTGATTACAGAATCAACTTAGCAACTTAACGGCCGCCCAAGGAGCCGCCAGTGTCGATTCCAAGCTCGATTCCGAATTCATTCTAGAAAAACCATCTGGCACTCACCTCTTCATCATTATGATAGGAGAGATGCGCCGACCTAGGAAGCTGATAGAAGTACTGTATCAATGATCCTGCTGTAACCGAGAATTTTTGATGTGATATGGCAGGGTTGAATTTGAATCTCCGACACGCGGGCGCAACGCGAGGAGCTCCGGTTTCCCCTGGTCTACTCCTTCAGCTTGATCTCCACCGCACTTAGCCTGGACCCCACCCAGCAAAGTTGGCTCCAGTTACTAGCAGCCTCACCCAGTACTCCGAGTCCAAACAATTGCTGTTGTCATTTCACCGCCGCGTTCAATATGGTAGGTAATATTAATTGTTAACCTCATTCCATCGTGCTTGGAGAACCGGTGACGATAACCATCATCTTACTAGGCCCCACAATGGCCCCATCTTTCACCTCACAATTTGACTGGTCCCTTCTCTTCGTTTCTAACCAGGGTTCGCTACTCAATCCGTAAACATGGATTGGATCATACCGCTTCGCGGCCTTCGCTCGCATCGCGAAAAGTCACTTTCTATTAACCTTCCTCAGAGCTACGTTTGTATGCCGGAGGATGCGTTCGGTGGACTTCTCTTCGTACTTTATCCATGTAAGGCAGCCCCGTTGCTCCCCTTAGCTGATTTCTTATCTCATCTCGGAAACTTGTACCCGGTTTTCTTCCAGTATTCGCATTATTGTTTCGCGCCGTCCTTGGTTCTGCATCTTCATACCTCAAACAAATTTCCTTTTAACCAGCCTGGTGCGGTGCTTTCCGCAATACAATGACCATTACACACTGAAACCAGAAGTATTATCACTCAATCAGTCTGTACCGACCTATATCCGAGGAAGGGGCTGTTTCTACCATCGCGCCTCAACCTCGATCATAGCGATGGTGTCCCACATCGCTGAAGGACTGTCTTTGCATTACTGGTATGTACTTGTTACTAGCGCGTATGCCGATATAGTGATGCATTTCGGACAGCGCCTATTGCAAGACCATGCCCCCCTTCCTTTCCCCCTTCCCCTTCCCACCCTCGTTGATACCACGCTTGTTGACCTGGGGCGAAGTGAGACCGTGCCAATCGGGATCGGGTTCCAGTACAAGATGACGCACTGGCCGTTTTACTCACTGCCAGCGCAAGCCCACAGGATTTAGCCTGTGCGCACTGCATTTACGCCACATCCCATACATCGCAGTTTTCTAACAAGAGGGTTGGTGTGAAGTGTGCTTATACCGTCTAGCCGTCGTAATGCTGACCCCAGCACGTCGTCCTCTCACTCCTCTTTTTCCTCAGCTGCCAAGCTCCCCATTACACATCATTCTCCACGTCATTTCCCTCGTCACTCTTTGTGCTTCAACGGTGCAGCCTATTTTCTCGCCTTTAGGTGATCGCCCCCTGCGATTCTTTCTAAACTAACGACGAGACCCATCATATCCCGCAATGCGACAGTCACACCCATTACGACTCCAATAGGCGACTCTTACATTGTGCTGACATTCTGACTCAGAGCCGTTCGGAAGTCCCCTTATCGTTTCTCCGAGCGAACATCACTCTTGTCGTCGACCGCTATCCTTTTTTTGGGGGGCTAAGGTCTTTCATTAATATTAAGGCGCTAGTTCACTCTCATAGGAGCTCCAAGAAATAGAACTGACGTTGTTCGTCGTGGCCGTGTCTAAATGTACCAGTGTGAGGTAAATGTTGGTGATCTCTGTGGATGCCTGAGTTACCCGGCTAAGCACTCTGCTTTCCTAGGACCCCGAGCTCTTACTAGCCAGTGTTACATTTTCAATACAAACACCCACTGGTGCCCACGTGCCCGCAGAACCCTATGGCACAGTGGCACCTTCGATACGGCCACGACTTATGACAATTTGATAATCGTGCCCCTGCTCGTACACGGGTTAGCCACTTGGCAAAGCTCAGTGCCCAAGACTACTCGTGTATAACGTCACTTCACACGAGACCCTTTGTTTTTGGCTGACTCGTACAGAAGGGGGCGTTAGTTTCCACCGCGTGTAAATCACACGTGGAATCTGACCGATTTCTCCCCCTGCTGTAGGGAGTGCCGCCGCAACTTAAAAAGCCTGAAGAGCACTAGACTTGCCTCCGCATTCCTGACCTCCATTGAAGTTTAGAATACCCCGAACTAGTTCTTCCCTAGCACATATATAATTTCTGACCAACACCCTAGGCCGTGGTCAAGACGAGCCCCTTCATAGCGGAGGTATGTCCTCTTGTCAAATACAGTCTGTATCCATATGGATTCACCGTGGTTGAAAACTGCGTTCATTTTTAGACGATGAACCAGTTTTCGGTCACATTGAATGTTTCAGAAAATGACGAGTTGCGCGTTGGGGCCGGTGTCCATGGACATCTATTTAACGATCATCGTGGCTGGCCCACAACTCCCGATCTCGTCCCTGTTCTACAATATCCTTCCTCCGTTCCTGAGAACGACGGGCCTTATCTGAAGCCTCTCATATTCCATCCTTGTAATCATGTACGTCTACTAGCTGTTAGCAACCACGCCTCCTGGTTCATTGACACGCTTCAGCTACCTTCCAATAGTCTCCCGGATAACCCCCCGCTGTGCCACGTGGACGCCCATCCCACCAACGCTGCCGCACGTTTTTTCAACGCAGAGGATCCACTCCTATATTACTATCATGGCCATCTCGAAGGGGCGAGTCTAGCCTCGAATCCCTCACGATTCGGACCGGCCCTTTCCAGTGGCCGACGTAACCCATTCCACACTGAAGGTTCGGGCCCCCCACAGTGCTCATCATCCTTTGAGGCCCGCATGGTAAGACACACCACCTTACTGCGAGACAGCGGACTTGATGATCTCTACTTCTCGTAGACCCTATCCCGTACTCCTGATGAAAATAATGTCAACATGGACGCTTATCGGGAGTTTTCACCCATCCCAGACGACCGCCACTCCATATACGCTGGGGCAATTTCATGGGTGGTACCTGACCACAATGAATCTGGCGATTTCGATACCTCTCCCGCCGCAGCAGCCTCCCAGGGTTCGATACGGGACAACTGCGTGATAGCCACGTCCTTGGGCATGCGATCGATGTACCCGACATCGTCCGACCAACCAACTGTAGCTATCAACTCGCCTATTCTTCCCACAAACAGGTCTTCGAATCATTATAGCCCCACCAGCCCTGACTCCGACCATGGCGATGGGCCAGCGGCAGAGGACTTTCGGTCTGCAAGTCAAGGACGTCAACACAACGCCACGGTATCACTCATCGCATCAAGTCGTGCTTCGGAAGCACGTCGACACCTCAAGAAGTATTGGTGCCGAACCTGTAACGCCGGCTTCTCCCAGAAGCAAGGACTTCGAAGACATGAAAAGGACGCGCATTTTTCGCGATTACTCTGTCCTTATTGCGAAAACTTTGAATGGTCCCGGGGCGCAAGTACATATTTAAGAAAGCACCTCGAGGCGAAGCACCCAGAAGTTACTCCTGAGGATACGGCTTTGAGTTTGCAACGGACAAGATCCACGAGGTTTCCGGCGCGCTTGCGGATCGTTGAAGTCCTCCAACTCCAGTCCCTTTACTCATACCGACGGGGTACACTCCCACGGTACTGATTTGCCCTGCGCCCATGCCTGATATATTAGGGGCGCTGTGCTACTGTCCTAACTGCGCTTCCGAGAGTTATGATTCGTCCCACATGTTTTACTTTCGTCCTTTTCCTGTCTACTACCGTTATTGTTCACTTGTTCTCCTACCCTTTCCCCCTGCCTCACTGTGACGTGACGTGGGCGTGCCTACTGGTTAGGATTTCGCACCCTTTATGACTGTCTTGATGACTGTACCCATGTAATTTGTTCTTGTCGCCAAAATACAGGGAAAATCCCAGGACGTGACCGAGTCTTAATCGTGACTTCTACCGCACCAGACGCAAAAGGCACATGGGAGAAGGAAAGACCGCATATAGTTAGCAGTGGCGCTGTGTCCGCAGGCTGTTCGGAAGTGCCAGCCCCCAACATCTGGCGTCTAAAGTCCGCAGTCGCTTGTTCCGAGTATCGCTTGTTTCTATCGGCGTACTAGTTGTCCTGGGTTAATGGCAAACAGAGAACTGCTGTATAATGAGTGCGAACGTAGATAGCCTTGTGGATACTCAGAGCCTCGCCGTCATCGGGGTCCGGCTTCGACATCCTCCTCACTAACATAGTTCTCGAGAGTTCGCCAGTTCGAGCTTTACGTTGACACCTGTTTACTACGGGCTGATCGCCACCTCTGGTTCCACTCATCCATATCACTGGTCAGAGTTATTCTGATGTTCCCGATTCAAACCCAGCCGCGCTTTCACACCCAAGCGCGCTAACAACACTGCAACAGCCTCGGCCCAGTCCGAGTCGGGCGCACGTATGAGCGAACCCTTGCAGCACAGCCAGGGCACCGCTACTCGGTATCAACTTTTTTTTTTTTTTTTTTGAATCCATTTTTGTGCGTCTGAGGGCAGATTACCCTATGTAGCACTACCCTTTTAATATACTACGCGTTCATGTCTCCTTGCTTCTCAGGGTTCTACCCTTCTATCTTATGTCTCCCCCTGTTCCCCGTGAGGGAAAGGCGTGGCTCCTTGTCAAGCGTTGAAGTTGGTGGGGCGTGCAGGCCGCCGAGGCGTGAGGTGCGATTGCGGGATCTTGAGTTGGGGTGGTGATCGCTTCCTACGTCAACCGCCTTCTTCTTCGTATCTTGAGTGAACCTATGTTGCAAAGTTCGGCAAGTTGAGGAGATGGGGTTTGTCGTGGTTTGAGGGGAGGGTGGTTGGTGGGTGGTTGGCGGGATTAATGATGTGTGTTATTGATGTTTTTCTTCTTTCCGCTGCTCCTTCCTCTGCGTTACTCTTCTTCACTACTCTCTCACTCTTACTCTCCTTCCTTCTCTGTTACTCCGCTTCCATCTTCCTTCCTGCGTTACTCTCCCCGTCTCCTGAATATGTTGCTACTTGGACGGCTGTTTTCGGGTTTGTGATAAGCTTCGTAAAGTCGGCGTCCGTATGGCTACGCTTTCTTGTAAGTGCCCATCTTTCGTGCGCGTACGCCGGACAGTCTAGCAGGAAGTGCTGCGCGTTTTCATTATGATAGCCACATGCCGGGCAGCTTGCGCTGTCCGACCTTTTGAACCTATGCAGGTAGGCGTTCAGTGGGAAGTGCCCCACCCTCAGCTGGTAGAGCCAACTGGCGCCTTTCCTGGAGAGTTTCGGATCACTGGTCAGCTTCATAAACTTATTGGAAGGTATGGTAGTATCGTAGCGCTTTTGTTTGTCTGCTCTTGGTGATGTTGCCCATTCTTTCTTCCAGGCGTCCTTGATTGCGCTTTTACCCTGCTGCTTGGCTGCCGACTTGTTGATCCGTAGAGGTTTTCTGAGTACTCTGGGAGGTCGTTTGCCGGCGACGGTTTCCCCTCTGCTGCTGCTTTCGCTTCTTCGTCTGCCTTCTCGTTTCCTTCGATTCCGATGTGACCTGCGGTCCATCGGACTGTGAGTTTGTAGTTAGCCTTGCCCCTTGCTTTTTGAATGACGTTCGCGTTGGACCAGCATATGTCCGCCAAATAGTGCCCCGATCTGTTGCTCGGTGTTTGCGAGTGCTCCGATTGCCGCTTGGTTGTCTGCCCCTAGCGCGTAACTTGTTCTGCCCGCCTTCTCCGTCTTAATTAGGTGTAGTCCTAGCATTAGACCTACTAGCTCAGCTTCAAAGACTGTGTGGTGTTTCGCATCTCCTAGTGGTAGTGCAGAGTGCGTGGTTCGCTGCCTGGCCTTATCAGCGTTGCGGCGGCTCCGACCTTTCCGTTTTGCGCGGATACCGTCCGAGTATACTTTGATTTGCTCTGTTCCTTCTGTGTCGGCTTTCTTAGACGCTCTTTACTGCCTGCTATGTCTAGGTTGAACGGTCTTTTGTGCGCCTTAGCTGGGTTTTGCCTATGGGAGGGATTGTTTCAAAGTCGTTGGGCTTGATCTCGAAGGATTGCATAAGGTTGTGAAGGGGAGATTTGTGTCTTCTTGTCCTCTTGTTAGCTGCCTTCCTTGCGGGTTTGTGAAGGGGGTGTTCTAGGGGGAGAGTCGCGATTCGGGTTGCCGCTCTGTGGAGGTGCTTCTCTATTCTAGCTGGATCGGGAGAGTATATGCGAGCGCGTTTAGCGTATCCGTAGGCGAGGTGCGTAACCCGCCTGTGATAGCTAGCGTGCCCGCTCTCTGTACGGAGTTGAGCTTGTTCCTGCGTCTTCTCGTCTGCCCAATTTTGCTTGATGTTCTAGTTTTCCGGAGTGACTTCCCCAGACGTCTACTGCGTATAACGTTCTTGGTAATGCGACGCTGATATAGAGTTGGCGGGCACGTTTTGGGGTAATACCCCAGCTTGGTGCCGCCGCGGCGCCTTATTTGCAACGCCCATTTCGTCCCTTTCTGAAGGGCGTAGTTGCGTTGTATTCCCCAGTCTAAGTGTTGGTCAAAGTAAACTCCCAGGTACTTTGTGCTTTTGATCGGCTCTAGCGTGGTGTTGAGGAGTTCTAGTGGGTGCCTCTCCTTTTTGCTGTTTCTGTGAGCGAAGTCTATTAACGCTAGTTTGCTGAACTCAAAGCGGGAGTTGTGATCCTTGGACCATTCAACTGCGCCTCCCGTTCTAGTCATCATGCTTGCGAGGGTTCGGTGCGTTTCTGTGAAGTTGGTCCCTGTGGCTATGAGGATGGCGTCGTCGACGTACGCCATTGCCGCTTCATTGCCGCTTTTCGGTATGTCGAGAAGGTCCGCGTTGTAGTATTGATATAGGATCATTGAGAGCGGGTCTCCTTGGCCGATCCCGTTGTCGATTGAGATATTATCTGATGTGAAGTCGTCGAATTTCAACGTAGTGAATCGGTTGCGCAGGAGGTTTTGCGTGAACTTCACCAGTGCGGTAGGTACTCTGCGCTTCTTCATGTTATGGATTAATCTCTCGTTCACTGCGTTCGGGAATGCCCCCTCGATGTCTAGGAATAGTACTGAGGTGACCTTCTTTTTGCGCCATGCGTCCTTGATCTGGTAGGTGAGCGCGTGCATGGCGTCTGTAGTGGTGCGTGCTGGGCGTCCTCCGTAATGTTGAGCCGGGAGTAGACCGTGTTTTTCCGAGTAAAACGTGAGCTGTTCTGCGATTACGGATGTGAGCACTTTCGACATGGTATTTAGGAGGGCTATCGGTCTGTAGGCCTTAGGGATGTCGTAGTTGGGTTTGCCCGGTTTTCTGAGGACAACTGTTGTGAAGGTTTTCCATGGGGCGTAATAGAGACCGTTCTTGAAGATGGCTTTGTAGATTTCCCAAAGTCTGTCGACCAGGATATCAGCGCATTTAATCAGCACTATGTTTGGGATACCGTCTGGGCCTGGGGCTTTGAACGGGCCAAGGTGGGCGATGTGCTTGCGTATTTGCTCTTTGGTGATGTTTACCGCTTTGCAGATCGGAGTGGGGTATGTTTGGTCTTGGCTATTGACGTTTGTCTCTTGGGGTTTCTTCGGGAAGAAAGTCTTCGCTAGGGCTTTGCTCTTGTCCGAGTTGTTGCTCGCTATGCGCTCTCCTTCCACGTCCGTAACCTTCAGGCTGGGTATCCTTGTTTTTCCCCCGTCGCTAGCCGGTGCTGATATGTACTTGTGTGCCGTCCAAATGTCTGGGTCCGAGGCTTTTTCAAGCCAGTCTCTCCAGTGATGTTTCTTCGCGTATTGGATGGTTTTGTCGTACTTTTTGCAGGCGTTTGTGTGCTCGGCGTGTATCGGATGGTCAGGCCATCTTCTACTGTTGTACGCCTTTCTTCCTAGTTTGTCTGCTTCTCTGCGAAGGAGCTTCAGCTCTTTCGACCCCCAACGTTTGGACTTAACGTTTAGGCTTGTGATTGGCACTTCGGATATGATCGTGTCTTGTATCGCTTTTGTTAGGTTGTCGCATTCGCGGTTGAGGAAGATTTGCGTTTGGATGTGCGTAGGGAGGCCCAAGTTGTTGATCTTGTTCTTGAGCGTTTCGGAAAAGCTGTTCCAGTCGACATCTTTGAAGTTTCTGAGAGTCTTCATGGGGGCCTTTGTGAGTTCGAGGTCGAGAACTGTCACTATGGGGAGATGGTCGGTGTTAACTCCCTGTTCGCCCGGTAGGGTGTCGCATGTGGTGATTGCCTCGAGGGTGTGTTCTGTGGTGAAGACGTTGTCTAGCCTTGTCCATTTTTTGGTGACGTTGTGTAGGTGTGTTGGGGTTCCTTTCGCCAACGCCATGTCCATCCCTAAGTCAGCCACGTTTCTGAGTAGCGTTTCCGCCGATTCCAGAGCTTCGGAGGTGAATAGTCTGCTGTCTTCCGGGTTGTCCCAGTAGGGGTGATGCCGGTTGAAGTCCCCTAGCCAGATTAGGTGGTGTTCTTCTTGCGACGCTTCTGTGCCCGTGATTTGATGGGCGTGTGCTCTATGGTATGACCTCAGTGCCTTGAGCGTGTTGTCGTTTCCGCAATCGTTGTAGATGTTGAAGAGGGTCAGCGTCCCCCAATACTCTTTGATGCGTAGGGCTGTGACATCTCCGGATGGGAAGTCTAGCTGCTCCCAACTTTCGGTGAGGAGGTCTCCTCTTACGAGGATAACCGATCTTGTTTTGTCTGGGTGTTCCTCGTGCGTTGATGGGTATAGTGGGACCCAGTCCCTCGAGGCGATGGTTTTGTTGAGAAAGTTAACGGATGGTTCTTGAAGCGCTATGATATCTATGTTGTGTTCGACTAGACTGCCGCTGCTGATGATCCCGTGTTGACATGTTGGGGATCTGTTGATGTTCTGTTGCCAGATAGCGAGTGCCTTGCGTTCCTTGTTTATTTGGTGTGTCTTCATAGGTTATGACTTTGTGGGAGGTTTGCTGTTGGCTTTGCGGATCCGGCTGTGGGGTGCGTGTCGTATTCTTCGTCGTCATCGTCTACTCGGCTTGGGGGGATGGGTTGAGGGTCTTGCGCGTTGGAGAAGCTTCCGAAGAAATTCTCTAATACCGCCTGGCCGCCCATTGCGTTGTTGTTTCGGTGCTTGTTTTTCTTACCTATGGTGCGAGTGGGCAGGTGACGTTCCTTGTTGTTGGGGAGCGGTAGGCTAGCTACCGCAAAGCGTTCCGGGAATTTCTCCTCGAACGGGAGTCTGTCTGGGCGGGTGGTCAGCGTCCAGTCTTCATCGGTTGGGAAGTATACTAGGTTGTTCTCTGGGTGGAATCCATTGTATTCCTCGCATTTCCTGCGGAATTCGGGACAGTCCCGATCCCAGCTTGCGTGATTGTCCGCTTTGCAGGACACGCAGTATCTCTTGTTTTCTTCCCTGCATTCTCTGGTTTTGTGTTTGCCTCCGCATGTTCCGCAAGTATCGTGCGGTGCGTGACATTCTGCTGCGTAGTGACCCCATTTCCGGCATTTCATGCATTGTTTTGGCTCGTATTTGAGCTTTTTGGGGAAGGTACGGACGTTGAAGACGTATATCCCATCCTTAAGTGCTTTATTAGCTTCTGCGGCTGAGGAGAGGGAGAAAATGGCGTGGGCAAATCTTTGCTCTGTAGCGCGTCTGTATGTGGGTTTGATCCATCTTGCTTTCTTGATGCTCTTCTCGGGCATCCTGTTGACTTGCTCGATCTCCCGGAGGTGGTTGAGGTTGTCTGGGTCGAAAGTGGTTGGGATCCTTGGGACCATGAGAGGGTGGACGCGATCTCTGATGCAGAGGTCGGGGTCGAGTCCCCTTGTGAACATGGCCTCGTTGGTGGGAATTCTGATCCATTCCGCCGCTTCTTTTGCTTCGAATTGGATGATGATACTGCCATTTTTCAGTTTCATGACCTCTTGTATCTTGGTTCCCTCTCGGGGAGGGGATGGGATGTTGGCGATGACCGCTCCGGCTTTCTCCTTGATCTCATGGATGTTGTAGCATGACCCTTCTCCTGTAGCGGAGTCCAGGAGGATCTGCCTAGCTTTCCTATCCAGGCCAATGTGTAGGCTGAGTTCTTGGTCTGCGGAGGAGCGTAGTGCCGCTGCCGTGCCAGGAGGTACCTGCGTCGGGCAGGCTTTTGTGCTTAGGAGCGCTTCCTTGTATGTAGTAGCTGTTTCGGAGATCTGAGTAGTCACTGTATTCGCTACTGTGATACTTTTACTCATATCCATCGCTACTTTGTTTAGCGTGCTGGCCGCGACGTCTAGGGCTGCGGCCGATTCCTGTAGTTTATTCTGTTCAGCGAGGGAGCTTTTGATCGTGGCACTTAACTCCGTGATGCCCGTCTGAACCGAGTTTTTGATAACCTCCCCAAGGTTCAACGTGATGGCTTCTAAGGTTGGAGGATCCGGGAAGGCCTCTTTCTTTGATTCTTGTAGAAGCATCCCGTAAGCTTGCAGCGCTTTGATGAGCGTTGGAGGGGAGGATCTGGTGTATCTTTTAATGATAAGGATAAGTGTTTGTACGAGCGCTAGATGGGTAATGGGGGACTCGTCGTTTAAACAGTTTTCGCTCGCTAGGTATGCTCTAGCCTCGGTAAGGCTTGCGCCTTTTTGAGCTTTGGTCTGCTGTTGGGGTGTGGAGGTCTGTGGGGTTTCCGCCCTTGAACTGGCCCTGGTGGCCATGGGGTGTGCGGGCGTGACACGACCGGGGACGTGCGGGGGTGACAGGCCTCTGGAGGCCATATCTACCGATTTTCTTTTGAACTTCCCCTTTAGAGAGTTGTTCTTTTGGGTCTACTGCTTTTTAAAGGTTTTGGGAGTGTGTGGAATGTGTTTCCTGTACTACTATGTAGCTTATTCTAGTATGCCTCTACCACTGAGTCACGGCGAAGTGGCGCAGTAGGTGGTGGTTACCGAAAAAGGAAGTCCCTCGGTATCAACTAATTCGCTTATATTACTACCACAGGATGCAAGTTTCAAGTGGGACTCCTAGATATTCCAGGCGCCGGTTGGCGCTATGCACCATATGATTCTGGTTCTGGTTCGTACGTTAACGTGGCGAAAGAAGAAAAGCAGAGAAGTACAGCCCTGCGGTACAGACAGGCCCGTAGCTCCTGAAGGGGTCATCCAGTTCATCCTTATGTGCGATGAGGAAAGACTTCGCATGGACATTTGAAGTTCTTGTTCGACATGATGGAAGCTGGCCAATAGGTGAGAGACCAAACGGCGACGCCGTTACATTGGCACGAATATGATATTTTCTTGAGCGCGCAAACCCCCCCCCCCCCCCCCCCCCCCCCCCCCGGTGCCGGTGCATCCCTCCGCCGCAACTCCGCCGCCTTGATTAGACGCGTTCGGAGGTGTGGCATTGCGGTGTACTCACCGAGCTGATGAGACGGTACTTTCAGCGCCTGTCTTGTGCTCAGCGTTTGCACCGGACATGAACTCACCCGGCCTTGTTGATAAAATGAGTCTACGACGTTATGGAGGAGGCGAATCCGCTTGTGGCTGTGTAGTGGGCTGAGATTAGCTCAGCTCATCACGCCTGGTTTCGAGAGGTTGATAGAGCCGTAGTTGTCAGCCTGAGCTCTCAGCCAGTTCCTGGAAGATACCTGGAGGCTGGATCTATCACTTTCACTCCTGGAAACCATCATGTGGAAAGACACGAATCAGGTCCAGCGGGGCACTTGAACTGAAGGCAGTTATGATGAGTGATCAGTCTGGAGATGGTGGCCGGAGCCGACGGTACTTTCGAGATTCCGGGGTTTCAATCTCATCTGGAACTGATGGGAAAGGGATTTAGTCGGTCCCCAGTCACTGCAACCGGGCCTCTTCATCTTGGTTCGATCGCTCCGTACTTGGACTGAATTTCTTGCAGTAAATGGCCTTTCTGGCACTGGCAGCTTTGCATTTCTGTACAGACTTCGGAAATTCTGCATCAAGTCTGCTACATTCTGCATCTCGGAAGGTCGCCTGCACTAACCAAAAGAACACATGGATCCAGGTCAGGCCATACAGTCGAGAAGTAAAGAAACGTGATCGTGGACATGGCGAGCGATACGGATACAGAAAGAAGTATTCCGTAAGAAAAAGGCCAGTGTTCAGAGAGGGTCACAGTGCCACGAGCAGGCACCGGTAAAAGGGTCTATAAACCTATGTTTGTCAATACGAGTAACCCATTTTCGTGGACGGCAGAGAGAGCTATGCCGGAACTAGAATTGCGGGATGAAGCGCAGTCCAGGAAGTGATGCGAGAGTAGTCATGTAAGATAGCCGGGCCCAGTAGAATAAAACGCGATACAACCCTATGGCAATTTCACACATCCTCTTCCTTTTTGAGCCTTCTCAAGAAATGCCACACGCCATGCTACTATATACGAGGCGAGTTCGAGTTCGGTATGACTGTAGCCGACGGCCCTCTGAGATCTGAACACAGAACTTATCAGGGTCGAATTACCCTCAGTACGTTGCAGTCATATTCCAAAAAGGGTATGGCGTACGCTTGATTTTTGGCACGTCGCCGAGGTGAAGCCATAATTGACAGGGAAGCAGATCTAAACGCCTTGGTGGGTGCCTCTTATCTTCAATGGTGACCGGTCATCATGCACTACAGTACCTGGTTTTTTTAGCACCGTGCCGAGGGGATGCCATAATTGACAGAGAAGCAGAACCAAACGCCGTCGTGGATTTACCTCATTTTTAATGGTCACACCGTACCTATTCTCACGAAAGGCAAGGTCGATTCGGGTTGTTCATGGAGCATTCGTGTAGGTCCTCATCCGGGCTGTCACGTATCACTTCGCCTCAATCTCCCGCTATTATGGTGGGACCGTTCCAATTTAACGGTAATTGAACTTTGACCTCTTTCCAATGATTCGTCTCAAATCATGGAAATCCCGTGCTACCTTTCAGGGTAAGACTGTCGGACCTCTTTTCCGGACAGTGACTTCACTCCCAGCGTCTTCTCCGAAGAACAAACAATGAGGGGTGTTGACAGAAGCAGTGGGCGGCATCGAGTGTGAATGTGAAATGTTTTCAAATTTAGCTGCATGAAGCGAAGCAGCGGCGCGAGAAAATTTCGCGTCGGATAGGTCGAGCGTAAGTGAACGAAGTCCACTGAAGGGGATGACGTCGAGGAGGGAGCGCAGAGCGCAGCGCAACGGACCAGACGGACGGAGCGGTGTGAAAAAGAGTAGAAAATGCGAGATAGACTAGATACGGCGTAGGTACAAGGCGAACAAGACAATACTTTGGCAGGGGAAATGGCGATGACGGTGACGGCGAGAGGAGGAGGATGGTACGGCAAAGCTGTGATCTAGTCGCGTTGAGGGTGCTATAAAGGAAAGGTGGTAAGGAGCCCCGGTACGTACCAGGGAAACAGGAATACTGATGTACGTATCAAGAGATCTACATACGACGTGCGTACCCCTCAGTTCAGACAACTCCTATCCGATAGCGGGGACTCTATCATCCGCGAAAGGTGCACGGTCCGTGGTACGCAGGGACTACGATAAGGCTTAGGTGGGGGAAACTTAGACTTGAACCCAAGCTTAAAAGGTGACCGGTGGCCAGTGACTGTGAGCGAGCACATGTTGTCAAAGGAAGGAAGGAAGCCCGTCGAAAGGGACAGTGGAGTGAACAAAAGCAGGTTTCTTGCGCGCCAATTATATTTGTTGCGTAGGCGCCGGGTTCGAAGGTGCGACTTGGTAAGAAAGGCGTCTGAGGCACGCTGTGGAGCTGCCAGTGAGTCACGTCGCCCCCCGGGCCCGCATATCTGCTTGATTTCATAGCTGAAATCGCCTCTGGCGACGGCGACCCCTAGTCAGACTTGAAGGTGTATTGCAAAAATTTAGAGAGTAATACAGGACGATTCAGCCAAACAAGTCAAAAACACCGTGGGAATCTTGGATTTCTGTAACCGCAAGTGTGACCGGGACAGCGTCAACGACGACATCGATGACCGCTCGCTGGCAGGCTGTTGTACAATCACCTGACTTGGAACTACTATCGACACCGTACCCTGCGTGCGTTTGTGCGTCGTTACCCGCACTGACAGACTCATAGAGCTGCCACACCCTCCACGTTGCGCAGAAGACATCAGGAAAAACCTCCCGCGCTAGCGAGGGATAATTTGACTAAATTAGCGGAAATTAGCGAAATTAGCTACATTATCTCCATTTCGTTGCCACAACTAAATTAGTGCTAATTATCGATAATTTCGCAGTATTGTCAGATAGGTTACCAATACTTTCACGATATTCTCGGATAGGTTACCAATATTTTCGCGATATTCTCGGGTAGGTTACCAATAATTGGGCTCTCAAATTCTCTCAGATTATCATGTCTTTAGCAATCACTTAGCGATCATTATTGAACCATTATCAGATTTTATTATAGCTATCAAATGAGTGACCAGGCACGACAGGCACGAAACGACAGGCACGAAAACAAGACGCAAAAACAAGCATGAAAAAAACAAACACAGAACTCGAAAATGAGTGTGAGGGTAAAAGTAATATTTTTATGGGATTTTCTGATATTCACTGCTGGTTGTTAAATCCGTGTCAGCGATGTCATATAAAACAGTATCATAAACTTACAGTGGGTATTATTGTTAAAACGGTCAACTTGCTGAAAACACACTTTCATTCAAGTTCATCAAGATCGAGATCGGCGATTGGAATAGTTGTCGTTGGGGCTACACCTCCCATGGCACTATCATAGCACCAGTCAGGACTACCATAGTGCAAATGAAGGCAGCGGACTCACCTTGCTTGAGTATAAATATCACTCATCATTATGTGAAAGGCACGTTCTCGGTTGTTCCGGATGTGCTGAAGAGTGTTCATGTTGGCAAGGTACACATCCATATAGGCGTTTGCTGAGAACTCCGCTATCTGTTGTTCACCACCACGCCACTCATAGAGAGTGGCATACAGCTAATACACAAAGTTAGTGTCATAAAAATAAAGTATTAGTTGACTCACCGCAGTCGCGACCAGAGCAACCATAGGCATAGGAACTTCCCGACTTATCACTCCATCTTCACCTCGGTAGCTTGGGAAAAGATGATGGAAACGAGCAAGAAATGAAGTTGAACCACCCATAAAATATAAGTCGCGGATAACTGCAATGATTCGTGGGTTTCGATATGGTTGTGAGGTCCTCACAAGTCCCGTGATTCCCATGTTCTGGGAAGGTATCAGAATAGCTCGTCAAAAGGGACTGCACTTACACCAGGTGCCCCCGGGAAAATATAATTGTAGCCAGAAAGTTGCTTCCGAATCAGCCGGGAAATATCAGCTGCTGAACCGACCGCAATGATTGGTGCCACGCTAACGGCGTTGCAGCGCTCCTTGACTTCACTACGGAAATGGGGGACTCGTGCACGCGACTGTCAATTAACCTGAGTAACATCATCTCCGATATCATAACGCTTACCAAGGAAACAAGCTTGGTCAAATATTCGTCATCGACTTGAAGTCGGCGTCGAACAATGCCTCCTCCGTGTCCATGACTCTCGGTAGCGGTAAGGAGAGCTTCTCGAGTCAAGGTAAAAGCGACAGTCGCATCTGGGAATGCATTATTAAATAAGATAGAAGCGCGAAGGTTCTCGATTGAGTCCTGAACGATGGTTCGGATGAGCGCACGCTGGCTGGTCAGCATAATTTTGGTCGTGCCATCCACAAATACCAGATCCGTATCAATGCGTGAGACGGTGGGCGCTGGCGACTCGGACATCACAGTCGGGGTCTGGTTTGGTGATGGAGTACTGGCTGCTTGTTGTAATGGCGGTCAGCCGAAGAACAGACACCTGAAAGAAAGAAAAGAAAAAAAAACCTTCATCCGAGAGTTCAACCAGGTGCGCCATCGGTCCAGGTGTCAGTGGCACCATTGGCGTGAACGCAGGGGTAGGACCCGCAGGCGCAGGGCCGCCGATACTGCCAGAAGAGACAAGACTGTCAGTACTAAGTCTGGACTTCAGCTTTGCTGAACGGGGTGTGTCTATACCACCTGGTTCCTTCCAGGTGGGCCGCTGTGAAGATGGGAGTCGGACTAAAGGATGTCGAAAAAAAAAAAAAAACTTACTTCAGTAGCCATAACCTCGGCGAATTTTGCAGGGTTTTTGAGGGCAAGTTCAACAATCTCGTCGTCCTCGTCCTCGTCGTCCTCCTCCTCAGATATGCTATTGTCGTCATCCACATTGGGGCTGTGGAAACTTTTGGTGGAATAGGAAGGAACGTGGGAGAGGGGAACGCGACCAGAGGACGGAGCTGAAATTTTTTACTTGTTTGACAAACAAACAGATTAGTAATATTTTCACTCACCGCCTTGCTTCTCAACTCGTTTCCCCTTTATCGCACTGCCATCGTACCCTTGTTGATCCACTATCTCGCTTTCCTGGGCCAAGTTGAGTGGCATCGGACGACCATGGGAAGGACCTTTATCAGCTTCAAGGTCAGTCTCATCGTCAATTTTCTGTGTGGCGCAAATACCAATAGTTCAGGTTCTTTTAGCTGCGCCCAACGGTGCATCCGAGGGTGTGGGTGTAGCGACGTCGCTAATGCTGAAGGTACGTTTCCCGTGTGCTTGTGATTGTGAGACGCATGCCTCACTCTACAAAGTTGTAGACTTACTGGGTGGAGGGACCCGAATCGTTATGTTACTGTTCAAGCCCGTAGTATTGCCTTGGCCTGTCAGAGTCGCAGTTTGAAATGGAGTCTGGTTTTCATTTCGTCCTCCCTGCGTGTGTTCTGTTGGTACCATTTGAGAACGGCGGGTTCGCGGGGCCATCTACGAAGATCAAAGCAAAGGTGAAAATATTGATTGAGAAAGTGATGCGCTAATACGATCAGTGAGTAAAGACTGGAATTGGAATGGGGAATGGGGACAATGTACGTCCTCTTTATATCGATAACCTGCTGCGCTAACTGAAATGCGTTAACAGTTGGTAATTGTATTCTACTTGGCGCTCTCACTCCTTTTCCCTCTACTACCACCGAGACCGACCCACCGTCATGAGCCGAGCGCAAATACACTGTCGCGGCTGCAATCGCGCGTTCACCCATCGGGGTCTTTCCCAACACATCACCAGGACTCAGCTTCCCAGCTGCAGTGCCCTGCGTGCGGGTATACAATTGCCCACCGCACGTCAAACTCGAGGGTCTAACTTAGCGTCAAACACAGGTCCTACATCATGGGACCACGGCGAATTCGCTAACAATTGGGACGCTACTGGGGCCGTTGACTGTGAAGACGCTGCTGTTGAGTGTGAGGATGCTGTCGCCGAGTATGAAGACGCCGCTGCAGACACCGTCAATCCGGCCGACATCACGGACGCCGATCTTCTCGAAACATTAGTTCAGGGCTTCAATTATTGCGCTAATCCTGACCAAGGACTTTCTGTGTCACCGGACCAGCCGGATCAGCCCCACTCATCCGGTTCTCCACCATCAGGCCCGGCACAGCCTCTACATTCCGAGCCTAGCGATACGAATGGCCCCCAATTGGTCGTCGACCGCTTCCCATATGGCAGTCCAGGTGCACCAATACCCGGCACACTTCAAGGCTCTCACGTGTATCAGTCCAGTCAAGAGACATTCGGGTCCTCGGTTTATGCACCATTTCGCTCCCAATGTGACTGGGAGATCGCGCGTTGGGCTAAGACATGTGGGCCAACATCGTCAGCTGTCGCTGATATCCTTGCGATCCCCGAGGTATGTACATCTTTATTGTTTCGTCACATAACTAATACGTCTTGAAAGGTTGTTGACAAGCTTGGCTTGTCATATCACACGCCAAATGAATTGAACAGGATCATCGACAAGGAGTTACCAGGGCGCCCTCAATTTGTTGAGCGCAGAACTAACAAGCAAGTGAAGTGATAGCAAAAAGCTAATAGACAAGTTAACTTCAGAGGGGAAGTAAACTCTGTATATATACACACCTAATAGACAAGTTACTATAGACTGTCTGTGAGTAAAAGGTAGTGTAAAGAGAAAGGTAAAAGGGACTTACACTTCAGAGGGGAAGTAAACTCTGAAGTGTGAAGGCGTAAATAGCAGTCCTTATATACAGGACGCTTAGCTAAGAATGGTCTGTGCACACTGGTGACCCAAACATAATACATGTGGTCTGTGCGCCAGAGGGAGAAATGCCATTGGAGGGCAGAGAACAATAGCTGCCTAAAGCAGACGATACCGGTATCTTAACAATAGAAGACAATAAGAGCCATGTATGACTCTGATAATAAAGATAAACAAAAGCGGTCCGTACAAGTCCGGAGTGTCCAAAGGAGTCCATAAGGGACAGATACCGAATATAGTATATGGGCTGACACAATCAGATCCCACGAGACATGTGACTTATGCAGTCGCGTCTCAACATCCCTCCATGTTTGAGGCAGTCCATTATATGACAGAGGTGATAAAGTTGGAGCGTGAAGAGCTGCGCAGAAGATTGGGATCAAGGTTGAAATCTTGGTAAGTGCTGATGAAGCACTATCTTCTCCAGAGGAGACAAGACGACGCTCAATCAAAGACTATGGTCATTTGCGCTTCATTTGTCCTTTGCTACAGGACAACTTTTTGAAAGGGCAGGAATCTGTGACCAAGGTCCAGCTTCTTCAGGGTTCTAAGAAGGGTTTTTCTTAGCTCCAGAGATCAGAGAACATGTTGTGCTTTTTACAGGACAATGTGACGTCCCTGTTGATAAACCCAGGATCGACGACCACTGACTGTTTAACAGCACTTTTGTTTCTAAACCAAGGATCGATGACCATTGACTGGTTATCAGTCCTATGTTCTGAATCTCTTGTTACACCATTCCTAGGTCGGCTACCATTTTGTCAAAGGGGTCTTTGGGCAGGGACTTGGTGAGTCCATCTGCAACCATTTCCCCAGTGGGTGTACGTATCAGGTCTATGACCTTATTTTCTACGTATTCCCTGACTACATGGTGCTTTATCAGGATGTGTTTGGACCGCCTTCCAGTGACAGGGTTTAATGCTAGGTCTACAGCACCCTTGTTGTCACAGTGTAGGGGAATAGGGGAGGTAACCTCATACCCTAGTTCGCCTAGGAAGGTAGTGTACCACTGAGCTTGATTAGAGGCCTCAGAGAGGCTCATGTACTCAGCTTCTGTGGTAGACTGTGCAATGGTCTTCTGCTTTCTGGTACACCATGAAATGGCTCCATTAGCAAGTAGGAAGACGTAGCCAGAGGTGGAGTGTTTCTCTTCCTGATCTCCCCAGGAAGAGTCACAGTAGCCATGAAGGCCTTCTCCACCATTCCCTCCAGCATAGCGCAACGCATAGTCCTTTGTACAGTTTAGGTATGCCAGGACATATTTTGCTAGGCGTAAATGCTGGGGTGAGGGATTGGAAGCAAATTGGCTAAGGCGCGCAACAGCGAAGGAAATATCAGGTCTGCTTCCAATCTGCGCATAGAGCAGAGACCCAATTATCTGTTGATACTTCTTTATCTCAGAAGTAGAGGCCTGATCGTCATGTTTGATCAAGTGTGCCTCGGCGCCAGAGGGAAGAGGGGTATATACTGGGTTGGAGTCTAGCATCCCAAACCGCTCGACCACATCGCGGATGTAATCTGATTGGTTGATTTCCATAGTGCGGTTTGCACGGTCTCTGGTGATGTTGACACCTAGGTAAGACTGGATTTCACCAAGATCAGTCATCTCATATTGACTTGATAGAGATGCTTTCAGATCATTGATCTTTGATAGGGAGCTCCCAAGTATAGTAATGTCATCTACATATAAGATAACGAAAAGTGTATCACCCCCCTCTTGAAGATGATATACATATACTCCTGCATCAGAGTACGTCCGCGTAAAGCCTAGGTCACAAAGGACCCCATGGAATTGCATGTTCCACGCGCGGGAAGCTTGTTTGAGGCCATAAAGGGCCTTCTGTAGTCGGCACACAAGGTGCTCTGAGCCAGCTGTGACGAAACCGACAGGTTGCTCCATATAGATTTCTTCCTCCAGTTCCCCATGAAGGAACGCCGACTTGACATCCATCTGGTGAATATGCCAGTCTTCAAGCGTAGCCAACGCAAGAAGTAGTCTTAAAGACTCAAAGCGGGCAACTGGGGAGAATGTTTCGTCAAAGTCCACCCCCTCTAGTTGGGTGAACCCTTTTGCCACTAGCCTAGCACGAAAGCGACCATCCGCTTTCTTTTTGAACACCCATTTACACTTGACCACCTTCCTTCCTTCAGGAAGGGGTTCAAGTCTCCAGACATCAAGCTTGGTGAGAGCGTCCAGTTCATACTGGCATGCTTCAAGCCAATCACCTGCTTGTTCAGACTCCATGGCCTGCTTGTACGTCTGCGGGTCCCTGTAACCGGGTACCTCAGCAGCATTTAGCAAGTCCATCATTCCCAGCCTGCTGCTACCCTGCACGAATTCGTCGTTGTCCTCTGTGAAGTAGCGAGGATTCGTGAATCGTACCCTTGTGCTCCGCCTTGGGCGTGTAGGCGATGCTACCTGAGTGTTCCTGGGAGATCTAGGGGTTTCCCTAGGAGGAGACACTTCCCTGTTGAAATTAGGGGCAGGTATAGGCGCAGCGACTGCTGGCCTTGTGGAGCGGGTAGTGCGACGACGTGTGGGTGCAGGATTAGTAGGGGGAGGCGCTTGGGAAGGGGGAGTGTGATATATTGTCTGGTCTGCCGGAGCAGGTGTGGTATTGGGTGGGGTGCTTGGTTGTTGTATTACTACAGGTGCCATAGGTGGTAAGACAAAGACTGGTGTAGTCTGAGGCACTGTAGGGGCAACAGCTGGTGTAGGTGGGCTAGGCACTACAAAGATAACTTCACCGCTGGGAGCACTCAAGGGTTCACCAGACGCGGGAGAGGTGGAAGGTTGTAAGTGTTGAGCCACAACACTGCGGGATGGGAAAGTGTCTTCATCAAATGTAACATCTCGTGAAGAGATGAAGCACCGGCTATGTCTATCCCAGAGTTTGTAACCCTTTGAAAAGGGTTCATAGCCCACAAACACGGCTTCCTTTGATTTAGGATCTAGTTTGCGCCGGTTGTGTTCTGGTACATGATAGTAGGCTTTGCAGCCAAATACTCTAAAGTAGGAGACATCTGGGACTGTACCATCCCAGAGCTCTAGCGGAGTTTTCCACTGATTGGAACGAGTGGGAGTGCGGTTATAGATTTGCACAGCAGTTTGGACTGCTTGCTCCCAAAAGCCAAGGCTAAGGCCTGCATGGTGAAGCATGCTAGTGCCTTTTTCCATAACCGTACGGTTAAAACGCTCAGCTCTCCCATTCTGTTGTGGAGAATAAGGCATAGTGAGCATATGCTCGATTCCTGCTTCCAGAAGGATGTGCTTTAAATCGTTGTTGACGTATTCGCCACCACGGTCCGAGTGTAAGGATTTGATGGGCTTGTTTAGTTGTTTTTCAGCCCACGCCTTATAGTGTAGGAAGGCGTCCTTAAACTGATCCTTTGTTTTCATAAAGATGACAACTGCAGCTTTGGAGAAGTCATCTATGAACGTGGCGAAATATTTGTTGCCCTGGATAGAGTTGCTCTGTAGTGGGCCAACAAGGTCACTGTGAACGATTTCAAGAGGTTGTGAAGCACGTTTCTTGGAAGGTGGGAAGGGTAGACGGGTGGATTTGCCTAGTTCACAACCAAGGCAAAGTCCGTCTTCCACAGGGGAATCATTGATGTGGAGTCCTTTGACAGACTCCTGAGCATATCTCTTTAGCGCGTCTTTGGACATATGTCCCATGCGCCTATGCCAGACATCAAGGCTCGCAGATGCAGGTGCGCGGACAGCATTTATAGCATGTCCGTCGAGCCAATATAGCCCGAGAGCTTTGTGTCCTTCCGCAATGGTCTCTCCTTTGTGTCTGATTGTAAAGGAGGTGGCATCAAAACTAACTATGGTGCCCTTTGAAGTGAGGCAGGGTGTGGACAGAATACGCGAGTGCGTATTTGGAAGGTGGAGCACATCCGATATTTTGAGGTTAATGCCTCTATTGGTGCGGATTGTAATAGAACCCGATCCAACACTTTGTAGAAGAGTGTTGTCACCAAGGAGGACATCAATACCTTTGTGAGGGGTGTAGGTGTTGTAGTCCTCAAGATATGGGGTAAAGTGTGCTGATGCTCCACTGTCCATCATCCATTTTGATGCTGACTGAGTGTGATGAACACTCATCATGTAAAGGGAGACCTGAGGTACTTCATGTACCTCCTCTATTTTGCCAGAGCCATTAACTATTGTAAATAGACGGCTCTTTGGTACAGGTATGCTATTGGCAGCAGCAAACCTGTTTGCCGGAATTGAGTCTGGCGCTTCAGTAATGGTATTCTGAGCAGCTTTCCCTCGCTGCCCAGCCCTTCCCTTTTTAGCGTTCTCCTGATCCCGCTTGAGTTTGTAACACTCTGGCTTTTTATGGCCAGGTTTTTTGCAGTAGTGGCAGATTACGTCTGAAGACGCAGAGCTGCCTGATGCCTGGTGAGGCGAGTGCTGGGGCCTGACTGGGGCAATCTTTGTGAAAGATGCCGGAGGGCCAGCGATGCGGGATTCCTCATTGATGAACCTATTAATGAGGTCCTGAGGAAGGAGATTGGCAGGGGGGCCAGATGCGAGGATGGTGCCTGCTATGGTGCTGTAGGAGGGGGGAAGCGCGTCTAAAAGTATGAAGGACATTTGCATGTCCGAGACGGGCATCCCCTGCTCCACAAGGGTGTTCCTCAAGTCCAACATTTTCTGGAGTTGAGGTAGGAAGGGGGTACCTTCCTGAAGCTTGGTATTTGCCAAGCCCACCCATAAATTGAAGGTGGCCATAGAGCCAACCTGACCATAGAGGTGTTCCAGCTGCTGGAACTTGTCATGGACAGTTGGGAAGACTGCCATGGACTGAATACCGGAGAGAACCTCCGACGTGACTGAGAGGAATAGGAGGCCAGTGATGACCTCCTCCTGCTTTGCCCATAGGGCCAGAATTGCCAGACCTTCATCTGTGGGACCTGTTGGTCCTGCCACGCCTGCTGGTAGGACAGGGTGCTGGGGAACGGCCGCAGGAGCTGAGTGAGTGAGGTGCCTACTGCACCCATTCATTAGCATCAGGGATGTGAAGGTGGTGGTCCAAGTCTGCCAGTTGGTTCCATCCAACTTGGAAAGGACGACGGAGGGAGGGAAGGTAAGATGGAAAGACATTTGAGATGTTTGTAAATCTGGTTCCGAGGAGCAGTCAGAACCAGTCCAGATCTTGGTAGGAAAAGTAGAGGTCCAGCCATAGGAGCGCTATAACTCCATAACACATAGGGTGTCATGCCTCAAGTTGTGCGACTTGGATGTATACTATAGTAGTGGAATCATTGTAATGATGGCTGCCTTACTACTTAGTCTCCATGGCCCAAATGTTACTAAGGGCGGATAGTCATGCGCGACGCTGTAGGTTTCAAGCAAGAAAGATCATGGGAGCATTGTCCGGCGAAGGACGCTCCGAGTCGATCTCTAGCCTAGTAGCATGAAGGCTGGGGCTACCCAAGAACTACAGTAGAAGGGTAGTACCCTAGAGAGGAGCCAACAGCGAATTCCAGAGGCAATGATAGGGATCAACTCCCATAACAATTGCGACTGTCGTCTGTGGAGTCTCTAGAACAGACCATTAAGGGTCTTGGTACTAAGTAGCTAGAATAGTGATACATGCCATGCAGCGAATCCTGCACAAAGGGAGCGAATACTTCTCCTGGCAGAGGTCTACTCATAGCTACTATGTATATATCATTATAGTATAGTAGCGTCTCCTAGTTGTATCAGAGGGAAGGACTTCTGGGTTTGACTATTAACCAGGCCTTCACACCCCTTAAAGTGACCCAGGTATTAACCGAGTATCACCCAACCATTAGAGAGGCTTATAGCCGCAGGGGTCTTCCCCCTTTGGCCTATGAAAGCACTTCCGGACGAAGACCGGGTAATGAAAATATAGTAGGAGTAGTGCGCACAGAGGAATTTAAGGTCATGTAAGACCTTTCATGAGAACCTCCTTAGGAGGCTAGCCAAAATGGCACATGACAGGGTCATGGTGGACGAGAAAGGATGTGTCGAGTAAAATGGAAGAGGATGCTCACTGAAAGAAGTAAAGACGACAAAAGATGTGGTCGGCTGAGAGAGCAAGGTGACACAAGTAGATCTGTGATAAAGGCGAGTTAGTTATTAGGCGTCAGGGCCCATAACCTGTTGAGCGCAGAACTAACAAGCAAGTGAAGTGATAGCAAAAAGCTAATAGACAAGTTAACTTCAGAGGGGAAGTAAACTCTGTATATATACACACCTAATAGACAAGTTACTATAGACTGTCTGTGAGTAAAAGGTAGTGTAAAGAGAAAGGTAAAAGGGACTTACACTTCAGAGGGGAAGTAAACTCTGAAGTGTGAAGGCGTAAATAGCAGTCCTTATATACAGGACGCTTAGCTAAGAATGGTCTGTGCGCACTGGTGACCCAAACATAATACATGTGGTCTGTGCGCCAGAGGGAGAAATGCCATTGGAGGGCAGAGAACAATAGCTGCCTAAAGCAGACGATACCGGTATCTTAACAATAGAAGACAATAAGAGCCATGTATGACTCTGATAATAAAGATAAACAAAAGCGGTCCGTACAAGTCCGGAGTGTCCAAAGGAGTCCATAAGGGACAGATACCGAATATAGTATATGGGCTGACACAATCAGATCCCACGAGACATGTGACTTATGCAGTCGCGTCTCAACACAATTCCAGTGCGAGGACATGACCATCGCGGGTAATACCCTTCAGTTCTACTTTCGTGATGTTTTGCAATGTATTCGGGCACTTTACGGCGACCCTGAGTTCGCGCATGACCTAGTGTTTGCACCAGAGCGCCACTACACCGATCACGCGCGGACGTGCCGTGTGTATAGCGAGATGTACACCGGTGACTGGTGGTGGGCAATACAGGTGCGCCCTCAATTTCTTGGGCTGCTTCTCGTACTTACGATTTGTGATAGACATCCCTCGAGGCACACCGGCCAGGCGCTACCGTGATCCCGGTTATCCTCTCCTCTGACAAGACCCAGCTTACCCTCTTTCGTGGTAAGGCTGCATACCCTGTGTATCTCACGATCGGAAATGTTCCGAAGGATATCTGTCGAAAGCCGTCACGCCGCGCTCAAATGCTGATCGGCTACATTCCAACTGCGCGCCTTGAAGGAATTGGCAACAAGTCAGCTCGGCGGCGCGCGCTCGCAAATGTATTCCACTTTTGTATGCGAAAGCTCCTAGCCCCAATTGTGTCCCACAGCGAAACGGGTATTGCAATGATGAGTGGTGACGGGGTCTGGCGCTGGTGCCATCCCATTTTTGCCGTGTACATTGGTGACTACCCCGAGCAGGTGCTGGTGACTTGCACGTTCAATGGTCGGTGCCCGAAGTGTGTTGTGGACCGCAACGATCTTGGCAACTATTCCAGATCTCCTCTCCGTGATTACGACAAAGCCTCGGAAGCTTTCCTTTTGGCAGACAGGGACGTACGCGTGTTCCAATCGGCTTGTCGCAAGGCCAGCCTCAAGCCAGTTTTCCATCCATTCTGGGAGGCGCTTCCCCTTACTGACGTTTTCATTTCAATCACACCCAACATTTTGCACCAAATGCTTCAGGGTGTTATGAAGCACTTGGTTACATGGCTGAAACGTGCCTTCGGACCAACACAAATCGATACGCGATGTAGGTCTTTGCCGCCCAATCACCATATCATGACCTTTGTCAAGGGCATTTCGACCCTTTCTCGGGTCTCGGGTCTTGAGCACAAACATATGTGCCGGATCCTCCTTGGTCTTGTCATCGAGCTTCCCCTTCCTTCTGGAGGATCCCCTGCGAGGGTTATTAGGACTACGCGTGCGCTACTTGACTTCTTGTATCTCGCGCAACTTCCGTCACACACCACTGAGACTTTACTTCACCTTGAGGAGTCCCTGGCCCAATTTCATGACAATAAGGATGTATTTGTCGACCTCGGCATCCGCGAACACTTCAAAATCCCCAAGGTCCACAGCCTCTTACATTACAAATCGTCAATTACCCTTTTCGGCTGCACAGACAATTACAACACGGAACAAACAGAGCGACTCCATATCGACTTCACGAAGGACGCTTACCGTGCGACTAATCGTAAGGACGAGTACCCTCAGATGACCGCATGGTTGGAGCGCCACGAGAAGATACAACAGCACGCAAAGTTTATTGCATGGCAGCAACGAGCTCAGCACGACGGTGCTCAACACTCGGAGCCAATTGGACCTTCTCAGCCAGTTCCGCGGTCCATCCAAATGGCTCGGAATCCGTCTCTGAAGGCCGTTTCTTTCAATGACCTCGCTGACAGATACAAAGCTTTGGACTTTCAGGATGCACTCGCCGACTTTATTGCTCAGCTCAATCACCCTCAAGCCTCTGCAACAGCGCTGAGAGCTCTGGCCGAAGACACGTTGTTACCTTTCTGCCGTGTCCCAGTATTCCACAAAATCAAATTCGTCTCAACACCTGACCCCGAAATCATTGATGTCGTTCATGTTCGGCCGGACCAAAGGGACGCTCGTGGGCGCATGATACCATCATGTTTCGATACGGTCATTGTCCGCGGCAGGCCACAAGATAGCGCACACAGGAATAAAGGTAAGTTCAAGCTATATTAGCGCAAGGGTCTATCTAACTATCTCCCAGGTCTCCGAATAGCACAGGTTCGTGTGGTCTTTCAACTACCGAACAAGGTGCTTCCCCAGCTCTTCCCATCTGCGGACATTTCCCCACCAACCCATCTCGCATACGTGGAATGGTTTTCCCCCATTCCTACCACGCCAGACAGCAACAGTCGCCTCTATAGAGTGTCTAGATTAACTCGAAACGGCCGGCGTCTTGCCAGCGTTATCCCAGTAGACGATATTTACTCGAGCGTCCATTTATTACCCCGCTTTTCTCAACTTGAAGACGCTCCTGGATATAATACGTTTTCGGTATTGGAATTATGCCACAGCTTTTACATAAATCCGTTCAGTAGCCGAGACATGTATCTCCTATTTTTGTAGATAATTTGTAGATAATTAGCACTACGTCATCATCCACGCAAAGGCGCTTGTCATTATTCACTCTTAGCATGAATTACTCGTGAATTATCTCGATTACTCGGGTTATTGATAAATTACGAGCGCTTAACCTTCGCTAGCGCGGGAGGTTTTTCCTGATGGACTCTTCTGCACAAAAAACACTCTCACACAACTTTGGCCCTTTACCAGAAGTCGGAGTCGGATGCACCTGAGATTGCAGTGCACCATACAGTTCGAACTACATTCGGCGGATGGCTGTGCAGCACGTCGTTACCTATGCCTCCGTCACCGGCTCCGATATTGGGCGTGACGTTCAACACCGCGTCTTGCGAGAATGCCGGCTTCTGGTTTTGGAAGGAAATTTCATGCTACGCCGGGGTGCGGGTAAGCACGAGCATGTGTCGCAACGCACGCAGAAAGGGAGAAGGTCCAAGAGGAGAGTCCAAGAATAGTCAAGCGGAAGGGCCTATGACAGTTCGTCTGTCAGATGTCGTCAGGAAAGCAGGAGGCAACTCAAATACCACGTGTGGGACGGGGAGGTATGTTCCCAGCTCCTTAGCACCTTTGATAAAGCGCACTGATCGGCCCGATTTGTCAAGCTTCATCCTTCAGACCTTCAGCTTCAGAGCACTCTATTACATCGTCAAATGTCAGCGAAAATCGTGTTCTTGAGAGCTAATACCCTGCGCTCGCTCTTGTTACGTCTTCCCCTCAAATTGTACGATAGTTTGTTTTTTGTTCTAGAGGGACCCAGATCTTCCCAAATTAGCTGCTTCCAGCTTGGGGTCAAAATTTTCCTTACGCCAAACTAACTCACCATTTTCTGCATTCTGCTGGGTGATCTACTCATCGACGTCTACTACGTCTTCGTCTAGTGCCCCCCATCAGAGCATGTCAACCTTCCTTAGCACGACAAAAACAAGCCCCGTACCGCTGTCTAAAGGTTCTTGGGCTCGTTTCCGAGAGTGGCACCGTCCTATGTTGAAAAATTGTACAGTACCAGGTCCGTGATCACCTAGAACGCGACACACTCTACTGTACTCTGTTCCAAGTCCCGACGGGGATATCGGAAAATTAGATCATATCCATCGAGGTTTCCCTAGGAACCCCTAAGGACAATGACTGGCACGCTGTGGGGTCGCGACTAAGCTACGCGGGGATAGTATGAATGGTACTTCCAGCGGGGGGGGGGGGGCGCTGGCACCACAGCTTCTACAACACAATGTTCGATGCCCGCCTCAAAGGGGATACCCGCAGTATGTCGATTGTACGTGGGGCGTTATATCTGGGTTTTAGTGTCACTGCAAGTTTAAAAGGCACACTGGGATCCCTCCTACACACCGTCTCGACAAACATTTCCGCCCCCGCCCCCAGCGTATGTTTAGAGGTACAGAAGATTCACTGTCGATTCAGACTCATCTTCGCGAACCATAGGCCATCCAGAACCTCGTCTATTGAAAGTGCCATCGCCGCTGAAAATTAGATTTCCTGTTCGTCCACATATAGCCGAGCATATGTCAACTGGAAACACTGGTGCAACTCTCCAGCTTCGGTTGTCGAGGTCGGTTGCCAATACATTAACCTCAAATGACGACACGCATGTCCTCCGTGACAGCTGGAAACAGCGTTCGATCGTATCCGAATCATGCAACGTGTTGCATCGGTGCTCGGGTGCAATCTGTTCTTGGGTCGACAACCAGGTGATCTTACCAATTAACGACACGTGTCTGGCGGCATCTGATAGTTCCAACTCTGGGCAGGCATTTCCAAGTAGACTTAATACACCCTCTTGGGCCAAGAGTGTTCCAGGCCCTGATATTGCGACCCAATCCGCAACTCCCTCTCACGACTGTCAATACCAGCATTTTCTGTACCCGTCACACCCGGTTGTCCCTTATAGTTGTTACCCCACGCGGCCAGTTGGCTACTGTCCCCTCTCACGACTTCCCGTACCCCGACAGGTAGGACCTATCATGACCACGACTTTCATGATCCGATGCTAAAGGTGCTACCAGGGACAGTGTAGTCTTGCCTCTCTATCGCCTCGTTGGGAGGACGAGCCCCCCATCGATGAGCCCCAAGACAGATTCCCAGCACCACACCTGGAGAAGGACGCTTTGTTGTCCGCAAGCTCATTCCTCGCACCAGGGACTGGCTTATTCCCCGTCTGGGGGCTCTCTAATGCATCATTTATTCCGGATGGACGACAAACCTCGGTCTCCCCCGCAAGAGATGCACCCATTGCGGATATCTTTCCTGGCTCGCGCGAAGAACTACAGCTTCCGGACGTTTGGACTCGGATATACACCCCCCCAAGCATGGCCGTACAATTTGACGCTAATCGATATCCAGCCGACAACACAGGGACGGGGGTCATGTCATGCGGTTTTCAGGACAGTGGTTCACAGGCGTTAGATGAATCACTTTGCGCACCCCCTCCGGAACCAGAGCGTCAGCTCCACTTCGATCGAAGGCAGGTAACCCCAGCGTCGACCCTACCACCAACAGCGCAGCTCAATGGCCCTCTCGTTGCGTCTTTTATACCAACATCAGTCCCACAGAGCCAAGGTCGAAGCGCAGATACCACGGAACGATGTGAAAAGAAAAACTGGTGTTCCCTTTGTAAGATTTATTTCTCACAGCCGCAAGTTCTGGGTCGACACAAAAAAGACAAGCACGAGTTAAAAGAGCCATGTTCCTTTTGCACATCCTTCAAGTGGTCCCGGGGGAGACCATACCTTTATAAAAAACACCTCCGCATACGACACTTTCAAATCACACTCACGGATGACCGACAGAAGGGTTCAAAGGCACACAAGGGAAACTTGAATCCCCAGGCACTAGGCACTGGTCACTAGTTAGTCCAGAGTATTTGTCCCCCCCCCGTCTGCGTCCACTTTCTCACGATGATCGTACGATAGGCTCATAATAGCTCACAGGCAAATAACGTGCCTCCACCGGCAGGTGACGGCCTGCCACACAATCCACTAATGAATGCTCCCGCCGCCGATGGCTGTATAACTATGCACATTACGCCGACCGCGGCCGTCTAGTGAGAACTGCGCGACTGCACAGATGACGGCGACTCGGAGGCCGGGAGGTGAGGGGAGTTCGAAGCTAGAGTCTGTATACAGGAGAGTTCGCAGGCCGTTTTTTCCGTTTTGAGCCAGTATTTCGGTATTCGCTTATTTACCTTACCCACAACGGTGTACTTCCATTTTCCACTACCCTTCTCTCGACGCCCGAGAATATCACTCCCACGCTCAGGACCCTCAGCCGTAATTTTTAACTGAGAGCTGTTTTCGCTTCGTACCCCCGCACCGTCCCCAGTCTCCAGCGGTACCCGGTAACGTATTCCGGCTGACCATCTACTTACATCCGAATTTCAAGCTCACCATGCGGTGAAGCGGTATATCTCGTAATATCTGGTCATCTGTTACCGGAATGACAGGAGCACCATGCAGAACTTGTTCACAGGCACTTTATCAGAGAGGTGCGCGCCAATGGTCTAGGGTGGGATAATGCCTATTAAGTTGCATGCGCAGATCCGGCATATCTTGGACCCCAATTACGACCACCTCATGCTCGGTTTTCGGTCCAACACGACTCGCAACACCCTGGCAGCTCCACATCGTTGTCACGGTACTGCGATCCTACAGTTTCTATCAGATCTTGTCTACTATCCCTTTTTCACAAGGATTCCCAGAGAAATCGCATACACAGCGGGACGGGCGTTGCGATGAATAAATACATAGAACTACCGGCCGCCAGTCACACACTGCAGTGGACCGGAAGAACACACAGCACACAGAAGAACAATAGCCCCTGGTACGGGGTTGACGATGTATCAGTGATTCGCATTCACGCAAAGAGGCCGAGAACTTTGGGGAAGAGAAGCGGAATCACATACTCCTGAGGCGCTGTAGAGCTTGAACCCGGATCCCGGCACCAAACCGGATTTACGTGTCCTAAACTATTTTCCAGTAAACAAGGTGAACACCTTGCAGCGGAACTCGATGGCACATGGCACAGTGCAAGCCTCAGCCGTACGGTGTTATTGAAATCGAACTAAAACAGAGACTTCCTGCCGAAAAACCAATTACCGCCTGTGGAGCCATCCATACAGTCGGGCTCAAGAAGCATGACCACGAACGTGACGAGCGATACAGCGCACGGGGGGATTATATCCATAGGGGGACATATTAGCCCGAGCGCACGGAGTCCGTACTTGTAGGAGGCGTGGATGGAGTTGCATTTCCTTTAGAGTGCTTCCTAGGACAAGGAAGACTCAAGTGATGGAGAAGCACCTCTGAACAACCTCTCTGAACGCCCCATCGTGGATGCCCCTCGTTTCCGATTGTCGCTATTACCAACCCTATCCATTCGTCACGGCTATCCGGTAGGGAGGATCTATTTCAAGTTACAAGGTAACGAGAAGAACAGGTTAGACTGACATGTTTACTACGCGGCCGACACATTGCTGGGCTTCTTCAAGTTCCTACCTACGTTTCATCTTGGTCCGATCACCCCCTATTATAATGGGGCCGTTCCTATTTAACGCCAATCGAATATTTCGCCTTCGGCGACGAACGGTCAGGAGAAGTGGAGAAGTGCAGGGAGAATTTTGCAGCCTTCAGGTTGTTCGCACCCGCCATTCAGGGTAAGACTAGGCCATGCACGGGAGTTGGAGAATTCCGGTCAATGCCATTCGCGAGAATAAACAATCTGAAACCATAACAGAGGGCAGCAGTCAAGTGTGTCGATGGAACGGTACCACTCTTGCAAGTCCTTCCACCGGCGCCTCCGATTGGTGTCCACCTCTAAGGGACTGTTTACCACACTGCCACCAACATAGCCACTGACGGGCACGTTCGTGTCTCTTGCAACTTTCTAAGAGTATAATCTGTTCTGGAAGATCGTATCTCTTCCTGATCCTGAAGGGGTAGGAAATGCTCAGGTGATGTCGACACCAAAAAGGTGCCATAATACAGGCAAAAGTCTGGGGAGCTAAGATCAGCCAGCTGTCTTAGTAGGGGGGGAATACGAGATACCATGCGCAAAAAAAATACGACCGAATCATAGTTGCCCCAGGCGACCTGTGTGCTATTGTGTGGCCACCTCCACAGGCGCCAAGAAGATCGCCGACTTCGGGATGAGCAACCAACCACTCTCCTGTTGCACTCGTACTTTTTCAAAGTGTCTTTACAGTAAGTAAGACAAGCAAAAAAAAGGGAACGGCTGCCAAGAGCTAAGAGTGGTGAGAAAGGATCGTGATCACTATATGATACGTGATGTGCTAAGATGGGAAGATCAGTATACACATCCTCCCATGGTACTCAAAACTAGCCAACCCTTCTTCTGCTTTATCACGCGACCACGGTCCACATAATTATATTTGCTGGCGACTTTGGGATAATGTCTGGCCCAGCTATATTTATGTCGGTAACTGCCAGCAGAGTGTGAGGAATAGAGATACTACATGGGAAATAGTGGGTGGGCCCGGGATATTGTATATGAGGTTCTATACTCCAACGTGCGGAATCACAAAAAAAGGCGAACCATACCAGTGATGGCTAATAGCCGTCGGCCATCGGTCATGGTCACGGGATCCAGAAACAACGGGAGCGGAGAGATAGGCTTGTAATGAGCCAAAAGAAATACACAGGCAATTAGAGTGCTTAGAGTGCAGTGCAAGAAGGCAGGCTGCACTGAGACTGTAGCCTGAATGGCGTAATACATAGATTACTAAGCATCGAACAACGGACGTCACGAGGTCACGAGAGTCACGGATCCTGGAAGCAGACCGCCGCCGCCGGGCCACTGTACGGTAGTGCCAAGGGTAGTGCAGCTTGCTACTTTCGCGTACCGCTCTCAGGCTCCCATAGATCTCATCTCCTAAGCACTAGGTTCCTGATAATTTATCGCACCCCATTCGCAAAATGACACGATGCGCCAGTTTTTTTTTGACAGTCTGACAGATGATAGCTACGTGAAATCTTGCGTGAAATCGCGCATCTCACCCCGCATCTCACTGCCCTCGTTGGCAAGAGGTGACCTATGTCTCTCTGTTGCTATCTTCCCTACTGCTAGGCGAAATTTTTATTCTCGCTCTCCATTTCTCTGTTCTATTGTACGTCTCCCCCCTTTCGAGGCGAAACTTTCTTCTCCCATTTCAGGACCAGAATCCTGAACTCAGATCCGTGGGCCCGTCCGAAGTTGTTACTCCACTACACCGCAGCATGCCGGCATTCCTTATCGGACAAAAAAGAAGCTCCGTGCCGACGCCTGCCATCTTTGGACCACCATATCGACCCAAGTGGGATGAATACGGGAGTAACCCAGGCCAGCTCGGAAAACCCTCGGTTCTCGGAGCTAACGTAGCTTCAGAGAATGGCACCATCCGATTTAGAACGAAGTCCAAAGCTAAGAAAACACATGGCATGCGATGCCCTCACACCCGCCACTCCGCTCTAAAGTCGCCATAAGAATATCGGTTTACCTAGATTGTGGACACTACGTAAATTACGGTCTCGCTCGCCAAGAATTCTCAAGGACAACGGGACTGGCACGTTCTGAAGATTGTGCCCAAACGTGATGCGATGCAGGTTAATAGGCGCTTATCCCGCATGGATGGTTCTTGGTCGGGCTTCGCAATATGCTATGTGCCATGAAATTCAGAGGCACTCCGCAGTACATCGCTTGCACGGGGGGTAAGTACTAACGCCCACTCCTCTTTAAAACCACCTGTTTTCCTTACATACCACTGGTCATTTTTTCATCCTCACCTCGAGCTTGATACACCTACTGTGGACTCGGACCCATCCCCATAAACCATATACCGTCCGGGACCTCATCTACAATAGAGAGACCGCCTTTCCAATTCCCGCTAACCGTGTATTCCGGGTATTCCCCGTGCATCACCTTCGTATGTCTGAATATATGTCGACTAACAACATCGGTGCGACTCTTCCGCTTTCAAGTTCTGGTGCCTATATATTCCCTTCGAGCTATTTCCCGCTCGTCGTCCACGACAGCGGTCGGAAAGAAGGTTCGAAGGTGTCACGCCACGTGCGTCAGCACTCGGGTGGTGTCATTTCTCTCGTCTACGACAAGGTGATCCAGTGAAATTGTTGACCTGTCTCCGACTAGATCTGATAATGGAATCCATGAACAGGTACCTGTTGATATAATATATGCACCCCGTACTTCAGCGGAGACCGTTCCAGACCCGAATGACAAGGCCTCTCACGGTTGTCAATCTTCGCACCCATACTGGTCCACCCCATATAATGGTCGCCCCAGGCAATCAGTTGCCATCGATCCCTTCCTCGAGTCTCAACGGGTACGGCCTTTCATGATGACCTTTCGTAGTCGAGTATTAAAGGCGTTGCTCGTGGACAGTGTGGTCCTGGTTCCCTACTGCCCGATGCAAGTCGGGACGACGGGTTCCTCCTATCTGGTTCCCAAGACAGACACCCAGCACTATGTCTGGTGAAGGACGCTCTCTCGTCAACTAACTCATCCGTAGTAGGCTCGCCCCCCCTCTTGAAGAGCTCTGCTCCGACATCCACTCCAGAAGGATGTCAATTCTCAGCCCTCCCCGCTTTCTCCCCAGTCAGAAATTCGCCCGTCCCTAATACTGTTCCAAGCTTGCGATCGCGTGAAGATCAGCAACATCAGGGAGCATGGATGCGCGCTTTTGCAAGCGTGGTCTCACCAGTCGGGACGGATGGATATCAAGTCAAAAACGTGGAGGCGATCATTCCGTATGACCCTCAGGGAAGTAGCTGCCAGATGTCGTACGAACCACGTCGCATACTGCACCCCGGCTCAGTCCCTCAACCATACTTTGACACAAGCCAGACAAGCTTGCCATCACGCTTACTCCCATTGTACGCCAACAGCTTCCTTGCCGCATATTCACCATCGCAAGCAACTCCACAGCACCAAAGCCGAGCTGCGAATACCAAGAAGCGACCTGGGAAGAAATATTGGTGCCCCAGCTGTAGGAGTGGTTTTTCACAATCGCAGGTGCTAGGCCGGCATATCAAAGATAAGCACGAAGCTAAACAAACTTGTCCTTTTTGCGTATCCTTCACATGGTCTAGAGGGAGACCCCATCTATATCGAGAACATCTCCGAATGCGACATCCCCAGGTCGTACCCCCGGAGATTCGACAAAAGGGTTCAAGACACGCTAAGGAAATATTGGAGCCTAATGTACTGAGCGCAAGATACGCCAAAATTGTACGCCCCCCATCTCCGCACCTTCTCGTTCTAACCGTGACCATACACTCATAGGCAAACTAGTACATGCCTCCCCTGACAAGGGATGCCCCGCTGCACAATACGTCGTTTTTTCCACGCGCCAAACAGTGACAGCTACGTCGTCTCCCATATCAAACTGACCTCTCCCATTCCAAATAACGACGTGATCGGAACTGTTTTGATCAACGTGGGGGAGAACACCCTGGGTCGAAGTGCTCATGACCGGCCCTTGCTGCGCCGTACCGTGGTTCGAATCGCTTTCGAAAAATATTTTCACATACTCTTGTACATCGGTCATCTTTCCCTTCAATATATGCTTCTATCCCCATTGCTCATATCCCGAACCTCAGATACAGTACTTTATACCGGGATTTATTTTTAGAGACTTCGTACTATCTCTTGCGACAGTCTCATCCCATCGTCTAGTGGAATTTGATGTATTCTGACTTTCTCATGCCAAATAGTGTCTCGTAATACAATAAGATAATATGACCATCCTTCCGAACACGTTTGTGTGCCAAATCACAAGCCATCTCACCCTTCACAATCACTACAGCAGCACCGTGACATCAGACTGAAAAGTTAGAAAGGGCTCCAACGTGGCATGCCTGTCGATCGAAAACAATAAACCGACACCTGCTCCCCATGCGGGTCCGATCCGTGAAGGACGCAGTCCTTCTCATTCCCAATTCTCACGCAGCTCTCTAAGAAAATTGCAGCTAGACCCATTTCAGGCCCCATATATACCGTAAAGCAGATAACAAGTCTCCGACCTCACCGGCGTCTAGAACGAGGGCTGCGGTGGATGGATACCCGAAATGTCCCCCGATCGCTATGCCGAAAGCAGGAAGGAAAGAATGAGGCAAGCGTCCAAGCCTGGCAGCGCCGTGATCCGTATTCACACAAACAGGACCCGAGTCCGAAGACAGAAACTGGCAAGGGAATGATGATAAATCCCCATCAACTGAACAACGAGGGCACACCGGGTTCGTTGTTGGAAACGTGCGCCTCCTGGCGGTACCGTGACTTCCCTCTTCGAGTACCAGTCATACTCGATCTTTAAAGCTGTGAACAGAGCAGCACCAGTCGTCAGTAAAACGACCCTGCCTGACACCGCGCGCTCATTGGTGCCGCATCTGCGATCGCATCTTACCCGTCCGGGAGAACTAACTGTGAGAAAGAAACGAGTAGAGTACCGAAAACAAAAACAAAAAACATCGATGCGGTGCCATCCAAGCAGCCCAGAAGTCTGCTGGAAGCGCGAGATCACGGCGACTTGGAGTCACGATGAACAAACACAGAAACAGGAAAGGTCGTATCACTTTGGAAGGTCAGGTGCTGGCAGGGGCGGCGACGTACAGCAGTTGAGCGGGGATAACTGTATTAGCGACTGGAGGGCTAGGAGTCCTCGTTTGGCTAGAGACACATGCGTGGTCATCCATTGGGCAGTTGTACGCCCGTGTCAGGGACGACAGGGCAGCGGCAAAGCTAAACCAACGCCCATGCTGTATTGGTTGCTCCATTTTTGCGAGTCAGAGGTGCACTGACCTGGACCCCACGCGACCGACGGCGTGCCCATGGACTGGCACGCCGGCAACACTTGGACTCCACGAGTGATGCATCGTAATACGCGTCAATCGTCGTAGTTGGTGCCATAGGCCGCACTAGGTCATGGTGGTTTCAAGTTGTGCCCGCCCCCCCGCTGATGCGTTAAGGATTGGTCACCCGGGCCGGGACATTTTTGGGCGTACGGCAGCTCTTCTCACGCCTTATTACTCTTGTCGTGGTCGTTGCCGTCGTCGAGCCTAATCCTTATCGATGAAGAACTTCCGTGAGATAGCAGCGCACGGGCGATTGCGACACCAATGCGTTCTTCACACAGACCACACAGTACGTCGAGTTCCCGTGCGTCGTTTAGTCTAGAAGGGCCAAAAAGGAGGACAATGTGTACCGCCAGCAAATTCAACGGGGCAGGAAGGTATCATGACCACAAACCTGTTATAAACTCGTGTCGCGAAACAGAAAATGGCCTCATCGTAATGGAGGGCGTCAAGGTGTCCCGTCTTTATCAGGCTACCCCGACTGTCTCCTGCCTCAATGACTGAATCGCCTCGGGAAATATATTGTCAGATTTTCGAGAGTCTGTAGTAGTACATTGACGGCGCACAGGCCCCCTGGATGGAAAAGAAGAAAAAAATTGCACGAAAGTTGGGGAAGGGGGGGGAGGTATATGCGTATGGTATCAGTACAGCCTGAAGACAAGAAGAGACAGTACGAGCAGCAATAATTTTGCAGCTCCATTTCCCTCTGATCAGGGACCAACTCTATCCCCGAGTTTCTAGGATCCGCTATTGGTACAACAAATTGAAGTTTGACTTGGCTATTGGTCGAAGTCGTATACCGCCCGCCCGCCCCCGTCGTCGCCCGAGCCCACAGGGCCACCCCACCCGCCAACATTGCGCAGGAGCGGGTCGAGCGACGCGAGTTCGTCCTTGATACTGTTCCGCGCGAACACGTCAAGATCCTTCAGGAGCACCGAAATGATTTTCTGCCAAAACGCATTGGCCCGTTAGTATTCAAAAAGGTTGAAGGAAGGGCTCACCTTGAACTTGCCGTCCACCTTGAGCACCAGTTCGCCCAGCGCGGGCGTCCAGCTCGGTGGGGGACTGTGTAGCACGCCGTTGCTCATGCCATTACCCACGCCTCCGCCTCCACCGCCAGTGCCGAGCGCGACGTTCAGCAGCGCGTCCTCTGTTGCGGATGCTGGCGTCTGGCTCTGGAAGAGGTACGAGACGCCCGGGTGAGGTGCGAGGCCGAGCATGTGCTGCGATGCGTGCGGGAAGGGCGAGGGCCCGAGGAGCTTGGCGAGCTTTGCGTAGAGGGCGGAGAGGATGTCGAGGAGCGAGAGGAGGGTCTGGGTATAGTCGAGCGGGAAGGGCTGCAATACGTCAGTCAGATGTCGCATTAAGAAAGCGGGGAGACGGCTCTGATACCATGTGATGGACAGCGAGATATGTGTCGGAGGTGTCTGGCACGTTCATGGTGTAATCACCTACGCCAGTATGCCGCTTGGGTGGGCGCTTCCAGAGACGCTAGGATCGGAGGAAAGGCGTTAAGGAGAATGCGGGGGAGGAGGAGGGCAAAATGCGAGCTACCATTTTTGGACGGTCGTTGTCCTCTTTCCCCTGCTCGTACTCGGTGAGCATGTTGAGCGCCGAGCGCAGAAAGTCGGTCGGTTGCGAGATGTCGAAGAGGGATGAGAGCGACATGGCGAGGACCGCGAATCGATGTGTCCTAGCAGGCGGGGAGATCAGCTCGTCCAAGTAGCCAGGTACGAGATACCGCACGCACCTCTTCTTCATCGCCGTATTGTTGAACACGCGATCAAGCTCAGTGCGCGACATCGCGATCGTATGAAACCAATGACTCCGCCTGAACAGCCCGACAACGAAATCAGAGACTCAGACAGGGCGTAAGTAAACATCAGACGCACCCGTCGTGCACATTCCGCATATACGTCAGCGTGATGATGCGCTTTTGCACTAGGTCCCGCAGGTACTCAACCGTCGCGCCAGGACTGCCCACTCCCGGCGCAGCGCCAGCAACAGGCGGGGGGAACGGGCTTGGCGAGTCGGCGAGCATGCTCTGTGCGTCCCACTCGCGCATGGTAGCAGCAGCGGCAGCCGCCGCCGCGGGCCCACCGAGCGCAACAAACGCCTGCTGCTGTTGCTGTTGCTGCGCATGGTGCAGGGAGGCGAACTGCGGAAGTGAGGGGGTGGACGTGCCGGACGTGGTTGGCGTTGGGAGGGCACTCGAGGCGGTAGTGGTGGCTGCGGGAGGCGGAACGTATGACGACGGGGGTGGCGGTGGTGTTGGCGTTGATGGTAGCGGGCCCGAGAGTACGTGTGGGGGGAGCAGCGGTGGTATGTGCGTACCGTTGATTCCCGTACTGTTGTTGTTGCTGCCGGCAGGGATTACGCTGGTGGCGGCAGCCGCGTGGCTGTTGTTGTTGCTGCTTGTGCCACCACCACCGGGTTTGAATGAGGAGAGGAGGTTCTGAGCAGAGGATTTTCGTCGCATGGCTGGACGAAGGATAGATTGAGAGTCTGGAGCCGAAGGAGCCATACGACAGTTGTTAGCTCAAGACGAGGTTGGTCACGCACGATTCTGGTAATCTAATCAGCCACGCGACTGCACCGCCTCCGCTATCGTCGTTTGTCCTCTTCCTCCTCAAAGCTATGGCAGACATCAATGCAATCGCAAAGCAATTCACTGATTTCTATTACACCACCTTCGATTCCAATCGCGCCAATCTCCTACCTCTCTATGTGCGTCACTTATCAGCACACTCATCATTCTCACCTCTGCTGACTGATCTTTGTCTCCTAGCGCGAAACATCGATGCTCACCTGGGAGGGAACCCCAATCCAGAGCGCGAACGCAATCGTAGAGAAGCTGACGGTATCTGTATCCAGTCCCAGACACGGGACTATGACTGACAGACCAAAAATACCCAGTCGCTTCCCTTCGCCAAGGTGCAGCACAAGGTAACGACCCTCGACGCGCAGCCATCCAACCCAACTGTCGCATCGCTCATCGTGAGCGTTACTGGTTTGCTCGTGGTGAGTTAAAGGGCTATTCATTCCCTACCGAATCTGAGACCCATCACCGTCTAGGTCGATGATAGCCCGAATCCGCTGCAGTTCTCTCAAGTGTTCCAACTCATTCCAGATGGCGGGAGCTACTACGTGTACGTCGTTCTCTCCCCTCTTGTCTCTCTTTTTGCTGCAAATGAGAGCTGACGAAATAACACCTGCACAGATTTAACGACGTGTTCCGTCTCAATTATGGTGCCTGATAGGAATAAAGCGAGTTGAACGTAGATGCATATTGCCAGGCGTAATGCTGTGTTTTCTTGTTGGGGCCGGTTGTGAGAAGTATACCTAGCCTAGCAGCCGTTCGTACTTGGACGACTGCAAACTTAAATATCAACACATATTGTTCGAACCACCACTGCCTTCGCAAAGGATCAGATCGCATCGATGGACGACCCTATCTCAGCTCATTTTCATCATCGCATCATCGCTCAAGCTGTGTTTCATGCAGGATCACGATAGGCCGCCATCACGGCGGGGATAACCATGAGTGCACGGTATTCATCACAGATTAGACACTTACACCTCTAGCAGAGAGGAGTGATACCAACAAGAAAAGGGAGAACGACAGCCAGACATGGCGTAATTACATAGTAGTGGTATGTACGTGTAAGTGACCCAGCCAACGTCTAGCAACACCCGCTGCCCGCCTTAGCGCTCGCATCAACACTCGGCGACACGGTGAGGGTGTCGCCTGAAGAAGGTTTGATCGGATCTGCGCTCTGCTCAAGCTGCTTGCTTGATACGATGCGGTAGATGTCAGTCAGGATCGTCTGGAATGCCGATTCGACGTTTGACGCGTCCAGCGCGGACGTCTCGATAAACGACAGTCCATTCTCCGCTGCACACCGCCACGTGTCTCAGCTTACATCATTGTAAAGGGGAAGCGAGAACCGAACGCACCCGCGAAGGCTTTCGCTTCCTCAGTCGGTACGGCACGCAGGTGCTTGAGATCGCTCTTGTTACCGACCAACATAATAACAATGTTCGAGTCTGCGTGGTCGCGCAGCTCCTTGAGCCAGCGCGTGACGTTGACGTACGTTGCGTGTTTTGCGATGTCGTAAACGAGCAACGCGCCAACAGCACCACGGTAATAGCTGCCTCGACGTCAGTCAGAATTCCCGTACACGAAGATAGAAGGGCACGCACGCAGCCGTGATAGCGCGATATCTCTCTTGACCAGCTAAAAGGTTGAAAGTATGAGTATCATGGGTTATTGGAGATGGGCAGTATAGTTGGGCGCACCTGTATCCCAAATTTGTGCTTTAAGAGTCTTCCCATCGACAGTGATTGAACGGGTGGCAAACTCGACGCCAATCGTCGATTTGGTCTCGAGGTTGAACTCGTTGCGTGTGAACCGTGAGAGCACTGGATTGACGAGTGAATAGAGTACTTAAACCAAGGCACGCCGACATACGATTTCTGCCCACAAAGGAATGGCGAGATGAGCTAGAGCACACTAAATAGGAAAGGGTGAACTCACGATTTGCCGACCCCAGAGTCACCAATCAGGACAACCTGGGCAGGCACAAACGAATAAGAGGATGTCTCAACGGAACTAGCGACTACATACTTTGAAGAGATAGTCGAAATTGCTTCCCTCGGCCATGATGATTTAGGATATGAGTATTTCGGGTTCGGGTAGGATGACGACCAAGAGGGAGAGATAAGCAGTTAATAGTAGAGGTTAGAGGAACTCGGAGCGCAGTGTTGCAATTTCTCCAGAGGCGGAGATTCAATCTGGTGCCACTGAACGAAAAATCCTTGAAAAAACAAATGCCGCGACAATGTTCGTCTGAACTATCGTCTCCGAAGGTACAGACAGTGCAATACTTATAGAAAAAATCACAATCCGAAACAAATGCCCATCAATCAATCATGATGACCATATTGTGATCTCAGCACAGGAGGGGTGTGATGGTCACATTGTGACGAGAAACTTGTCACGTTGTGGATCCGCATTCCGGTGCGGGTATCGTGGTCCCGCTCCTGCTACAGTTACATGCGCATACATCGACCATATGCGAATGTTCTTCCACAGGCGACTTCGCCCCCCACGACGTCTCTCACTTCTCCTCTTCATTACTAGCGCCGCCCTCTTTGTTGCGCCAACCACCGCACTCTGGCCATTTCCTCCAAAACGCTTCTCTGGAAACTCTCTCATTGGCGCGGGTTCCTTGGGCCTCGACGACGGCGATGGCAGAGTTATAGCATTTGGTGATTTCAATGGTGATCACTTGTGCGTTTTCCACACGTCGCCACGTTCAGAACATCGTGCTGATCTGTGGTTAGTATGGATGTCATAACGCTGGCCTCCGACCAACACACCGTCTTTGTCTACCTCTGGAGTCACGGTAAGTGTCAATTATATGCCCACATAGACTTTTCACACACAGTCGTCTAGAAAACTTTTCCTTCCATCGCTCTGCATCTTTCCGACATCCTGAACGCATTTACAACGTCGTCCCCGGCGACTACACCCATGACGGCCGACTTGACTTACTAGTAATGTCACAAAGCGCATCATCCACCCGCATCTCTCTTTCCATCTACCCTGCCATGCCCGCCGGCGGGTTTTGTATGTGATCCTTGTCCCCCTCCCTAAGTCTACTTACGATGACATAGTTATGAATCCAATCGAACTTCCCACCTCTTCAATCGCTCAGCCCATTCCCTTCGATAGCGATGGTCAGATGCGAATCGACCTGCTAGGTATTCAGCCAGGGTTCTCCCAACTCAGGATGTGGAAGAACGTGTGGAATGCTTCTGACCCTTCCGGTCCTCTGTACGAGGTGTAAGAGTGCATATATGCGTATATGCGCGTTCTCCCCTCACGTCTCTCACAGCACCGATGCCCCCTTCTCCGGATCTCAATGTCGAATCTCCAATCCTCATAGCAATGCCGCTGTAGACCTCAACGGAGACTGCGTAGCGGGCTCGTGTTCCCTACTTCCGGATTAATTCCTCAGTCCTGATCAATTCTGCAGATATATTCCTCGTCTGTGACGATGGCACTGGAAGGAAGTCTTTCCAGGTCTGGGTCAGTGAACCTAGTGGAGGGTTCACCCTCGCACAACACGGCTCGCTCCCTGCAGGCACTCAGTCCGTTGTTTTCGCCGACATGGGTACTTCCACTTTGTCCCGACCTCTTTGGTAACGCTGATTTTCCCGGTTCAGACAGAGACGGGACCATTGACCTTCTCATCACTACCTGCGATTTAATTTCTCATTCCACCGGACTTGGGACGAATTGTGCCCTAAACATCGCTTACAATATGCAGCTCCCGCTGTGCGCCGCTACTTCGTCGTTCCCTTTCGCCAGTGGACCTGCTGCCGCAGCTCCATGCCGCCGCCCCGATGCACTCTGTGCTGCCGACTCCAACTTCACCTTTACTTTTTCCGGTCCCGTATGTCCTGTCTACACAATCCCCCGCTCACAACTTTTTTGACGACGCTCGCGAGCACGACGTAGAACTACGTCAGCGTTCCAATTAATAACCTTCTGCAGGACGGGGTGAAGCTCCAGGTACTCGACACGTCATTCTCGCCTGCGCAGCCCGTACTGCCGCGCCCCGGTGACGCCAATTTGGACGGCTTTCCCGACCTACTCCTCGTGACCGAAGGCCGCCCGCGCCTCCTGCTCTCCACGCCCTGCGCGCGGGGCGTGCCTGGATGTTCGGCGCCTGGTGCCCGGCGCGGGTGGCGTGAGGTGCGCAACGGCGTCGAACCGCTCGCAAGCATCACGGACGCCCGGAGCGCGGTGTTCGTGGACATAGATGAGGACGGGACGCTCGACGTGATGGTGCAGCGTACGGGCGAACAAGGCGCCGGACGTGTACTCTTCGTGCAAAACAATTTCTATTATGACGCGTTCTTCATGAAAGCGATCCGTCCGTCCCTACTTTCCTACGTCTCCATTTCTTGTCTGAACATTCTTTTTTGTAGTGCTGAACGGCGCATGCAGCTCAGGCTGGTGCGTACCAGAGAATGGCAGCATTGCGCGCTACGCCGTCAGTCTCCCATCTTCCCCATCACATCACTACTATCCAATTAACTTTACCCGCCCACTGCTTACAGCCCTCCGGTGCGAGCACGTCCGGCGCAAGCTACAAATACACCATCTTGGACACATCCGGCCGGCGATCAGCCGCGCAAGTCCCACAGCTGCCGCAGACGTCATACCAGGCGCTGAACACGCCATACGCGTTCTTCGGACTCGGGCGCACGAACAACTACATCGAAAATCTATTCGCCGGTGCGGGGCGCAAGCGCGTCGCCGCGCTTGAAATGGTCATCCCCAACTCGAAGCTCGTGATCAACCCTGGTACCGCGCCGGGCGAGTGGCATAAGGAGCTGTACCTCCGCCCTGGGCAGTGGATACCCTGGGTCGGCGCAAGTGTCCTGGGCACCATGATCGCGCTCGCTGGAGTTGTGCTCGTGCTGCATCTCAACGAGAAGGTCCGTTTGTTTTTGGGCATATGCTCGTCCCTTTCCTGTTACTGATTCGATTTCCTTCACTTCCTTTAGCGCGAGGACGAGCTGGAGCGCAGACGCGCGTCGCACCATATCAACTTTGACGCACTATGATACGCGGGCTTGTGTTTCCCTGTACTGTACTTCCAGTAATCTATTTTTGGTGCACCCAGGAACAGGCACCACTCAGGCACCTGGCTGTTGCTTATTAGGGACACGAAGAAGCAGTCCTTGTAAGCTCACTCTGAGCCTGGGAACTGGTCAATGCCTCATCGAAAATATTAAATCTTATCCGTGGTCGCAAAACTTAGAGCTTAAAATACCCAACTTTAAGTCTTCATTGAGATTCGTCGCCGTTGTCCTCCGTAAAAGGCTCGGTGTAACTCAAATAGATCCATCTCTTCCTTTAGTCTCGATCAGTAATTGTACCGGAACGGAAACAGACTGGTTCCTGGTCCTCCATTTCTCCGAGTCGCTTTGCTTGACTTAGTTGTCTTCGTCCACGTGGCTACTATTGCACCTCCTCGTAACCAGCCGGAGAACGAGGAATGAGGGGTTCGCGTGGCAACTGGAGAATCCTGCCTACGTTCGTCGTCTGGGCCCTGCCTTGTTTATGGGTCCTGTTCAAATTCTCGCAACTTGAACATCCTCCAGGGTTCTCTTCGGGATTTCACGCGCTTCGCGAACCACCGAAAACCATCGAATTTCGAGTTCTGGGTCTCCGAGGACTCGCACGAGTCCTCCGAGGCATTTCTGCAGCCAACCAGGCGGAGGAACCCCACATCCATGTGGAAACTCACGCATTTTACTGTAAATCCAGTCCAAAGGACGTTGTCTCCGCTGCGAAGTCGAACGCTATCGACTCGGATGAGAGATCTAATGGCGGAAAAGGGGCTGTTTCGACGGCAAGCGAGGTCTACAGAGTGCCTTGCCCGTCGTTGGCATGACGGTATTACGAGCGTCGGTTGCGCACGACGTCGTGGGCGCCTGCACACTGTATGAGTATGTGCACCACGCCACGCCCGGCAACTGGGGTTCAAGCTTTCAAGCTTGCCGCTGAGGCGCAAAGTGAAGTAACGCCCGGTTTTCACAACCGGACCAATTCGGAGTCAATGAGAGCACGTGCGTGCTGACCGGGGAGCATTGAACAAAGCATCAAATCGCAAGGAAAAGGAATCCGTCATTATACTAGATGTCAAACATACATCTCTCGATCAACCTCAGGGGTCGTTTCGACGAACTCAATCTAGGCTCGACGTGCTTGCTCGACTGTATATGGTAGATATTGGTGAGGACGCTCTCAAATGCAGACTCGACGTTGGAAGTGTTGAGCGCGGAAGTTTCTATAAACTCCATGCCGTTTTCCGCTGTACAATGAGCGTTAGCAAGTTTGAATCATTCGAGGTTAGCTTCTAGGGCGCACCAGCAAATGCAGCCGCCTCCTCAGTTGTGACAGATCGGAGGGACTCCAAATCGGTCTTATTGCCGACAAGTAGGGTGACGATGTGCGGGCTTGCATGCTCGCGCAGCTCTTCTACCCACCTCTTAACGCTGGCGAACGTTGAGGGCTTTGTGACGTCATACAACAACAATGCGCCGACAGCTCCGCGGTAATACCTGAAGGGATGTCAGCCAATCATGCTGCCTGCACCACGATGCGACAGGGAAGGAGCGTACGCTGCAGTGATAGCGCGATATCGCTCTTGTCCCGCTGGGAACGAGTCGGTAAATGTAGGTAGGTATGTGAAGAGAAGCCGCACGCACCCGTATCCCAGACTTGTGCTTTGACCCTCTTGTCGTCAACTGTGATCGTGCGCGTGGCAAATTCGACGCCGATCGTCGACCTACTCTCGACATTGAACTCATTGCGGATGAACCGCGAGAGCACTGCAACCGTACGAGTGAGTTTCATGTTACCATACCACACGACGTCAGAAGCATACGGTTTCTGAAAAAAAGACCTAGTCAAGGCAAACGCAAGAGGCAAATTGATGGATGGAACACTGACGACTTTCCGACCTGCGTGTCACCGGTCAAGATGATCTAAATTATGAGGAGAGATATGCTTGAGCGATAACGTCTCCGAAACAGCCATGAAATAGAACCACAACCGGACCTTGAAGAGATAGTCAAAGTGATTGCTGTCGGCCATTGCAGACAAGGATGATGCAGACGAGAAATGAAAAAGAGCGCTCGCTTTGTTTGGAGTTCATAAGTGGCTTGACGCCTTACGTATGGCGGGCTTGGTACTCGGTCCTCGGACGGTAACGCGAGCAGTGGACCAAGCAGTGGACCCGAGGCTGTCCGGGGTTGTTGGCGACTGCTTCAATCCGCGGAATCGGACGTTGACTTAACTTTGACTAGCGAGAGGTTTAAGCACAGGAAGTTCTTGACCGCAACGTTATGTAATCACACATCACGATGCGATGATAAGATAAGATAAAGCAAAATAGGACCGACTCGGAGTCATTGGCAAATATCACGGTGACACTACGGTGACCGTCCACGAGGCCTATCCACATCCACACTCTAAAATCTGGAAGAATGACACCAGAGACAACAAACCTTGATAGTCTTGAACAACGGGAGGCTCCGGTCGCGGTTGGGTCAGAGTAAGCTGATCGTTTCGGGCTCGTTACATCTAGAATGAGCTCACGTTCGTAGGGGCACTGCAACCCAAGCGATCAAGCCTGCGGATCCATCTTCTTCACACGAACAGATCGTGACGCCCTGGGATGTCCAAGGATCCGTTTCCAGTGACGGGCAACAGCTGGCGATCGACTACGACAAGCTCATCGACCAGTTTGGTACACGCCGCATCGACGCCGCGCTTTTGGAGCGCTTTGAACGGCTGACTGGGCACAAGCCCCACATTCTCCTGCGGCGCGGGATGTTCTTTTCACACAGGTGGGTCTCGTCTTGTTCGGATGTCCGCGTGGCGGCGATGTGCTCAGGCTGATGGCTAGCGCTTTACTGATAGAGACTTCAACATAATATTGGACCGTTATGAGAAGGGGAAGCAGTTCTTCCTATATACCGGTAGAGGTCCCAGCAGCGACAGCATGCATTTGGGTCATATGATTCCTTTTGTCTTCACCAAGTGAGCTACCTTTACCCCCAAATTTCAGGACCATTCATCGCGAAAAGATGGCTGCAGGACGTTTTTGATGTCCCACTGGTGATTCAACTGACTGGTAGTATCCGTTTGCCCCTTTCCATTTCGTCATCGTCATGCATCCCTTCCAGACGACGAAAAGTTCCTGTTCAAGCACGAGCTCAAACCCGAACAGACGCACGATTTCGCATTAAAGAACGCGAAAGACATAATTGCTGTCGGATTCAAGCTCGAGAAGACATTTATTTTCAGCGATTACGACTATGTCGGCGGTCCTTTCTACAAGAACGTCTCGAAAATTTCGCGCCAGATCACGCTTAGCCAAGCCAAGGCCACATTTGGCTTTGGCGACTCGTACGTCCCGCCGCCCTTTCTTCGCTGTGATACATTTCCGAGACCCAGCTTCTCTACGCAGCGACAACATCGGCAAGATACACTTTGCTGCAATCCAGGCGGCGCCATCATTTTCCAACTCCTTCCCGCATATATTCGGCACGACATCCGACATCCCTTGTCTCATCCCATGCGCGATCGACCAAGATCCCTATTTCCGCCTCACGCGCGACGTTGCGCAGAAACTGAAGTACCCCAAGCCTACGCTGCTGCACGCGAAGTTCTTCCCCGCTCTACAAGGCCCTCAGACAAAGATGAGCGCCTCTGACGTTAACTCGAGCATATACATGAGCGACACGCCCAATCAGATCAAAAATAAGATCAACCGCCATGGGTTCAGCGGGGGTCAGGAGACAGAGGAAGAGCACAGGCGGCTTGGCGGTAACCCAGACGTCGATGTTAGTTACCAGTACCTGAGCTTCTTCCTGGAGGATGATGAGGAGCTGGCAAAAATTGGGGAGGTAAGTTGCCAATAATCCTTCAAAAAGGCATTATTGGGAGTTGGGATTTTTGCAGGATTACCGCGCTGGACGCCTTCTTACTGGCCAGCTTAAAGTACGCTCTATCAAAGTGCTGCAAGAGTTTACAGGCGCTTTTCAGGAGGTATGCAATCATTCTACATCTCCCGAATGTGATCTGATTTGATCGCACGTTGCCATGTTACAGCGCAGAAAAGCGATCACTGATGAAGAAGTCAAAGCGTTTATGGATGCGAATAGGCAAATCGTGCCTGCTTCAGCAAAGCAAGCTCATCCTGCATGACCGTTGTATCTTACAGAGATTGGGGAATACATATTGAGAAGCAAAGCTTTGGCCTCTTAACCCTTTGTGCTCTACTTTTCAACGCGTCCGTGGTGGGCCATTGCGCTTCCTACACTGTATGGGATCTATGTGGTCCATGCCCTTCGATAGTATAACAAAATATTTCTAAGGTACCTGCCGTCGGGAAGACAAGGGTCACAACTTTACCGCTGTATTTTTGTTCCAGCTGAATATTCCAGGCCCGGGAGGGGACCAGGCGTCTAAAGCAGTAAGGGCAGCAGTGCCCCAGTCGAAACCTGTTGGATCGGTTCCGGGTGGGCCATCGATGAAGACTACAAGGCGCTCATTTGAAGGTTTGATAAAACCCGACGCAACTGCACCTTTGATTTGTGCACGCAGCGGGTCGTAAAACCCAAGTACGTTCATGATGACGACAGCTATAACGAAGTACGCCAAGAAAGTCTGTCAGCATGAGTTGGCCGTGGGCTCAAAGTGTGAACCATACGCTTGGCGTGGATCCCCAGTTGTGTCCATGTGATGGCCTCCATAATCTGTGCGACGTTATAAATACGGTGTGCAGATGTAGGGTGGGATACTACGCGACCTCTTCAAGCGTACCATAACCCCCGGGAAGACCAATAAACCCACAAACCCGGCGCACCATTTCCACTTTGCGCTCGTGCATGGAATCCACGACGACCTATCCAGGTGTTTGAGACACCAATATTGAGGGTGGATTGAACGAATGAACCAACTTACGGACGTGATCTAAATTTAGGTGAAGTTCAGAACCGCCGAGCTTTGGCCGACAGTGGTATTACGCAATAACTGTACCTTCTCGTGGCCTTCGGCCAGATCGATGTGACCGCCGGTGGTCTGATCTCCCTCTCCGCCTGCTCGGAGCATGGCAGAAGGAACGACAGCGGTGACGTGTCCTCCATGGTTGAGGACCGCGCTCGAGATAATGCCCATGATCCCTCGCCTTCCACCGCCATACACAAGCGGCCGACCAAGCGCGGCGAGAGCGCGTCCCAGAGCTAAAACAAACCCCCTAAGTCACCAGAAAACGCGACCATGACAAAGGAGAGCTGGGTTCTTACAGACTGCCGCGTGGTGAAAGGCGGTCGATGTACCGGGTGATGCACCACAGTAGACAGCTACCGCACGAGGCCGCTCGGTAAGGGGGGAGTTAAGCGGTGCAGGAGACATCGCAGTAGCAGTCGTGAAGCAACGAAAGTATGGTAGCATTGATGAGTGGGGTTTATGTAGCAACGGTGCGGAGTAAAGTCGGTTCCGGGGGTGAATGCTGGCTTCATCCCCGCATATTCTTTTAGGTTGAACGCGGGCCCCCACGTTCCGCTTGAAGTGGAAGCTGTGCCTGGCAGAAAGCCTGCTGGTGAGCGATCTCTGCATCGGTCCCTCCTGTCTTTTTTGTCTTTTTTCAGAATTCGAGACAAATACAAGACAGCCAATACAGTCGACTCTCTGATAAGTCAGTGACGAGTTGGGTTATTGGGGGCGAAAGATGCGAGTCACAGATGGGTCCCTTTACAACGACCAGGATCTATTTATAACATGCTGGAACGGCCAGTAGAACACGTGTATCAAATAAAAGAATGGTAAGACGTACAATGAAGCACAGCCAATATCCTCACTCGACTGTGGGTCTGTCCCAGCCCACGCTACATACAGGCTGATACAGTAACAAGCAGGAAATGCTACCAAAGGCAACACCAACCCAACGAGCAGGAGGTCGACCAGAGGCAGTTGCCATTGTGCAGCCAAACATTACACAGTGCCGTAAGCAATCAGGCTGCATCGCAATTTGCCTCGTTCCGAGTCGCTCCTAGTCAACGTGTCTCCGTCGCCGTCGGGTAATCTCCTTTGAATATCTCACTCAATCCAATGTCACCACATTCTACTATCTCATCTTTGTCAAAAACTCCCCACTCTTTCGAGCTGTCTGGTTTTTCCTTCAAGTTTTCATTGTACGTTCCCGTTCCGACTTCTAACCCGTGAAACTAATGAAATGCACGCATTCTCTCGGCCACGTCGTCTCCTTCGCCACCTCATCGACGTATAGCTCGTCTCAGTTTCGATACCCTTAGTCCTTCGGCGCGGTTTCCCGATACCTCATTTCACCTGGTTTCGTCAGTCGTGCCGTCTGCTGTCGGTTCCCGCACGCCGCTTCTCGGCCTCTTCACTCATCTCCACGCAGCTCCGCATCCACTGGCTGTGACCCTACGCGAGCTCGAGCTCCGAATCCTACGTATATTGACGCCCCCGCTTTCCCGATCCATACCCGTACTTACTGGCTCCTCCACTTCCCTTTCTCGGCCTAGTCTTTCTTTTTTTTTTTTTTTTTGTACCATGTTTATTCCGGGACAGTAGCTAGTACAAGACCGGTCAACCGAGAAGGTTATTTAGAGCCCGTCCGGTGCACGATTTGTCGCGCCCGGCATCAGCCAAAAAAAAAACATTGTTTTTTATTTGTTGGTCCCGGCAAGGTGACCGTTCGGTGCAGTTGGTCGCACCTGACTGCAGCCAAGGTCGTGCCCGACTGCCTTGCCAAAAATAAAAACGGGTATGGACCCGTTTTTATTCGTTGTCGGGCTCGACAAGCTTGGTCGGGACGTGACTGTATCGCGGTCACATTATATAATGTCTGATCCACACCTATGTCATTGCCGATGAATGTATCAATGAAGCCACACATCAATTTCCAGGCTTTGACTACACAATATGACTACACAATACTACAGTACAATTAAAAACATGTGAGAGCCGTATCAGGGAGATGGTGATACCATAAATTGTTCCTGAATGCTAGGAAACAGTCACTGTCTAAGATTGCGCAGGTCTAGCAGGTGTGAAGTGTTGCAAGGTGTTGCACAGGCCTCTGCAGGACGCTAGCTGTCGGATATGTGTCCACAGAGATCGCAGACGCATTTGGATTGAAGGGTTAAAGCCGCGTGCGAGTGCGGCGAGGTCGGGAAGGGAAACGGGGTCGGTTGGTCATGAGTGGTCAGAAACAGTCGTGCACGCTTCTGCACGGCGCAACACATTGTATACGTGTCCGCCGGGGTTGGGAATGCGTCATGTTTGATTCTCTAAGGCCGCGCGCGAGTGCAGCACACTGGGGAACACGAGGGGACTACAGTATGATCAAGACGGACTTCAGTCTGCTATGAACACAAATGTCACACTCGCTCACGTGTTTTGAAAATAAATAAATTTGCCTATCACAACCGAATATTTACGTTCAGTGGTCCGACTACATATTTTTATTGCCAGAGCTGACCGATTTCTCCCACTCGTCAGACTGAGGTCGCAAGCAGCCATTTCCGAGGAGCAACTTTGCACTGGATGGGCTCTTAAAGTAGTATCGTAAGGCAGTGTCTCACGTGCAGTCAGATGTGGTGGGTAAGTAGTACGCTGGGGCATAATACAGAACTGGGCACCTCCCAGAGGAAGCCCGGGGTAACGGGTCGGAAATAAGTGTAAGCACTGGACGGGGCCGTCCAGGGCGCATGCAGGTGGGGAAGAGGGGGCAAATGAGGTTTGAGGTCTCGCTGGGCTGCCTTGTGGCAGGGCCAGGGGGTGTTTTGCGTCCGAGAGTCAACCGGGATCGAATGGGCCCGAAGGTCCCATCTCAGGTCTTGATGCTGCTCCGCTGTCCTGAAGGAATCTGAGGAACGTGTAGGTTTGTTCCTCGCCCGTGAACAGGCAGCCAATGATCCTGAGTGACTTCCATATTTCATGGGCCAACCGACGGGTAGAATCTCGGATATGTCATGGAGCAACCGACATCGACCGACATTGGAGATTCTCACAGTATTCATGGGCCAGCTGACATCGGTTCGGAGTAGAGACAATCCAGAGACATCCCATCCGGATGGGGTCATTCAGTTGGAATGGAATGACACAGTTCACATCATCCGGACGGAATGACATGATTGACTTTTTCCGAACAGAGGGACACAATTTCATGCAATGATTTGGAGTGTATAAACATGTGCAGGTCTAAGGAAAGTTACACATGGCCTGGAAGAACAACCCTGAAATATTCCGAGATTATGAGAGTGTATAAACATGTGCAGGTCTGAGGAAACTTACACATGGCCTGGAAGAACAACCCTGAAATATTCCGAGATTATGAGAGTGTATAAATATGTGCAGGTCTGAGGAAACTTACACATGGCCCGGAAGAACAACCCTGAAATATTCCGAGATTATGAGAGTGTATAAATATGTGCAGGTCTGAGGAAAATTACACATGGCCCAGAAGAACAACCCTGAAATATTCCGAGACTATGAGGGTGTATAAACATGTGCAGGTCTGAGGAAACTTACACATGGCCCGGAAGAACAACCCTGAAATATTCCGAGATTATGAGGGTGTATAAACATGTGCAGGTCTGAGCAAAGTTACACATGGCCCGGAAGAACAACCCTGAAATATTCTGAGACTATGATGGTGTATAAACATGTGCAGGTCTGAGGAAACTTACACATGGCCCGGAAGAACAACCCTGAAATATTCCGAGACTATGAGGGTGTATAAACATGTGCAGGTCTGAGGAAACTTACACATGGCCCGGAAGAACAACCCTGAAATATTCCGAGATTATGAGAGTGTATAAACATGTGCAGGTCTGAGCAAAGTTACACATGGCCCGGAAGAACAACTCTGAAATATTCCGAGACTATGAGGGTGTATAAACATGTGCAGGTCTGAGGAAACTTACACATGGCCCGGAAGAACAACCCTGAAATATTCCGAGACTATGAGGGTGTATTAACATGTGCAGGTCTGAGCAAAGTTACACATGGCCCGGAAGAACAACCCTGAAATATTCCGAGACTATGAGGGTGTATAAACATGTGCAGGTCTGAGGAAACTTACACATGGCCCGGAAGAACAACCCTGAAATATTCCGAGATTATGAGGGTGTATTAACATGTGCAGGTCTGAGCAAAGTTACACATGGCCCGGAAGAACAACCCTGAAATATTCCGAGACTATGATGGTGTATTAACATGTGCAGGTCTGAGGAAACTTACACATGGCCTGGAAGAACAACCCTGAAATATTCCGAGATTATGAGAGTGTATAAATATGTGCAGGTCTGAGGAAACTTACACATGGCCCGGAAGAACAACCCTGAAATATTCCGAGACTATGATGGTGTATAAACATGTGCAGGTCTGAGGAAACTTACACATGGCCCGGAAGAACAACCCTGAAATATTCCGAGACTATGAGGGTGTATAAACATGTGCAGGTCTGAGGAAACTTACACATGGCCCGGAAGAACAACCCTGAAATATTCTGAGATTATGAGGGTGTATAAACATGTGCAGGTCTGAGCAAAGTTACAGATGGCCCAGAAGAACAACCCTGAAATATTCCGAGATTATGAGGGTGTATAAACATGTGCAGGTCTGAGCAAAGTTACACATGGCCTGGAAGAACAACTCTGAAATATTCCAAAATGATGAGGGTGTATAAATATGTGCTGGTCTGACGAAACTTACACATGGCCCAGAAGAACAACTCTGAAATATCCTGAGATTATGAGAGTGTATTAATACTATGTACAAGTCTCAGGAAAGTTATACATGGCCCAGAAGAACAACTCTGAAATATTCTGAGATTATGAGGGTGTATAAACATGTACTTGTCTGAGGAAAGTTACACATGGCCTGGAAGAACAACTCTGAAATATTCCAAGATTATGAGGGTGTATAAACATGTGCAGGTCTGAGCAAAGTTACACATGGTGTTATGATTTATGAAGTGAACACTTACTATATGGTGATGACTCCCTTAGTAAGTTGTAATCAGTCATGGACGGCTTGCATCAGTCAGCACAAGTTGTAGTATCAAATGTTATGGTACTATGACTCATTACTACTAGTAGCTGTAGTAGGGTTTGAGCTACTTATGCTACTCATCTCATGGATTGGAGAGGAGCTTTAAAGCTACCTTGTAACTGTATACTGTAAGTAGAAGTCATCAAAGACCCCAAGACTCACCATCTTGGTCTTCTTCAATTGTCACTTCCTTTCTGTTAAGCTGTCAGAGTTTGCTTGTGGTGTAATACCCAAGTTGTCTTACAATAGCCAAGTGTTGCTATACCTCATGCTCTATAGATCATGAGACTTGTTAAAGTGTCCATGTACCCCTTCATATACTAAGTCATGAACACCTTTTTGTAGTCTATGTTAGACTAAGCACCAGTGATGGTGTTATGTATGGCCCAGAAAAACAACTCTGAAATATTCCAAGATTATGAGAGTGTATAAATATGTGCTTGTCTTAGGAAAGTTATACATGGCCCAGAAGAACAACTCTGAAATATTATGTGAGTGTATACACATGTGCAAGTCTGAGCAAAGTTACACATGGCCCGGAAGAACAACCCTGAAATATTCTGAGATTATGAGGGTGTATAAACATGTGCAGGTCTGAGCAAAGTTACACATGGCCCGGAAGAACAACCCTGAAATATTCCGAGACTATGAGGGTGTATAAACATGTGCAGGTCTGAGGAAACTTACACATGGCCTGGAAGAACAACCCTGAAATATTCTGAGATTATGAGAGTGTATAAATATGTGCAGGTCTGAGGAAACTTACACATGGCCCGGAAGAACAACCCTGAAATATTCTGAGATTATGAGGGTGTATAAACATGTGCAGGTCTGAGGAAAGTTATAGATGGCCTGGAAAAACAACTATGAAATATTCCGAGATTATGAAATTGTATAAATATGTGAAAAGTTATACATGGCCCAGAAGAACAGCTCTGAAATATTCCAAGATTATGAGGGTGTATAAATATGTGCTGGTCTGAGGAAACCTACACACGGTCCAAAGGAACAACCCTGAAATATTCCAAGATTATGAGAGTGTATAAACATGTGCAGGTCTGAGGAAAGTTATACTTGGCCTGGAAGGACAACTCTGAAATGTTCCGAGATTATGAGGGTGTATAAACATGTGCAGGTCTGAGCAAAGTTACACATGACCCGGAAAAACAACTCTGAGATATTCCGAGATTATAAGAGTGTATAAATATGTGCAAGTCTCAGGAAAGTTATGCATGGCCTGGAAGAACAACTCTGACATATTCCAAGATTACAATGGTGTATAAATATGTGCTGGTCTGAGGAAACTTACACATGGTCCGGAGGAACAACCCTGACATATTCCGAGATTATGAGGGTATATAAACATGTCTAGGTCTGAGGAAACTTACACATGGTCTGGAATACATGTTTTCTGTCCGTTTAGGGTGCAGGATCTCGGAATCTTGTCACATCTTCAGGAAGAAGCATTTCCGGACTTCTGACTCAGCTGATGTCGGCTGACCCATGAGATGTGTAGGAATCTCTGGCATCGGCCGATGTCGGTTGGCCCATGACATATCCAAGATTCTACCCATCGGTTGACCCATGAGATATGGAAGTCACTCCAGACCATTATGTGGAACAGGTCGATTGGGGGGATGTGGGCCAGGTCGGAGTCCCAATGATATTCGAGTTTTCCGGTTTGTGTGCGCATCAGCAATTTGACATAAAAGTTTTTGCTGGTTTCACAACCCTAAAAACCGCTAAAAACCATATGAAACAGTGACAACTATGCCTATTCTGAGACTTGGTGACCCAAGTCCAATTTCATGGAAACCCAAAATTTCGACAAGCATGAGAATGGTATGGCCTTATCCTTTTCTGGAATAGTACAGTGGGTTTCATAACAATAGATACCCGTCATTTCGAATACATAGGCAGACTTCCGAAACGTAAGAGTGGGGTTCATAATTAGTGATGTTCCAGCCCAGCTTGGCCTGAAAGCCCCGGCTTTGGCCTGGCCTGAGGCAGCTCTGGCTTTCTCAAATGCTGGGCCAAGCCAAAGCCCCCACTTAGGGCTTGGCTCTGGCCTGGCTTGGCCCAAGCCCCGGCTTAGGTATGTTGAGCGCAGAACTAACAAGCGAGGTAAAACAGCAAGATGCTAATAGACAAGTTAACTTCACAGGGGAAGTAAACTCTATATATATACACACCTAATAGACAAGTTACTATAGACCGTCTGTGAGTAAAGGTAGTGTAAAGAGAAAGGTAGAAGGGACTTACACTTCAGAGGGGAAGTAAACTCTGAAGTGTGAAGGCGTAAACAGCAGTCCTTAAATACAGGACGCTTAACTAAGAATGGTCTGTGCGCACTGGTGACCCAAACATAATACATGTGGTCTGTGCGCCAGAGGGAGAAATGCCATTGGAGGGCAGAGAACAATAGCTGCCTAAAGCAGACAATACCGGTATCTTAACAATAGAGAACAATAAGAGTCATATGTGACTCTGACAATAAAGATAAACAAAAGCGGTCCGTACAAGTCCGGAGTGTCCAAAAGAGTCCATAAGGGACAGATACCGAATATAGTATATGGGCTGACACAATCAGATCCCACGAGACATGTGACTTATGCAGTCGCGTCTCAACATCCCTCCATGATAGAGGCAGTCCATGATATGACAGAGGTGATAAATTTGGAGCGTGAAGAGCTGCGCAGAAGATTGGGATCAAGGTTGAAATCTTGGTAAGTCCTGATAAAGGACTATCTTCTCCAGAGGAGACAAGACGACGCTCAATCAGAGACTATGGTCATTAGCGCTTCATTTGTCCTTGCTGCAGGACAACTTTTTGAAGGGCTGGAATCTGTGACCAAGGTCCAACTTCTTCAGGGTTCTAAGAAGGGTTTTTCTTAGCTCCAGAGATCAGAGAACATGTTGTGCTTTAAATCAAGAATTGACGACCATTGACTGTTTAACAGCACTATGCTTCTAAACCAAGGATTGACGACCATTGACTGGTTATCAACCCTATGTTCTGAATCTCTTGTTACACCATTCCTAGGTCTGCTACCATTTTGTCAAAGGGATCTTTGGGCAGGGACTTGGTGAGTCCATCTGCAACCATTTCTCCTGTGGGTGTGCGTATCAGGTCTATGACCTTATTTTCCACGTATTCCCTGACTACATGGTGCTTGATTAGGATGTGTTTGGACCGCCTTCCAGTGACAGGGTTTAATGCTAAGTCTACAGCACCCTTGTTGTCACAGTGTAGGGGAATAGGGGAGGTAACCTCATACCCTAGTTCGCCTAGGAAGGTAGTGTACCACTGAGCTTGATTAGAGGCCTCAGAGAGGCTCATGTACTCGGCTTCTGTGGTAGACTGTGCAATGGTCTTCTGCTTTCTGGTACACCATGAAATGGCTCCATTGGCAAGCAAGAAGACGTAGCCAGAGGTGGAGTGTTTCTCTTCCTGATCTCCCCAGGAAGAGTCACAGTAGCCGTGAAGGCCTTCTCCACCATTCCCTCCAGCATAGCGTAACGCATAGTCCTTAGTATAGTTAAGGTATGCCAGGACATATTTTGCTAGGCATAAATGCTGGGGTGAGGGATTGGAAGCAAATTGGCTAAGGCGCGCAACAGCGAAGGAAATATCAGGTCTGCTTCCAATCTGCGCATAGAGCAGAGACCCAATTATCTGTTGATACTTCTTAATCTCAGAAGTAGAAGCCTGATCTTCATATTTGATCAAGTGTGCTTCGGCGCCAGAGGGAAGAGGGGTATATACTGGGTTGGAGTCTAACATTCCAAAACGCTCAACCACATCGCGGATGTAATCTGTTTGGTTGATTTCCATTGTGCGATTTGCACGGTCTCTGGTGATGTTAACACCTAGGTAAGACTGGATTTCACCAAGATCAGTCATCTCATATCGACTTGATAGAGATGCTTTCAGATCATTGATCTTTGGTAGGGAGCTCCCAAGTATAGTAATGTCATCTACATATAAGATCATGAAGAGTGTATCACCCCCCTCTTGAAGATGATATACGTATACTCCTGCATCAGAGTACGTCCGCGTAAAGCCTAGGTCACAAAGGACCCCATGGAATTGCATGTTCCATGCGCGGGAAGCTTGTTTGAGGCCATAAAGGGCCTTCTGTAGTCGGCACACAAGGTGCTCTGAGCCAGCTGTGACGAAACCAACGGGTTGCTCCATATAGATTTCTTCCTCCAGTTCCCCATGAAGAAATGCCGATTTGACGTCCATCTGGTGAATGTGCCAGTCTTCAAGCGTAGCCAACGCAAGAAGTAGTCTCAAGGACTCAAAGCGGGCAACTGGGGAGAAAGTTTCGTCAAAGTCCACCCCCTCTAGTTGGGTGAACCCTTTTGCCACTAGCCTAGCACGAAAGCGTCCATCCACTTTCTTTTTGAACACCCATTTGCACTTGACCACCTTCCTTCCTTCAGGGAGGGGTTCAAGTCTCCAGACATCAAGCTTGGTGAGAGCATCCAGTTCATACTGGCATGCTTCAAGCCAATCACCTGCTTGTTCAGACTCCATGGCCTGCTTGTAAGTCTGCAGGTCCCTGTAACCGGGTACCTCAGCAGCATTTAGCAAGTCCATCATTCCCAGCCTGCTGTTACCCTGCACGAATTCATCGTTGTCCTCTGTGAAGTAGCGAGGATTCGTGAATCGTACCCTTGTGCTCCGCCTTGGACGTGTAGGCGAGACTACCTGAGTGTTCCTGGGAGATCTAGGGGTTTCCCTAGGAGGAGACACTTCCCTGTTGAAATTAGGGGCAGGTATAGGCGCAGTGATTGCTGGCCTTGTGGAGCGGGTAGTGCGACGATGTGTGGGTGCAGGATTTGTAGGGGGAGGCGCTTGGGAAGGAGGAGTGTGATAGATGGTCTGGTCTGCTGGAACAGGGGTTGCATTGGGTGGGGTGCTAGGCTGTTGTACTACTACAGGTGCCGGAGGTGGTAAAGCAAAGACTGGTGTAGTCTGAGGCACTGTAGGGGCAACAGCTGGTGTAGGCTGGCTAGGCACTACAAAGACGACTTCACCGCTGGGAGCACTCAAGGGTTCACCAGACGCGGGAGAGGTAGAAGGTTGTAAGTGTTGAGCCACAACACTGCGGGATGGGAAGGTGTCTTCATCAAATGTAACATCTCGTGAAGAGATGAAGCACCGGCTATGTCTATCCCAGAGTTTATAGCCCTTTGAAAAGGGTTCATAGCCCACAAACATGGCTTCCTTTGATTTAGGATCTAGTTTGTGCCGGTTGTGTTCGGGTACATGATAGTAGGCTTTGCAGCCAAAAACTCTAAAGTAGGAGACATCTGGGACTGTACCATCCCAGAGCTCTAGCGGAGTTTTCCACTGATTGGAACGAGTGGGGGTGCGGTTATATATTTGCACAGCAGTTTGAACTGCTTGTTCCCAAAAGCCAAGGCTAAGGCCTGCATGGTGGAGCATGCTAGTGCCTTTTTCCATAACCGTACGGTTAAAACGCTCGGCTCTCCCATTCTGTTGTGGAGAATGAGGCATAGTGAGCATATGCTCGATTCCTGCTTCCAAGAGGATGTGCTTTAGGTCATTATTGACGTATTCGCCACCACGGTCCGAGTGTAAGGATTTAATGGGCTTATTAAGTTGTTTTTCAGCCCACGCCTTGTAGTGTAGGAAGGCATCCTTAAACTGGTCCTTTGATTTCATGAAGATGACAACTGCAGCTTTGGAGAAGTCATCTATGAACGTGGCGAAGTATTTGTTGCCTTGGATAGAATTACTCTGTAGTGGGCCAACAAGGTCACTGTGAATGACTGCAAGGAGTTCTGAAGCACGTTTCTTGGAAGGTGGGAAGGGTAGACGGGTGGATTTGCCTAGTTCACAACCAAGGCAAAGTCCATCTTCCACAGGGGAATCATTGATGTGGAGTCCTTTTACTGACTCCTGAGCATATCTCTTTAGCGCGTCTTTGGACATATGTCCCATGTGCCTATGCCAGACATCAAGGCTTGCAGATGCAGGTGCCCGGACAGCATTCATAGCATGTCCGTCGAGCCAATATAGCCCGAGAGCCTTGTGTCCTTCCGCAATGGTCTCTCCTTTGTGTCTGATTGTAAAGGAGGTAGCATCAAAACTAACTATGGCACCCTTTGAAGTAAGGCAGGGCGTGGACAAAATACGCGAGTGCATATTTGGGAGGTGGAGCACATCCGATATTTTGAGGTCAATGCCTCGATTGGTGCGGATTGTAATAGATCCTGTTCCAACACTTCGTAGAAGAGTGTTGTCACCAAGGAGAACATCAACACCTTTGTGAGGTGTGTAGGTGTCGTAGTCCTCAAGATATGGGGTAAAGTGTGCTGAAGCTCCACTGTCCATCATCCATCTTGATGCTGACTGAGTGTGGTGGACACTCATCATGTAAAGGGAGACCTGAGGTACTTCATGTACCTCCTCTATTTTTCCAGAACTGTTAACTATTGTAAATAGATGGCTCTTTGGTACAGGTATGCTATTGGCCGCAGCAAACCTGTTTGCCGGAATTGAGTCCGGCGCCTCAGTTATGGTATTCTGAGCAGCTTTCCCTCGCTGCCCAGCCCTTCCCTTTTTTGTGTTCTCCTGATCCCGTTTGAGTTTGTAACACTCTGGCTTTTTATGGCCAGGTTTTTTGCAGTAGTGGCAGATTACGTCTGAGGACGCAGGGCTGCCCGATGCCTTGGGAGGCAAGTGCTGGGGCCTGACTGGGGCAATCTTAGTAAAAGATGCTGGAGGGCCAGCGATACGGGATTCCTCATTGATGAACCTATTAATAAGGTCTTGAGGGGCGAGGTTGGCAGGGGGGCCAGATGCGAGGATTGTGCCTGCTATGGTACTGTAGGAGGGGGGAAGCGCATCTAGTAATATGAAGGACATTTGCATGTCCGAGACGGGCATCCCTTGCTCCACAAGGGTGTTCCTCAGGTCCAGCATTTTTTGGAGCTGAGGTAGGAAGGGGCTACCTTCCTGAAGCTTGGTGTTGGCCAAGCCCACCCATAAATTAAAGGTGGCCATAGAGCCGACCTGACCATAGAGGTGATCCAGCTGCTGGTACTTGTCATGAACGGTTGGGAAGACCGCCATGGATTGGATACCAGAGAGGACCTCCGATGTCACTGATAAAAATAAGAGGCCAGTGATGACCTCTTCTTGCTTTGCCCAAAGGGCCATCATGGCTAAACCTTCATTTGTGGGGCCAACTGGGCCCCCAGCAACAGTAGGGTGCTGGGGAATGGCCCCAGGGTCTGAATGGGTGGTGTGACGACTGCACCCATTCATGAGCATGAGGGACGTGAAGGTGGTGGACCAACTTTGCCAGTTGGTGCCATCCAGCTTGGCAAGAGTGACAGAGGGAGGGAAGGTAAGGTGGAAAGACATTTGAGATGTTTGTAAATCTGGTTCCGAGGAGCAGTCAGAACCAGTCCAGATCTTGGTAGGAAAGATAGAGGTCCAGCCATAGGAGTGCTATAACTCCATAACACATAAGGTGTCATGCCTCAAGTTGTGTGACTTGGATGTATACTATAGTAGTGGAATCATTTTAATGATGGCTGCCTTACTACTGAGTCTCCTGGGCCCGAATGTTACTAGGGGCGGATAGTCATGCGCGACGCCGTAGGTGTCATGGACGCGTATTATTTCCTTATTTTCTGTATTTATTACGGATTTATATAAGGAGATACAAGGGCCGAAGTACAGAGAGACTTCGAGTTAGCCACAAGGGTTTGCCACCCATGTGCACGTGACCATGGGACTTAGGTCCCTTATACGTATGTTAGTTCTGATTGGCAGATAAGGATGGAAGGTTATGGAAGGTTCTGGAAGGATCTAGAACACGCTTAGTAGTTTACGCTTACTCGCTGTATTAAGTTTTACTCAGCCAAGTGGAGCCGCTCGTAAGCGCTATGACAAGTGCATCAGTCAGCACAATAGATAGCGCTATTAATAGACACGACACGTCAGCTCCTGAGTCATGGAGTCTTACTATACACTTAGTAACAGTGTTCAGACTCAGTTCGTACTCAGCCGCAGTAGTGTATATAAGCTTCCCTGTAACGTCCTGAGTGGAACCAACTTGTCCTCTTGGTTCTCCACTCAGGTGCGTATTTCTCCTGTACTTCCTTACTCTGTCACAATCTGAACTTGTCCTCTTGGTTCTCCACTCAGCGTGCCACAGTGTGATCTTAGCAGTTAGGGCCTTGTATAAAGACCCATACGTTCTGCGTTCTCCACTGTGACTGTACGTCTAGCGCGTGACTTGTCTCCGCGCTAAGTTGAGTGTGCCCCCTCAACAGTTCACCTTACTTTACACTTGACTTGGCGTAGCGCGGCAGTCGCACTGCTACAGTAGGTTTCAAGCAAGAAGGATCATAGGAGCATTGTCCGATGAAGGACGCTCCAAGTTGATCTCTAGCCTAGTAGCATGAAGGCTGGGGCTACCCAAGAACTACAGTAGAAGGGTAGTATCCTAGAGAGGAGCCAACAGCGAATTCCAGAAGCAATGATAGGGATCAACTCCCATAACAATTGCAACTGTCGTCTGTGGAGTCTCTAGAACAGACCATTAAGGGTCTTGGTACTAAGTAACTAGAATAGTGATACATGTTACGATCTCGTCTCCTTTCTTATCTTGCTTCCATTCTGTCACCCCGCATTCACGTGTACTTTTACCTATGACTCACTTCCTTATCATCTCCGGCTTCTATCTTGCACCCACCACCTGACCATTACAATGGCCGATTGTACAACTTTTAGAGTCCGCAGACGCCATCTGACTTCCGCGTGCTTCTGCGGGATTCCCTTGTCCTATTTACGGACTTCCCTTTCCTATTACTCGATTAGCTCGCTAGGGCCTGTACCCTAGGATCGCGCCATATGTTTGTAACTTACAAACATCCTGTACTAGTATATAAGTCACGCCCTACCTAGCTTGTACGGTAGACTTGACTTCTTGTGTGATACCACATTGTCTTTGCCTCACAAACCCTGCTTGACTCGCCCTTGCGCTTGAGTCCACGTCTTCGCTCGCCTCTACGCTTGAGCCCCCATCTCCTACTATTACTCTAGTGCCCCTGGGAGGCCTAGTAGTACTTGTTCATCACCGAACTGAGTCTTGACTGACTCGCGCCTTTCCGATCCCGTTGACTTATGAAGTACACGTTGTACTTAGCGCCCCTGTGGTGGCGTTACAATACATGCCATGCAGCGAATCCTGCACAAGGGGAGCGAATACTTCTCCTGGCAGAGGTCTACTCATAGCTACTATGTAAATATCATTATAGTATAGTAGCGTCTCCTAGTTGTATCAGAGGGAAGGACTTCTGGGTTTGACTATTGACCAGGCCTTCACACCCCTTAAAGTGACCCAGGTATTAACCGAGTATCACTCAACCATTAGAGAGGCTTATAGCCGCAGGGGTCTTCCCCCTTTGGCCTATGAAAGCACTTCTGGACGAAGACTGGGTAATGAAAGTATAGTAGGAGTAGTGCGCACAGAGGAATTTAAGGTCATGTAGGACCTTTCATGAGAACCTCCTTAGGAGGCTAGCCAAAATGGCACATGACAGAGTCATGGTGGACGATGTAACGCCACCACAGGGGCGTTAAGTACGACGCGTACTTCGTAAGTCAATCGGGATCGGAAAGGCGTGAGTCGGTTAAGACTCAGTTCGGTGGTGAACAAGTACCACTAGGCCTCCCAGGGACACTAGGGTAATAGCGGACTACTAAGGCTCAAGCGTAAAGGCGAGCGAAGAATGGGGACTCAAGCGCAAGGGCAAGTCAAGCAGGGATCGTGAGGCAAAGACGATGTGGTATTACACAAGAAGTCAAGTCTACTGTACAAGCTAGGTGGAGCGTGACTTATATACTAATACAGGATGTTTGCGAGTCGCAAACATATGGCGCGATCCTAGGATACTGGTCCTAGAGAGCTATCAAAGGGAAAGTACGAATGCGGAACAAGGGAATTCCGCGGGACGACGCGTGTAACAGAAGTCATCAGCGGGTTCTGGAAGTCGCGCCACGGGGCGTCAGAACGGTCATACGGTGGGTGCAAGCTAGAAACCGGAAAGCGTATCGAATCGGATCGTATCGTAAAAGTACAATGAATGCGCAAGAAAGAGGAAAGTCATAGTGTGGAAGTAAAATCGTAACATTACCCCCCCATCAGACTCGAAGTCGCCACGACTTCGACTAGTCACTGGTGTAAGCGTAATCTTCTTCGATAGGTATATTCGATGGAATGGGGGATGGAGTGCGAGGACAGACGTGACGGCGAAGAAACAGGAAGCGTCCGTGCTCACCGCAATCCCGACACTGCTCGTACATCGGGCATTTGATCTCCTCGTGCCTCGCGTCGTGTCGCAGACACTTGCCACACCACCTGGGGCGACTGTCTGGGTCGACGTACGCGGGGGACATGGGAGAAAGCCTGCGAATGAGGCAGGTGTTAGACCGGTGAACTCGACTACCGCACCACTTGCACGGTTCACGCTCCCGTCGGTCCGGGCATTGAGCCACCAGATGTTCGGTGGACTTACACTGAAAACACTTGCGCTGCCGCTGGCGGCCTTCTCCTTGAAGGCGTGGCATCTCGCAAGGTCCTCCGACGCGTGGGGGAAGGGGGATCTGCTCAGGTGTTCCCCTAGGGCGCACCGGCTTCACATGGAGCTCTGCGTACTTGTTAGATATGAGGGGGATCGCCCAAGCGTACTGCAGCCGCTTGCGCACACCAGCGAGGTCCATGTCGAGCCCGAACTCGTCCTTAGTCAGCTCAGACTGGAGACGCCGAAGGTCCGATGCCCGCGTCTGTATCGCGTCCCTACGTATCAAGCACTCGCGGAGGCGGGACACCTCCGCGTGAAGACGAGGACTTCGCAGCTCTGCAAGCACCTCGTCAAGTACAATGGCGCGAGGGTCGTGAGGATGGAACATGTCTAGCTGGTTATTGGTGATGTGCTGAGGGAGTTGGTCGCCATATACTGAGTTGAGAAAGACCTGCGAGATATAACAGGGGTGACCTTTCCCCATGGTTCCGACGACTTCCTGATAACTCTTTCGATAGTAGATGAAGCGGGCGGTTTGTAGCGGGTGGTCAACTCCGCCGATCAAAAGTGGGAAGAAGGAAGAAGAGGTGGGGTCGTTTGGAAAAAAGGGGAGGCCGGGGTTTACTGCGTCTTCCTCTTCATCCTCATCATCGAGGAGGGCGAGGGCGGGGTTTGGCTCGGCGATGCGTAGTTGGGGGACGGGTGTAGGAATGTGGTCAACTCCTACAGGAAAGGGCGGGAATGGGACGTAGGTCGTGTTGATTGGCGGTGGTGGCGTGAGAGAGTACGGGACTGGCGCGTCGTGTACGACGACTGGCGTGTTGACAAGTGGGGGTGATGCTGGTGGTTGGATAGGCGGGACAGTGGGGAGGCTGATTGACGGGGTTGGAGTAAGCGGTCTCTCAAGCTTAGCAAGGGTGTCCGAGATCAAGGCGAGGATAGGTTGTGGAGGAGAGCTAGGGATTACTGAGTGCGGCGTGCTACCGTCTACGTCGGACGGGACACCGAGGTCCTGTGATGGTACAGTTAGATTCTCAAGGATGGCCTCGACTGGGCGGCGTGTGGGAATGGTAGAGACAACAGGGGTGGAAGTCATGGTAGAGGTAGGGATGGGGAGTGATGGGCGTTGAGGGGACGTCATTTATATCTTTCGTCCAGCCCCATCGGCGGTAGGATTTAGGTGATAGAAGTCGGTGATAAGTTCCGAGGCGTGCCGTACGTTCTCGAGCGGCTCCCACGAGCTGTCACTTATGGGGAATCCTTTCCACTGAACTAGGAATTGAAGTTTGCGCCCTCGTCCGTGCAGCCTCGACTGCAGAATGCGCTCTACTTCGAACTCTTCTTCTCCATCAATGAGGTCAGGTGGGGGTCGTGTGAAGTTTGCGCCATGTAGTTCCGTCTCCTTGTACGGGGTGAGGAGGTTGGCATGGAACACGGGATGAATCTTCCATGTAGCGGGAAGTTCCAATTCGTAAGAGACGTCTGATAGGACCTTCTTAATGCGGAAAGGTCCGTGACGCTTCGGGCCGAGTTTGGCAGTTGGGTAGAAGGTTCGCAGATTTGTTCCTTCTAGCCAAACCTGGGTTCCTTCTTGATACAGAACGAAGCGCGTCTTCCCTCGCTTCATCATCAAGTCTTGCGTGTGTTTAATGCAATCCTGCGCGTGTTGCCGTCTGATGACCATCTCTTCCAGACGCTGTTCGACGGATGGGGATGTTGTAGGCTTTGGTGTCCACATGGTGCGTGGTTCCCAGCCCATAATGAGGGAAAAGGGGGATTCTTTTGTGGTCGCGTTTGGCCAAGCGTTGTGCGCGAATTGCGCGACTGGTAATGCCTCGGCCCAGTTGTCCTGCTGTACGTTGCTCCAGTGTCGCAGATATTGCTCCAGCCACTGATTCGTACGTTCTGACTGTCCGTCTGTCTGTGGGTGGTAGGCAGAGGAGATGTTTTGACGAATGCCGAGTACCTTGCAGAGGTTTTTCATGAATGCGGAGGTGAATCGGGGGTCGCGGTCTGTGATAATTTTCCGGGGGATGCCATAATGCGGGTACACGTGACGCAGATAGAGTCGCGCTACTCCTTCCGCGGTTATCGACTCGTGACAGGGGATAAAGATGGCTGCTTTTGAACAGTCGTGATCTGTGATCGTCAAGATGGAGTCGTACCCGTTAGAGACTGGGAGTTTCGTGATAAAGTCCATGGCCACGACTTCGAATGGTTCAGCGTCTGGGTCTGTGGTGATGGGGAAGAGGTGTGGTTTTTGTCGGTGTGTGTTGATTTTGTTGGCTTGACACGTCGCGCAACCTTTGACGTAGTCTTCCACATCTTTGCGCATGTTGGGCCACCAGTAGTCGTGGCGAAGAAGTTCAAAAGTGTTTGCAATTCCGGGGTGTCCCATAGCGGGGGTGTCATGGAAAAAGGTGATTACCCCCTGTTTAAGATCGTTGTCGCCCACGACAACCAAAGCGTCTCCCTTCCACCAAAGCCCCCCCACCTTCTTCAGGTTATGGGGTTCGACCCACCGCAGCACGTCCTTCTCGTCAAGGTTCTGCGAGATTTGAGTCCAAATGTCCATGTCGTGCATTGACATTTTGGTGGCGCGGATGAATCGTTCGGCGGGGAGGACGATTACATTGTTGTTGTCCTCCTCGTCGACGGTGTAGTCCGCTCGTCTAGACAGGGCATCTGCGCGACCGTTCCTTACTCCCGAAATATGCTTCAGTACGAAGTCGTATTCTGATAGCTCTAGGAACTCGCGTGCCACTCGGCGACTAATCTTTCGTGGTTCCTTCCAGTATTGAAGGTTGGCATGGTCGGTGTGGATGATGATTTTGTGTGGGGAACCAACAAGGTACGTTCGCCAAGCCCTTAGCGCTTTCACAACTGCCAGTAGTTCTCGGTCGTAGATATCGTAGTTGCGCTCCGCCGAGCTAAGTGACTCTGAATGGAATGCGACGGGGTGTAGTTTTTGGTCCGGGCCTAGTTGATTTAACACGGCTCCGATGGCCACGTTCGAGGCATCTACTTCTAGCTCGAATGGTTTCAGGAGGTCAGGGAATAATAGCGTGGGTTCGCGCCCGATACATCGTTTGATGTTCGTAAACGCGTCTTGCTCGTCTTGTCCCCAGTGCCACGGCGTGTCCTTACGCGTGAGGTTGTGGAGCGGCCGTGCCAGTGAGGAGAATCCTCGGATAAATCGGCGGTAGAAGTTGCAAAATCCGAGGAACGCGCGTACTTCTCGAAGGGTCTTCGGGGCCTGCCACTCCTGGATGCCCTGTACTTTAATGGGGTCCATACGCAGGTTTCCGTGGCCTATGATCAGCCCTAAGTACTCCACTTCAAGGACCTCGAACTCGCACTTCTCTGGTTTGATATACAGGTCGTGTTCTTCACATAAACGGAGAACCTCGTGAAGCACGGTGCGGTGGTGCGGATAATCGATGGCGGTTGCTATTAAGATGTCATCCATATAGACGATCACCTCATTGGTGAGGACAAGGGGTCGAAAGATGGTGTCCATCATTTCTTGAAACATCGAGGGTGAATTTGTGAGGCCAAAATACATAACTAGGGGTTCGTAAAGCCCCTGGTTAGTTTTAAACGCGGCCTTCCATTCGTCTCCCTCGTTGATCCGTACGTTGTTGTAACCCCACTTGATGTCAAGCTTCGAGTACAGGCGCGCCCCGCGTATTCGATCTACTAGTTCAGGGATGAGGGGAAGGGGGTAATGGTTTCGAACGGTGATCTCATTCAACTGTCGATAGTCTTGTACAGGGCATAGTCTGCCATCCTTTTTTTTGATGAAGAAGAACGGCGACGCATAGGGCGATTTCGATGGGCGTATATACCCCTTTTCTAGTTGTTCCGTGAGGAACGTGGTGAGCGCCTCCTGTTCGTTCTGTGCGAGGGGATAGACTTTACAATCGAGAGCGGCGGGAGCGTTGGGTAGTAGGTCGATAGCGTGATCCCAAATGCGCGATGGGGGGAAGCGATGGGAAGCTTCCTCATCGAATATTTTGCGATGGCAATGATACTCTGTCGGGACCATTTCTTCAAACGTTCGCTGTTCCTTCTTCGCCGCTTCTCGTTGTGCTAGTTCCGACGCAGTCGTCGTTTTTCGTAAGAATGCGATTTGGGGCTCACGTTCGTCATCCATGAGCTGCTCCCACGCCTCCTCGTCAAGTTCATACATCTCCAACGCCCGAATGGATGCTTCCATAGGCGTGGCTTCGTCTGACAAGTGAAGGCTCGAGATTACAACCGGTTGAAACTCCTCATTCAACGTTGCGTCTCCCCACTTGATCTGCGGCTCAAAGGCCGTGAACCAAGGGTATCCTAGGATGACTTCGTCCCTTCCTAGGTTCGTGACTAGGAAGCGAAGCGTCCTCTCCTCTTTTCCTGTTTTCACGGTGAGGTCCGTATACTGAGTGATGGCGCCGTCCTGGTTATGGGTGCCGTCTACATTCCAGATGCGGATAGGGTGGGTGACATCCCTAGTTCCAATCTGGAGTCGTTTAAGAAGTGTGGAGCATATGAAGTTATCCGTTGCTCCTGAGTTGATAAGGACTTGTCGTTCGGCCGTTGCGTGTGCAGATTTAAACAAGACTGGGATTCGCATGGATCGGTATCTGCTAGTGTACACGTTTAAGTTTAAAGCTCTAGCCCAGGCCGCCGGGTTCAAGCGTCGAGAAAATCCTCTCTTCCGAATAACTTTTCTACCATGAGGTCGCGCACCTCCTGTGACTGTGCCTTCATCGCTGCGATCTGTACGTCTGCCTGCTCCTCATTCGAAAGGACGCGACTAGCTGATACGGCGACAGTACTGATGGTGGGAGTTGGTACGTTTGCAGCCGGGGAAGGGGGGAGCGTAGTTTGCAAGGAACTGGCGGGTAGCGCCATGGCAGTGCTGGCTGCAGCCACGCGCACGCCTTTTTGTGGGCAGTTACGCGAGATGTGCCCTTGAGCACGGCATCTAAAACATCGTCCCTCCTTCTGAAGTTGGGCTTTATCGGTGTCGGTAAGGGCCACGGAGGCTCTGGCGCGTCCAACATCCATGGCGTTCGGGTCGCGCGTTCTGTTGAGGGCCTGGACCCACTGCTCTCGGCTGTGTCCACCCTTTCGACTGCGCGATGGTTTGTTCTTGCCCAGGCGATCCTTTAAAACAAGGTATTCAGCCTGCTGAAGTCGTGCGGCCGCCTTCCACTGCTCCCAGTTGACGGGATGCTGGAAGCGGATAGCGTTAATGACTAACTGATTAGGTAGTCCGTCTTGAAAAATGTCGAGGGTCGTGGCTTCATCGGGGTTATACCTGGCCTTGATAACAAGGTTTTCGAAAGTGGCTATGTACGTGTCGATGTCTTCACCCTTCATAGTGAGGGTCTGCAATGATTTGCGGGCGTTGGTTCGCTCAGCAGAGTCGAAGTAAGCGTTTTCGAATCTGTTTCGGATCGTTTGCCACAAGACCATATTTCCACGGTCTACTCCGTTGACTATCTGTTCGTCGAGCCACCGGGCCTGTTCGGCTACCCAGTCTTCAACGAGGGGCCCTCTGATGTAAGAAAGGAAGGTCATGGCTCGTGAGGAAGGGATTCTAAGTTGGTCGACGTCTGGGTTCATCCCTACGTAGAGGTCGAACGCGAGCAAGAATGCTTTGCTCTTGTCCCTTGTTCCTGTGAACTCCGGAGGGGGATTCCCTCCTAGTCTTCCGTGACCTCCGGGTGCAATTATCGGAGCAGCTCCTCCTGGTGCGGCGCCACCAGCGCCCCCGCCACCGCCACCGCCACCGCCACCGCCACCGCCACCGCCACTGCCACCGCCACTGCCACCGGCACCGGCCGGGGCTCCGCTGGGTGGTATTGGGGCTCCTCCTCCTCCTGAGCTCGAGGCTCCCGAGGGTCCTCCTCCTCCTCCGCTTCCGCTGGTGAGCGTCGTGCTGGCCGAAGCCTGCTGCTGGGTCTGTGACATTGCGTAGGATGGGAACGCGGTGGTCGGTAGGTTTGTTGTAGGGATGGGTACACTTGGGGAGACAGGGTCTGGGTTATCGACGTCGATACCACTAGTGGTGTGAGTTCTGAAAGGTCCCACTCCAAGTGTGGGAGGTACGATGCTAATGGTGTACCAGCTCCCTTGCTTTGGTGAGTAATCGATGTATGCCCACTGATGGACGTCTTCAAGATAGTGGATTTGTCGGTATTTCTGTGTGTTAGGGTGAAAAAGGAAATATCCTTCAACTCCGTCATGTTCTGCCCAGATTGCAGTTCCTTTGATTTTGTCAGAAAGCTCGTCGGTGCTGTAGCGTTCAATGTATTCGGCCTGAAACCGAGACTGACTGCGACTGGATGTCGCCACTGTGAGAGACTTGACTTAATGTAATGCCACCACAGGGGCGTTAAGTACAACGCGTACTTCGTAAGTCAATCGGGATCGGAAAGGCGTGAGTCGGTTAAGACTCAGTTCAGTGGTGAACAAGTACCACTAGGCCTCCCAGGGACACTAGGGTAATAGCGGACTACTAAGGCTCAAGCGTAAAGGCGAGCGAAGAATGGGGACTCAAGCGCAAGGGCAAGTCAAGCAGGGATCGTGAGGCAAAGACGATGTGGTATTACACAAGAAGTCAAGTCTACCGTACAAGCTAGGTGGAGCGTGACTTATATACTAATACAGGATGTTTGCGAGTCGCAAACATATGGCGCGATCCTAGGATACTGGTCCTAGAGAGCTATCAAAGGGAAAGTACGAATGCGGAACAAGGGAATTCCGCGGGACGACGCGTGTAACAGAAGTCATCAGCGGGTTCTGGAAGTCGCGCCATGGGGCGTCAGAACGGTCATACGGTGGGTGCAAGCTAGAAACCGAAAAGCGTATCGAATCGGATCGTATCGTAAAAGTACAATGAATGCGCAAGAAAGAGGAAAGTCATAGTGTGGAAGTAAAATCGTAACAGACGAGAAAGGATGTGTCGAGTGTAAATGAAAGAGGATGCTCACTGAGGGTGGTGAAGACAACAAAGATGTGGTCGGCTGAGAGAGCAAGGTGACACAAGTAGATCTGTGGTAAAAAATGGCAAGTTAGTTATTAGGCGTCAGGGCCCATAACCTGTTGAGCGCAGAACTAACAAGTGAGGTAAAAAAGAGCAAGATGCTAGTAGACAAGTTAACTTCAGAGGGGAAGTAAACTCTGTATATATACACACCTAGTAGACAAGTTACTATAGACCGTCTGTGAGTAAAGGTAGTGTAAAGAGAAAGGTAAAGGAACTTACACTTCAGAGGGGAAGTAAACTCTGAAGTGTGAGGGTGTAAACAGCAGTCCTTATATACAGGACGCTTAGATAAGAATGGTCTGTGTGCACTGGTGACCCAAACACAATACATGTGGTCTGTGCGCCAGAGGGAGAAATGCCATTGGAGGGCAGAGAACAATAGCTGCCTAAAGCAGACAATACCGGTATCTTAACAATAGAGAACAATAAGAGCCATGTATGACTCTGACAATAAAGATAAACAAAAGCGGTCCGTACAAGTCCGGAGTGTCCAAAAGAGTCCATAAGGGACAGATACTGAATACAGTGTATGGGCTGACACAATCAGATCCCACAAGACATGTGACTTATGCAGTCGCGTCTCAACATCTGTAGCTCGGATGAAACGTTCGGCGGGGGGGACGATGACGTTGTTGTTGTCTTCCTTGTTGACTACATAGTCCGCTCTTCATGATAGGGCATCCACACGACCGTTCTTGACTCCGGAGACATGCTTCAATACGAAGTTGTACTCCGATAGTTCCAGGAACTCGCAGGCCACTCTGCAGCTGATCTTGCACAGTTCCTTCCAATATTGAAGGTTGGCGTGGTCGGTGTGAATGATGATTTTGTGTGGCGAGCCGACGAGGTACGTTCGCCAGGCTCGTAGCGCTTTCACCACTGCTAGTAACTTGCGGTCATAAATGTCGTAGTTGCACTCTGCTTGGCTAAGTGATTTGGAGTGGAATGCGACCGGGTGTAGCTTTTGGTCTGGGCCTAGCTGATTCAGCATGGCCCCAATGGCCATGTTTGAGGCGTCGACCTCTAGTTCAAATGGTTTTAGGAAGTCGGGGAATAGCAGTGTAGGTTCGCATCCGATGCACCGTTTGATATTTGTGAAGGCATCTTGTTCGTCTTGCCCCCAGCGCCACGGCATGTCTTTGTGCATGAGGTTGTGGAGGGGTCGTGCGAGTGAAGAGAATCCTCGGATGAATCGACGGTAGAAGTTGCAAAATCCGAGGAACGCTCGTACTTCTCTCAGGGTTTTCGGGGCTTGCCACTCCTGGATGCCCCGAACTTTAATGGGGTCCATGCGCAGGTTTCCATGGCCTATGATCAGCCCTAAGTACTCCACCTCAAGGACTTCGAACTCGCACTTCTCCGGCTTGATATATAAGTCGTGTTCTTTGCATAGGCGAAGGACCTCATGAAGGATGGCGCGGTGGTGGGGGTAGTCAATGGCGGTTGCGATCAAGAAATCGTCCATATAGACGATTACTTCGTTGGTGAGGATGAGAGGTCGGAAGATGGTGTCCATCATTTCTTGGAATGTAGAGGGGGAGTTCGTAAGGCCAAAGTACATTACCAGGGGTTCGTAGAGTCCCTGGTTGGTCTTGAACGCAGCCTTCCACTCATCCTGATCTTTGATTCGTACGTTGTTGTATCCCCATTTAATATCAAGCTTTGAGTAAAGATGCGCTCCACGTATGCGGTCTACTAGCTTGGGGATGAGAGGGGGTAGTGGTTTCAAACAGTGATCTCATTCAACCGTCGATAATCCTGTACAGGGTGTAGTCTGCTGTCCTTTTTTTTGATAAAGAAGAATGGCGATGTGTAGGGTGATTTCGCCGGGCGTATATACCCTTTTTCTAGCTGTTCCATGAGGAATGTTGTGAGCGCCTCTTGTTCATTCTGCGCGAGGGGATAGACTTTGCAGTCAAGCGCAGCGGGGGCGTTAGGGAGTAGATCGATGGCGTGGTCCCAAATACATCAGTAAGAACACATGTTACTGGCAGGGATTTCCCAACTTTCTGCTGGTGCACCAGCAGGAAAGTGGTGCCAGTTGGACAAGTTGGCAAGTTGAACATAACATTGCACTATTTTTTAATATCTTTTTTATTGCTAAAATAAAATAATATGTCAGAAAAAATAAGCTATTTATAATGATATTATAACCATTTAAAAGGTGATATAATAATTGTAATCAGTTCCCACTTTTTGATAGATGAAAAATATATATTTCAATTACTACAATACAAAAAACAAATGCTAAAATATGTACATTATAAGTATTGAGTACCCGTTGGGGTGGTGGTGAGTCGACGGGTGGCGTGGTCATGCGCACCGTGTCATGGGGGTTGGTGGTGGCTGCCTTGCATGCCGTGTTGAGGTGTGGCAGGTCGGCGGGGTCTTGTGTGACATGGTGTGACGTGGCGGGGTATTGGCATGTGTCGGGTCGGGGTGGCGGTGAGTCGGCGTGTTGCACACCATGTCGGGGTGGTGACTAGGCCTTGCGTGCCACATTGAGGCGGCATGGCGGGGTCTTGTGCGTCGTGTTGAGGTGGCATGGTGGGTTGGCAGGGTCTTGCGTGACATGGCGGGGTCTTGGTGTGTGTTGGGTTGGGGTGGCGGTGAGTTGGCGTGTTGCGCGCCGTGTTGGGGTGGCGTGGGGGTTGGTGGCGACTAGGCCTTGCGTGCCATGTCGAGGCAGTGTGGCGGGGTCTTGCGTGTCGTGTTGAGGCGACGTGGCGGGGTCTTGGTGTGTGTTGGGTCAGGGTTGTGGTGAGTTGGCAGGTGGCAGGGTCTTGTGCGCCGTGTCGGGATGGCGTGGGGGCCAGTGGCGGCTGGGCCTTGCGTGCTGCGTTAAGGTGGCATGGCGGGTCAGTGGGGTCTTGGTGTGCCATGTTGGGTCGGCGAGGTGGGTTGGCGGTGGCGGGGCAGGATGGAGGGGGTTCGCGTTCTCCAGGGTGAGCGAGAAACAAAAAGAAGAAAACAAAAAAAAAACATATCGTAATCATTTGGGCCAAAGGTCTTGCGCGCCGTGTTGGGGCGGCAAGGTGGGTTGGCAGTGGCGGAGTGTCGGGGCAGGATGGAGGTGGCTCGCGTGCACAAATGGCCTGCAACGTCCAAGGTGAGCGGGAAAAGAAAAAGAAAAAAAAAAAGAACTTATCTTATATATTGGGTTGAAGGTTTTGCGTGCTGTGTTGGGGGGGCAGGTTGGCGGTGGCGGCGTGTTGCGAGCCATGTCGGGGTGGCATGTTGGGGCGGGGACAAATGGAAGCAGCTCACGTGCACGAGGGGACAGCAATGGCCTGCAACGTTGAAGGTGAGCGGAAAGAAGAAAAAAAAGAAAAAAAAAAGAAAACATATCTTGTTGCACTGTGACGAAGCCCAGTGCGTCATCTGCCGCGTCTTGACCACAAGTGATGGGAGAGGGGCTTGAAAAGGGTGGGTCTGGGGAGGCCGGACGAGGGGAGGAAGTGGGAGCACAGGCAGGAGCAAGGTGGAGAGACGTTGTGTCGAGCGGAGGCTTAATCTGTGGCGTGGGAATGTGTGTCGTTGACCTGTTTCTCCTGTATACGGACATGTTTTTTTTAATGTTCTTCTCTTACCACCACAACGTTATTCCACACGGACCATCCCCACAGCTACGCAAGATAGAGGACATGGCTGAGGACAAGCTGGTCTTCAGCCCAATGCACAAGATAAGTTCTTTTTTTTTTTTTTTTTTTTTCTTCTTTCCGCTCACCTTCAACGTTGCAGGCCATTGCTGTCCCCTCGTGCATGTGAGCCACTTCCATTCGTCCCCACCCCAACACACCACCCTGACATGGCTCGCAACACGCCGCCACCGCCAACCCGCCCCCCCAACACGGCATGCAAAACCTTCGACCCAATATATAAGATAAGTTCTTTTCTTTTTTTTTTTTTTCTTTTCCCACTCACCTTGGACGTTGCAGGCCATTCGTGCATGCGAGCCACCTCCATCCTGCCCCGACACTCCGCCACTGCCAACCCACCTTGCCACCCCAACACGGCGCACAAGACCTTCAGCCCAAATGATTACGATAAGTTTTTTTTTGTTTTCTTCTTTTTGTTTCTCGCTCACCCTGGAGAACACGAACCCCCTCCATCCTGCCCCACCACCGCCAACCCACCTCACCGACCCAACATGGCACGCCAAGACCCCGCCGACCCACCACGCCACCTCAATGTGGCACGCAAGGCCCAGCTGCCACCAGCCCCCACACCATCCCAACACGGCGCACAAGACCCTGCCACCCACCGACTCACCGCAACCCTGACCCAACACATGCCAAGACCCCGCCACGTCACCTCAACACAACGCGCAAGACCCCGCCACACCGCCTCAACGCGGCACGCAAGGCCTAGTCGCCACCGACCCCCACGCCACCCCAACACGGCGCGCAACACGCCGACTCACCGCCACCCCGACCCAACACACACCAAGACCCTGCCATGTCACGCAAGACCCTGCCGACCCACCATGCCGCCTCAACACGATGCACAAGACCCCGCCACGCCGCCTCAACGTGGCATGCAAGGCCCCAGCCGCGACCGACCCCCACGCCACCCCGACACAGCATGCAACATCCTGCCACACGCCGAGTCACCACCACACCAAGACGCCGCCACCGCCGACCCACCATGTCGCCCCAACACAGCGCGCAACATCCCGCCACACGCCAAGTCACCGCCACACCAAGACGCCGCCACCACCGACCCGCCATGTCGCCCCAACGCGGCGCGCAACACCCCGCCAACCCATCACGACCCTGACCCCATCCACGCCATCTGCACTTCCACCTCCCTACCAGTAGTACTAATATCATGTATTTATTTTAAATAATATATTATTTTTATGCATAAATGGTGTGACTGTGATTTGGTGTGACCTGACTATAATATATTTATATAACTAATATATGATATGATAAATGTATGATATCACTAATACTTGGACTTGTATGACTTTCTGAACTTGTGCTACTTGCTGGTCATCGCTCTGTGAGGAGATTGTTGAAAATTTGACATGGCCTGCCAACTGGTCAGCTTTATAATTTTAGGGGAAACTTGCTTACCTTTTTAGCTGGTACCAGCTAAAAAAGCAATGTGTGAAAACACTGATGTACGCGACGGGGGGAAGCGGTGGGACGCTTCTTCGTCAAATATTTTGCGATGACAATGATACTCTGCCGGGACCATCTCTTCAAATGTCCGTTGCTCCTTCTTTGCTGCTTCTCGCTGTGCTAGTTCAGACGCAGTTGTTGTTTTTTGTAAAAACGCGATCTGGGGCTCACACTCGTCATCTACGAGCTGCTCCCACGCTTCCTCGTCAAGTTCATACATCTCCAACGCCCGGATGGATGCTTCCATGGGCGTGGCTTCGTCTGACAAGTGAAGACTCGAGACCACAACCGGTTGAAACTCCTCATTCAATGTTGTGTCCCCCCACTTGATACTCGGCTCAAAGGCCATAAACCAAGGGTACCCAAGGATGACTTCGTCCCTTCCTAGGTTCGTAACCAGAAAGCGAAGCGTCCTCTCCTCTTTTCCTGTTCTTACAGTGAGGTCCGTATACTGAGTGATGGCGCCATCCTGATTATGGGTGCTGTCTACATTCCAGATGCGGATAGGGTGGGTCACGTCTCTTGTCCTAATCTGGAGGTGTTTAAGAAGCGTGGAGCATATGAAATTATCTGTTGCTCCTGAGTCAATAAGGACTTGTTGTTCGGCCGTTGCATGTGCAGATTTGAACAAAACTGGGATTCGCATGGATCGATATCTGCTAGTGTACATGTTTAAGTTTAAAGCTCTAGCCCAGGTGTTACGTTCCTTCCGGACGTCTGCCAGGTCACGTGACCTCGTCACCTGTTCGCTTCGTCCAAGGGGATTCGCCGTCCAAGGACCCAAGTCAATCGTCGATAATAGAAGTTGGTGGGGGTAAAGCACGACTTATAGCGGAACACATAGTGGCGATAACTCCAGCCAACTAGCAAAGATGACAAAAGAAGGGATGAGACAGTGAGGAATCAAGCTGTTATACACTCTGTGCCCTAAGAACCAACTCCGGTGAAGGGGAAGGTATTACACAAGATATCAAAGCTAAGGACTCTAACGCGTCCAAAGCCCTCTACTTATACTACAAGGGGGAGCTTTCAAGCTCAGCCCGAATCCGAAACCCTAATACGAGAAGCCAATGGCAATAAGGCGCATGGCATGAGTCAGAGATAAGAGATAAAGGATAAGGGCCTAGAGGCGCCCCACATCCAAGTCCACAGCCGGATCACATCCGGACTCACAATCACAAGGCAAACCCAGGCACAAGCTCATCTGGGCTCTTCCGGACCTTTCTTTGATCTTCCAAGGCAGGTCACGTGCCGGGATCACATGATGGCCAATATGACATCCCTATTCCCAGGGTTCTTGGTAGCGTGTGGACGGGTGAGGGGTGTATGAGCTCACCACGTGTGCTGTCTGCACGTGATCCGTCTCGTATTCCCACACTTCGAGCAGGCGTTCGAGCACTGCTGTCGCTGCGCACACTTCGTTCTCACATTGCGGGTCGTAATCGTCGTTTTCGGGGTCGCGTCCCGGCTGCGCCGTGACACCAGGCCGCCGGGTTCAAGCATTGAGAAAATCCTCTCTTCCAAACAACTTTTCAACCATGAGGTCGCATACCTCCTGAGACTGTGCCTTCATCGCTGCGATCTGTACGTCTGCCTGCTCCTCATTCGAAAGGATGCGACTAGCTGATACGGCGATAGTACTGACGGTGGGAGTTGATATGTTTGCAGTCGGGGGAGGGGGGAGCGCAGTTCGCGAGGGACCGGCGGGTAGCACCACGGCAGTGCTGGTTGCAGCCACGCGCATGCCTTTTTGTGGGCAGTTATGCGAGATGTGCCCTTGAGCACGGCATCTAAAACATCGTCCCTCCTTCTGAAGCTGGGCTTTGTTGGTGTTGGTAAGGGCCACGGAGGCTCGGGCGCGTCCAACATCCATGGCGTTCGGGTCATGCGTTCTGTTGAGGGCTTGGACCCATTGCTCTCGGCTGTGTCCTCCCTTTCTATTGCGTGATGGTTTGTTCTTCCCCAGGCGATCCTTTAAAATGAGGTATTCAGCCTGCTGAAGACATGCTGCCGCCTTCCATTGCTCCCAGTTGACAGGGTGTTGGAAGTGGATGGCGTTAATGACTAACTGGTTGGGTAGCCCGTCTTGGAAGATCTCGAGAGTTGTAGCTTCGTCGGGATTATACCCAGCCTTGGTAATAAGGTTCTGGAAGGTGGCAATATATGTGTCAATATCCTCGCCCTTCATGGTGAGGGTCTGCAGTGATTTGTGGGTGTTGGTGCGTTCAGCTGAGTCGAAGTAGGCGTTTACAAATCTATCTCGGATTGTCTGCCATAGGACCATGTTTCCATGGTCTACTCCGTTGGCTATTTGTTCATTAAGCCATCGTGCTTGTTCCACCACCCAGTCTTCGACAAGGGGTCCCCTGATGTACGAGAGGAAGGTCATGGCGTGGGAGGAGGGGATTCTAAGTTGGTCAATGTCTGGATTCATTCCCTCATAGAGATTGAACGCAAGCAAGAAGGCCTTGCTTTTGTCCCTTATCCCCATGAACTCTGGGGGAGGATTTCCCCCTAGTCTTCCGTGGCCTCCTGGTGTGACTATGGGAGCGGCTCCTCCTGGCGCAGCACCACCAGCGCCACCTCCACCTCCATCGCCACCTGCTGGGGCTCCTCCACTGGGCAGTACTGGGGCTCCTCCACCTCCTGAGCCAGAGGGTCCTCCTCCCCCTCCAGCTCCACCGCTGGTGAGTGTCGTGCTAGCTGAAGCCTGCTGTTGGGTCTGAGACATTGCGTAGGATGGGAAGGCAGTTATAGGTAAGTTTGTCATGGGGACGGGTACGCTTGGGGAGTCTGGGTCAGGATCTGGTTTGTCGACGTCAATACCACTAGCAGTGTGGGTTTTAAAGGGTCCTACTCCGAGCGTAGGGGGTACAATGCTGATGGTGTACCACTGCCCATTCTTTGGTGAGTAATCAATGTATGCCCACTGACAGATATTGTCAAGATAATGGATTTGTCAATACTTCTGTGTGTTGGGGTGGAAGAGAAAATACCCCTCAATCCCATCGTGTTCTGCCTAGACTGCGGCTCCTTTGATTTTGTCGGAGAGTTCGTTGGTGCTATAGTGTTCAATATATTCGGCCTGAAACTGAGACTGGCTGTGACTTGATGTCACCACTGTGAGAGACTTGACTTAATGTAATGCCACCACAGGGGCGTTAAGTACGACGTGTACTTCGTAAGTCAATCGGGATCAGAAGAGCATGAGTCCATCAAGACTCAGTTCGGTGGTGAACAAGTACCACTAGGTCTCCCAGGGACACTAGGGTAATAGCAGAGAGTGGGGCTCAAGCGTAAAGGCGAGCGGGAGTGAGGACTCAAGTGCAAGGGCAAGTCAAATGGGGATCATGAGGCGAAGACAATGTGGTATTACACAAGAAGTCAAGTCTACCATACAAGCTAGGTAAGGCGTGACTTATATACTAATACAGGATGTTTGCAAGTCGCAAACATATGGCATGATCCTAGGATACTGGCCCTAGAAAGCTAACAAGGGGAAAGTACAGATACGGAACAAGGGAATTCCGCGGGACGACGCATGTAGCAGAAGTCGTCAGCAGGTTCTGGAAGTCGCGCCACGGGGTGTCGGAACGGTCATACGGTGGGTGCGAGCTGGGAGTCAGAAAGTGTATCGAACTGGATCATATCGTAAAAGTACAATGAATGCGCAATAGGAAAGAGAAGCATAGTATGGAGGTAAAATCATAACAGTTACAGTAGCACTACAGTAGTAGGCCTGGTTACAGTAGCACTACAGTAGTAGGCCTGGTTACAGTAACACTACAGTAGTAGGCCTGGTTACAGTAGCACTACAGTAGTAGGCCTGGTTACAGTAGCACTACAGTAGTAGGCCTGGTTACAGTAGCACTACAGTAGTAGGCCTGGTTACAGTAACACTACAGTAGTAAGCCTGGTTACAGTAGCACTACAGTAGCACTATGGTAGAGGCCCAAGGATTGCTGATCTGGTAACTTAAATTCCAGAGTTTGCTACCAAGTCTCTACCAGACTACCATCTACTACCAGCAACTATGGTGTCTACAGGTATGTATCTACAGGTCTCTACCATGTCAGCCAGGATTTCCCTGGTTTGCTACCCAGTCTCTACCAGCTGACTACAAATAACTACAGTGTCTACAAGCATCTACAGTGTCTACAAGAATTTTTTGCGCAACCCAGGGATTGCTGATGTACTGAATATAGTATATGGGCTGACACAATCAGATCCCACGAGACATGTGACTTATGCAGTCGCATCTCAACATCCCTCCATGATAGGGGCAGTCCATGATATGACAGAGGTGATAAATTTGGAGCGTGAAGAGCTACACAGAAGATTGGGATCAAGGTTGAAATCTTGGTAAGTCCTGATAAAGGACTATCTTCTCCAGAGGAGACAAGATGACGCTTGATCAGAGACTATGGTCATTAGTGCTTCATTTGTCCTTGATACAGGACAACTTTTTGAAGGGCTGGAATCTGTGACCAAGGTCCAACTTCTTCAGGGTTCTAAGAAGGGTTTTTCTTAGCTCCAGAGATCAGAGAACATGTTGTGCTTTTGTTTTAACAGCACTATGCTTCTAAACCAAGGATTGACGACCACTGACTGGTTATCAACCCTATGTTCTGAATCTCTTGTTACACCATTCCTAGGTCAGCAACCATTTTGTCAAAGGGGTCTCTGGGCAGGGACTTGGTAAGTCCGTCTGCAACCATTTCCCCAGTGGGTGTACGTATCAGGTCTATGACCTTATTCTCTACGTATTCCCTGACTACATGGTGCTTGATGAGGATGTGTTTGGACTGCCTTCCAGTGACACTCAGTAAAAAAGAAAAGTCAGTGAATAGTCAGAGTGTAGTCAGAGTATAGTCAGCTGGAAGTCAGATATTTCATCAAAGTCAGGAGAGAGTCATTTTGTAGTCAAATAAAGTCACCTTATAGTCAGTTAAAAGTCATGATGACTTAGAGAAAAACTTCAATTATGGGATGGGGCCCATGAGGGAGGGGAATATGGAGAAGGGGAATATAGGGAAAGGGGTGGGGGACATGGGGGATGGGGATTATGTAGATGGGGGAGGGGAACATGGAGAAGGGGGATATAGGGAAGGGGAACATGGAGAAGGGGAATATAGGGATGAGGGAGGGGAATGTAGGGATTGGGGATGGGAAGATGGGGAAGGGGATTATGTAGATGGGGGAGGGCAACATGGGGAAGGGGAATATAGGGATGGCAGATGGGAAGATGGGGAAGGGGATTATGTAGATGGGGGAGGGGAAGATGGGGAAGGGGAATATAGGGATGAGGGAGGGAAACATGGGGAGGAGAATTATGTAGATGGGGGGGGGGAACATGGGGAGGGGAATTATGTCAATGGGGGAGGGGAACATGGGGAAGGGGATTATGTAGATGGGGGAGGGGAACATGGGGAAGGGGAATATAGGGATGAGGGAGGGGAACATGGGGTGGGGGAATTATGTAGATGGGGGGGGGGAACATGGGGAGGGGAATTACGTCAATGGGGGAGGGGAACATGGGGAAGGGAATATAGGGATAAGGGAGGGGAACATGGGGAGGAGAATTATGTAGATGGGGGAGGGGAACATAGGGAGGGAATTACGTCAATGGGGGAGGGAAACATGGGGAAGGTGATTGTGTCAATGGGGGAGGGGAACATGGGGAAGGTGATTATGTCAATGGGGGAGGGGAACATGGGGAAGGTGATTATGTCAATGGGGGAGGGGATGATGGGGAAGGGGATTATGTAGATGGGGGAGGGGAACATGGGGAAGGGGAATACAGGGATGAGGGAGGGGAACATGGGGAGGAGAATTATGTAGATGGGGGGGGAACATGGGGAGGGGAATTATATCAATGGGGGAGGGGAACATGGGGAAGGGAATATAGGGATAAGGGAGGGGAACATGGGGAAGGGGATTATGTAGATGGGGGAGGGGAACATGGGAAAGGAGATTATGTAGATGGGGGAAGCAAACATGGGGAAGGGGAATATAGGGATGAGGGGGGGGGGAACATGGGGAAGAGGATTATGTAGATGGGGGAAGGCAACATGGGAAAGGGGAATATAGGGATGAGTGAAACATGGGGAGGGGGATTATAGGAATGGGGGAAGGGAACATGGGGAGGGTGATTATATAGGTAGCAGAGGGGAGCATGGGAATGGGGAGTATGAAGGGGAACATAGGGAGGGGGAGGGAAACATGGGGAAGTGAGATATGAGGAAAGAGGAGGAGAAGATACCACTGGTGATTATTATATGTGAGTTGAACAAATAAAAAATCTCTGTTGAAAGATGAGCAGTTTATTTAAGTTAGGAAAGAGTAAATGGATTGTGTTTCAATCAAGAGTGTTGCTTTGCAACAATTCCTGAGCATATTTATGTGTACTCCATGATTGAAGTTTTTCACCAAGTCATTTTGACTTAGAGCTGACTACAAGATGACTACCTTCTGACTTTGGTCAAATTTCAGACTATCATCTGACTACTATCTGACTTCTTGCTGACTTAGATATTTTGTTAGCTCCTTTCTTTCTGATGCAACACAAGTTCCTAGAGAATTGGGGAAGTACAAGTACAAGACAGCCATTTTATTTACCCTACTCATCTTCTGCTAGGATCTCTTCAAATCCACATTCTTCTGCACTCAGCATATCCAGTCCTGGATGTCTTCTTAGGATATGAACCCTTGACTCAAACTCCCAAATTCCAATCAGATTCATCAGCCTAGATGTTTCCATCACCCTTATCTCTTCTGACCATCTCCCACACCACCTCCCTACTACATCAAACTCCTCCACCACTGGACAGTAGACCACCAAACACAGGTTGTACTCTGGCACTGAGTAAAATGCAAGTGCCTCTCCCCAAGTAGGTCTTTTTGCTTGTATGTCTCTCTGAGCCTCAAAATATCTTGAGGAGCGTGAGGATTGGCCCCTTAGCTCAGAGATCCTACTTCTCAGAGTGACACCTTCTTTAATTGTGCACTTTCCCCATCTCTGGACTTTAAGATCCCAATTAAAAGGTACATCAAGACATCCACAAATTGCCTTGAGATGGGTATAAAAGTCTGTTCCCCTTTTTTTGTCAGTCTTCCTTATAGGAAGGGACTGAAAAAGGTGCTCTTTTTGTCTCTTCTCCTTTCCAGGAATAGACAAGACTGGGTACTTCAGAGTCAACATCTTAGTGGTTGCCCTTTCAAATAAAATTGTGGACATATTGGCAAATGGTGCCTTTTTAGATCTAATTTTGTGCCCCAGCTCTCTAATTGCCCTCTCTACTGTTGCTTGTGAGCCAAATCTGATTGAGCCATGCCATAGAATATGATATGGGACATGGACTAATTGAAAGATGCACAGTCTACATCTTGAGACCTTCATTGGGTCATCACCAACATATAGCCTTTCAAACTCATGCAGGAAGGAACAAGCTTTTCCATGTAACTCTGCTAAATCCTCTGATGACCTTGGGGAGATGGTCATGGCAGTTTCAACAATGTCTGCAAATTCTCCAAAGTTTTCCAAAACTTCCTGATCAACTTGTAGTTCCCAAGCAATTGGTATAATATACCAATGGAGGAGTGCCATCCATTCATAGACTTTATATTGGCTCTGGCACTTTTTATATGGGTTTCTAATTGGCCCACAAAAAGATGGAGGGAGAGTCTTTACAGCCTTCTCAACCTCTTCCCCAAGAAGTTCTGCAACTTCTTTACTGAGGTGGATCCTTTCATCACTGGAACTGTGTGTTACCCACAAGTCCCAGATATGTAGCATGCAGTTCTCATAGAATAGGTGAAATGGATCCAGTGGGAAGAATGATGGATGAGAAAAGGCAGGGCTGGTAGAACATAGTGTGAGGCGTGATATTCCTGTCTCCCTCACAATCATTTGTTGCTCCTTCTTAGTCTTTGCAGATAGAAGCCTATTAATGGTCTTCCAGTAATGACTCTGATCCCGCATTGGTAGGAAGTAAGGATCAATATCAGGGCGAGTTGGATTAAACTTCTCCCCCTGAGGTGGAGAGAGTGGATAATATTGTGCCTTTGCACCCTTCTCTTTGCTAGTGCGTGCACCTTGCACCATACTGAAGCGATCACCATGAAGAGCTGCATGTCCAGCCATTCCATTTAACTTGGCTGAACCCAGCATATCTCCTTTGACACCACAGAGATATGCCTTTAAAACAAAGTAGGATGAATCAATTATATCCCATGTCCATATTCCTTCACTAGCCATGGCCATCTCCTGGAAAAGAGGATATATGAAGGACTCAATATTTCCAGGAGATGAAGGCCCAGGAATAGCAAGGGGGATGATAATATTTTTTGCCCTATATCACCTCTCTGGTGGGAGATTGAGTAGCACAACAACCAAAAGCCACACATTGGATTGTTTCTTCATGGTGAGCTGAGCACCATCAGTAGAGATTGTAATGGCAGTGTCTCTGGCATCTTTAAATAGCCCCATATTTTTATAGTGATCAACATGATTTGCAGAGTTGGCAAAATCAGAATATGTCTGCCTGTTGGCACCTGAAGCCACTGCAAGGAGTTTCAGAGTCTCCTGCAAGCACCTGTCTCTGTATCTCATCTCTTCTGATGTTTCTGCAACTGAATAGTGTGACTGAATGATGGGAATGATGGGAATATAAAGCATTTGTGCCCTTGGCTTTTGTGAAGCCCTAGGACCCAGCTTTTGCTTATAGCGTGCTTCATTGCAAATTTTTCCATCACGGGAGTGTGTGCAAAGGGTTTGAGACTGAAAGTCCCCAGTATAAGCCATGCAACTCCTGGGGCACATGTCAATAAATGATGGTGTCAGCCCAGTAAGCTTCTCCACCAACTTCCGCACAGCATAAAGGCTGAGGATCTCCACATCTGTGGCCTCTGAAAGCACTTTAGCATGAGAGCCATAGGCTTTTACTGTGCCTTGGGACTCTGTCCATGCAAAGTAGTGCTGAAGGGACAGCACTTCTGCCCTAGATAGAGTGTATTCCCCTGGGGGACCAGAAGGGGGAGGGGGAAGAGCATAGTCCCCCAACAGCTTCTTCTGGAGCTGTACAACAGCCTCTGGCAAAGAGGGACTTGCCCTGCTTGTCTGACTAGACTCCTCCAAAGCCTCAGATAGGGCTGAGTCTTCCATCTCAGCAACATCCTCCACAAACATATTCAGAGTTATAACCCAAGTCCACAGGCTGAGGAGGGGCTTCTAAGATCTCCTCAGCAACCTCAAATAGAGCAGATTGGCCATCAGAGCTAGATAGATCATCCTCAGAGCCAGACAGATCCTCAGAGTCAGATGAATCCTCAAAATTTGCAGAGGCAAGCATAGAGGGCTCCATAGGATCACTATTGTAGCCTGGGAGATCTGTAATTGTGTAGTTTAGATACCAATATATCAAGAGATTTTACTTACCATCAACATCTGTCATCACAGCATCAGCATCTCCCACTGCACTCCCAGCAGCATGAAAATCTGATTTAAAAAATTGAGCTAGGAACCAAAGCAGGGATGTCAACGAGTTATACTCGTCTATATTCGTTTAGCTATATCTCCTGAACCAGTAATCGTACAAGTCTGAAATTTGGAATGCTAGCAGGCATACTGTATATCTGCTTGCATTCCAAATTTCAGATTTGTACAATTACTGGTTCAGGAGATATAGCTAAACGAGTATAGACGAGTATAACTCGTTGACATCCCTGAGTTACCAAAGCACAGTAAAATAGTACCAACCATCAGTCTCCCTCTGAGCCCCTTCTGGGCCTTCCTGGAGTGGTGCTGGTGCAACAGAGATATTATCTAGATTAAGATCAATATCAAGGCAAATTAGTTTTTGATTAAGGGCATAAAAAAATAAACATATACCATCAGGATGAGAAGATAGGCTAGCTGATTGAGACTCCCCAGCTATGCTAGCAAGCAACTGTGCAGTCTGGTCATAACAGCTCTGCAAGTAGTTGATTGTGTGCTGAGAACCCTGCAAACCAATCTGATCTAGTAGCTGAACTTGGTTCTGCTTAAGATGACCCTGTATTGTCCTTCTGGTGAGATGCTTCATTGAGTTGCATTGGAAGCATGGACAAGGGTACTTTGGTGCAACTGAGGCCATAGTACGTGGTGTAGATGCGTGAATGAGTGTCGTTGATGGCCCGCAGATAGCAATCCTAAGGATTGCGGGAACTTCGGGCCGTCGCTCGACGCACCGAAACAATGTGTAGTAAGCATTGCATTTGCGTGACTTGCTTGTTGGTTTACTCTTGTTCGCACTCGTCACATTTTTTCTCTTACCTTTTTTTTTTTTTACAATGTCTCCTCCCCGCTATGACCATTCTGAAGATGAAGATGATGACCTCTTTGGGGCTGGGTCTGACGGTGATGATAATTATGATACTATGCGCCCTCCCTCAAGTCGCTCGAATCGATGGCCCCCCCACAGCTCCCTCTCTGGCAGCACAGGGGTTTCACACTCTAAGTTTTTGCAACAATGTGCACATCCCTCAGGTGCCCTTCCCAAACACTCCAGTCTTTCGCTGGACCTCATCGCAGCTCTCACACACGACGAGCTTTATCACAACCAACAGTATCAGAAGACACACCAAAAGGTCGCCAAACTCGAGCACACGGTGTCTGAGATGGTATGTGAGATTGTCGAGCTGCGACGCACTTGTAAGGGAATTGGTAAGTCATCGCCTCCCTTTGTTTTTTTTCTTCTTTAGCTAATACACTGTTATCCCAGCTTTCTCTACCACTCCTGTCATGAACGATACATCTCTCACCCCGAGCGACTTGTTTTCGCATGTTCTCTCTGGCACCATCGACTCTCTGCTTCCACCTCCTTCGGCCGGCCCGCAGCCTCTTATCCGCCCCCAGCACCTCCCACAATTGGTCCTCTGGACTACTGAGGATGCCAAGAATGACCCGCTAGTCGGAATCAAAGAGAGCAACAAATCGCGACCACTGATGGAACGGGCCATCCGTCTCCCAAACGGAACTGGCATCACGAAATCCCAATGGATGTTGATCCATGCTTCCGCCTGGGCCATCTTGCGTTCAAATCTCGAAAGACTTCACAGTACCGACCCGCGCTCTATCGATGAACCCTGCAAAAAGAGGTATTTCAAGTCGTTCTTCCTCAGTGAGTGGAATGCTGCTATCGCTGAGCTCGAAGCCGCCGCCCCTCTTCTCACTTTGTGTGCGGACCATTGGAAAGCCGATGCGACTCTCGGCGCTGTATTGAGGGCCAAGCCTCTTCCTTCACAGCCTCCCTCTTCCCACTCGCTTCCTCCCCAACAATCCCGTCTCTCATCCGAACTGTCGTCAGCGCCGGCTTTGTCGGGCCCACAGACCCAGAAGACAACTGAAGGCGGCAAATCCAAGTGCCCCTGTGCTCGATCCCTGACACAACGGCCCAACAAGAAGGCAAAGCACAACAGGCAGAAGGGCAAGGAGACGTCTGGGACAGGGACAGGTACGCACACATTTTATCACATTTCGAAAACACTAACTATGCTGCAGGCGTTTCAGGCAGTCTGCCCCCGTCCCCATCCCTGCCTTCGCCCCCTGCTTTCCTCGCCATGGCTCGAGCTGCAGCGCCTTCGCAACCCCGCACTCAACCTAGGGCTAACTTCAAGGACATTATCGTGTCCCCCTCTGGTATGTTTCCTTTTATCGTTTTTTCTGTCACCTCGCTGATTAATTCTCTACCCAGCTTCCAACTTAATAGGTACGCTCCATTGGGCCATAAAAAAAAACTACTAATTTTTGAATAGATGTTATTACCAATGACTTTTCAACGGTCCCTGACACCATGGACCTCCTCCAAGCCATGCACGATGCCACTGATTGTGAAGCGCGTAAACTGTCCAATGATGTCGCAGCACTACTCGATTGACTCGACTCTGCGGATCCTGATGCACCAGATGTCGACGATGACAACTCGAACGAGAATTGGGGCCATGCGCAATTCACTGGGGGTGGTCTGACAATTTGGTCGGCTCTCATGGATTGGGAGTTGGTGGGTAGTACCTCGACCGCGTTCAAGCTGATCGCGGCCACAGTTAGGACCTGCAAGGTGGCCAGGGCATTGTGTACCACAAGAGGGTGGTCCTCTACTACGTACCTGGCCAACAACTATCTCGAACTATTGTTCGAGCAGCTCCAATGCTGCTGGAAGGACGCACAGGTAAGTCTAAAACATAGTTACTTATATTTGCTAACTATTGAACAACTGCCCCACCCCATGCTCCTCCTTCAACCCAGTCATCATCTACCTCACCCCTCGCCCTCGCTGCTGCTGCCTCTGGATTGTCAGACGCCGAGCCTGCCCCCTCCAAGTCCAAGCCCGCCCCCAAGTCCAAGCCTGCCCCCAAGCCCAAGGCTGCGCCCTCCAAGCCCAAGGCCATGCACTCCAAGCCCAAGGCCGCTCCCTCCAACTCATTGGGTACTGCACCCGCCGCGCCTGCCAAACCTTCCCCCACCAAACCATCAGGCGCCAAGGCCGGCCCATCCAAGTTGTCGGGCACTAAGGCAAGCCCCTCCAAGTCGGCCAAGTGCACCGAGCCCACTGCCACCAACTCGTCGCCCACCAAGCCTGCCCCCAAACGGGCAACACTCTCACGCACAGCTAAGGCACACCATGGTGCCCCGATGGATCAAGACAAGTCGACTTCACCGGAAGCCTCGTCGGAAGGCTGAGCCAACTCGGTTTTGTTTTGTTTAGTTTAGTTGTCAATGTCAATTTGATTTTGTTTGGCCATTAATTACTGTGTGAAAAACAAATTAATTCGGAAATCTGTGTGACTATGGAATGACTATGGAATGACTATGAAATGACTATGAAATGACTACAGATGATTTGACTATAACTTGACCATGAAATGACTACAGATGATTTGACTACGACTAAGAAATGACTAATGCCATTCTCAAGAAAACTGACTACAAATTGACTACAAATAGTCATCTAGAAGTCATCTTGTAGTCACTAAAAATGACATTTAGTCATTTTGTAGTCAGTTGACCACCATCTGACTTTTTTCTGACTTTTTTCTGACTTCTGACCGACTTTTCTTTTTTACTGAGAGTGACAGGGTTTAATGCTAGGTCTACAGCACCCTTGTTGTCACAGTGTAGGGGAATAGGGGAGGTAACCTCATACCCTAGTTTGCCTAGGAAGGTAGTGTACCACTGAGCTTGATTAGAGGCCTCAGAGAGGCTCATGTACTCGGCTTCTGTGGTAGACTGTGCAATGGTCTTCTGCTTTCTGGTACACCATGAGATGGCTCCATTAGCAAGCAGGAAGATGTAGCCAGAGGTGGAATGTTTCTCTTCCTGATCTCCCCAGGAAGAGTCACAGTAGCCGTGAAGGCCTTCTCCACCATTCCCTCCAGCATAGCGTAGCGCATAGTCCTTAGTACAGTTAAGGTATGCCAGGACATATTTTGCTAGGCGTAAATGCTGGGGTGAGGGATTGGAAGTGAATTGGCTAAGGCGCGCAACAGCGAAGGAAATATCAGGTCTGCTTCCAATCTGCACATAGAGCAGAGACCCAATTATCTGTTGATACTTCTTAATCTCAGAAGTAGAGGCCTGATCTTCATTTTTGATCAAGTGTGCCTCAGTGCCAGAGGGAAGAGGGGTATATACTGGGTTGGAATCTAGCATTCCAAAACGCTCAACCACATCGTGGATGTAATCTGATTGGTTGATTTCCATAGTGCAATTTGCACGGTCTCTGGTGATGTTAACACCTAGGTAAGACTGGATTTCACCAAGATCAGTCATCTCATATCAACTTGATAGAGATGCTTTCAGATCATTGATCTTTGGTAGGGAGCTCCCAAGTATAGTAATGTCATCTACATATAAGATCATGAAAAATGTATCACCCCCCTCTTGAAGATGATATACGTATACTCCTGCATCAGAGTACGTCCGCGTAAAGCCTAGGTCACAAAGGACCCCATGGAATTGCACGTTCCATGTGTGGGAAGCTTGTTTAAGGCCATAAAGGGCCTTCTGTAGTTGGCACACAAGGTGCTCTGAGCCAGCTGTGACAAAACCAACAGGTTGCTCCATATAGATTTCTTCCTCCAGTTCCCCATGAAGAAACACTGATTTGACGTCCATCTGGTGAATGTGCCAGTCTTCAAGCGTAGCCAACGCAAGAAGTAGTCTCAGGGACTCAAAGCGGGCAACTGGGGAGAAAGTTTCATCAAAGTCCACCCCCTCTAGTTGGGTGAACCCTTTTGCTACTAGCCTAGCACGAAAGTGTCCATCTGCTTTCTTTTTAAACACCCATTTACATTTGACCACCTTCCTTCCTTCAAGGAGGGGTTCAAGTCTCCAGACATCAAGCTTGCCGAGAGCATCCAGTTCATACTGGCATGCTTCAAGCCAATCAACAGCTTGGTCAGACTCCATGGCTTGCTTGTATGTCTGCAGGTCCCTGTAACTGGGTACCTCAGCAGCATTTAGCAAGTCCATCATTCCCAGCCTGCTGCTACCTTGCACGAATTCATTGTTGTCCTCCGTGAAGTAGCAAGGATTCATGAATCGTACCCTTGTGCTCCGCCTTGGGCGTGTAGGCGAGACTACCTGAGTGTTCCTGGGAGATCTAGGGGTTTCCCTAGGAGGAGACACTTCCCTGTTGAAATTAGGGGCAGGTATAGGTGCAGCAACAGCTGGCCTTAGGGAGCGGGTACTACAATGACGCGTAGGTGCAGGATTGGTAGGGGGAGGCGCTTGGGAAGGAGGAGTGTGATATATGGTTTGGTCTGCTGGAGCAGGTGTGGAATTGGGTGGGGTGCTAGGCTGTTGTACTACTACAGGTGCCAGAGGTGGTATGACAAAGACTGGTGTAGTCTGAGGCACTGTAGGGGCAACAGCTGGTGTAGGCAGGCTAGGTACTACAAAGACAATCTCACCGCTGGGAGCACTCAAAGGTTCACCAGACGCAGGAGAGGAAGAAGTTGGTAAGTGTTGAGCCACAACACTGCGGGATGGGAAGGTGTCTTCATCAAATGTAACATCTCGTGAAGAGATGAAGCACCGGCTATGTCTATCCCAGAGTTTGTAACCCTTTGAGAGGGGTTCATAGCCCACAAACACGGCTTCCTTTGATTTAGGATCTAGTTTGTGCCGGTTGTGTTTGGGTACATGATAGTAGGCTTTACAGCCAAAGACTCTAGAGTAGGAGACATCTGGGACTGTACCATCCCAGAGCTCTAGCGGAGTTTTCCACTGATTCGAACAAGTGGGGGTGCGGTTATAGATTTGCACAGCAGTTTGAACTGCTTGTTCCCAAAAGCCAAGGCTAAGGCCTGCATGGTGGAGCATGCTAGTGCCTTTTTCCATAACCGTACAGTTAAAACACTTGGCTCTCCCATTCTGTTGTGGAGAATAAGGCATAGTAAGCATATGCTCGATTCCTGCTTCCAGAAGGATGTGCTTTAAGTCATTGTTGATGTATTTGCCACCACAGTCCGAGTGTAAGGATTTAATGGGCTTGTTAAGTTGTTTTTCAGCCCACACCTTGTAGTGTAGGAAGGCGTCCTTAAACTGGTCCTTTGATTTCATGAAGATGACAACTGCAGCTTTTGAGAAGTCATCTATGAACGTGGCAAAGTACTTGTTGCCCTGAATAGAATTGCTCTGTAGTGGGCCAACAAGGTCACTGTGAATGACTTCAAGAGATTCTGAAGCACATTTTTTGGAAGGTGGGAAGGGTAGACGGGTGGATTTGCCTAGTTCACAACCAAGGCAAAGTCTGTCTTCCACAGGGGAATCATTAATATGGAGTCCTTTAACTGACTCCTGAGCATATCTTTTTAGCACATCTTTGGACATATGTCCCATGCGCCTATGCCAGACATCAAGGCTTGCAGATGCAGGTGCACGGACAGCATTCATAGCATGTCCGTCGAGCCAATATAGCCCGAGAGCCTTGTGTCCTTCCGCAATGGTCTCTCCTTTGTGTCTGATTGTGAAGGAGGTAGCATCAAAACTAACTATGGTGCCCTTTGAAGTGAGGCAGGGTGTGGATAGGATACGCGAGTGCATATTTGGGATGTTACAATTTTACCTCTGCACCATGCCTTCCTTTCTCATTGTGCATTCACTGTACTTTTACGATATGATCCGGTTCAATATGCTTTCCGACTTCTAGCTCACACCCACTGTATGACCGTTCCGACGCCCCATGGCGCGACTTCCAGAACCTGCTGACAACTTCTGCTACACACGTTGTTCTGCGGGATTCCTTTGTTCCACATATGTGTAACGTTCCACCGGACGTTCTTCTAGAGCGACGGGTCTAGGCAACAACAGCGACCTAACGATCACAGAGGATGTCGAAGTCACGTACACGTTCGGCTATTAGCTCACAAGTGAGACGTAATAGTGTAGCCCAAAGGATGTGAAAGGCGATAAACACAAGGGCTAGGAGTAGACGATCAAAGGCGATAGACAACCAGCCAATGATGAAGTAGAAAATAGGAGGCGCAGCGGCAAACAGCCAGCAAACGACTAGAGGAAAAGCGGGAAATGAAGGGATGCCAGGGATCACTCCACAAGGCCAGCTAAGGACAAACAGGGATAATATTCCAAGCACGGTACAAACAGCGCACAACTGGCAGACAGCCTAGGAGTGGCAGTACAATGGGTGGTATAGTCCAAGAAGTCAAGCTTAGGTCTTCAGCGACCATAAGCCCCTCTACTTATACATGTCTGAGGAGCTTTGAAGCTCAGCTCAAACCCTAATACACGGATCCTAGGAATGAGTCACAACGAGTCAGAGATAACAGTCAGCCAATGGCATAAGGCACTCATGGCATGAGTCAGAGATAAGGAATCACGAGTCATACAATCCATCAGAATCAAGGCACAATCGATATGAGTCACAAACACGAGGCATTCTAGGCCAGTCCAGGCACAGGCTCATCTGGACTCTTCTGGTGCATTCTAGCCAGGTCACGTGCCAGGGTCACGTGACGGGCGGCGCTAAGGTCACGTGCGCTATTCCCAAAACTCCGGGTCTCGTCGGTGAGCGCTTCCGGGTATGTAGTGTGGCGTGGGAGACTTAGCTCTAGTTGCGGTATGCGTAGCCACAAGCCTTCGTATTTCAGCCTGTTCATAGGCGTCGTCTTCTGCAGTTCTCCTTCTAACGGTGTTCGGGGTCTTGACGTAGGGTGCTCGAGGGACGGTCTGAGGCGAAACCGTAACAATATGTATCTTCCCTTTGTTAGCTCTCTAGGACCTGTATCCTAGGATCGCGCCATATGTTTGTGACTTGCAAACATCCTGTACTAGTATATAAGTCACGCCTTACCTAGCTTGTACAGTAGACTTGACTTCTTGTGTAATACCACATTGTCTTTGCCTCACGACCCCCGTCTGACTCGCCTTTATGCTTGAGTCCCTGTCTTTGCTCACCTTTACGCTTGAGCCTTGCTATTCCGCTATTACCCTAGTGTCCCTGGGAGACCTAGTGGTACTTGTTCACCATCGAACTAAGTCTTAACGGACTTACACACTTCCGATCCTGTTGACTTACGAAGTACACGTCGTACTTAATGCCCCTGTGGTGGCATTACATTAAGTCAAGTCTCTCACAGTGGCGACATCTAGTCACAGCCAGTCTCGGTTTCAGGCTGAATATATTGAACGTTACAGTACCGACGATCTCTCTGACAAAATCAAAGGAGCTGCAGTCTAGGCAGAACACGACGGAACTGAGGGATACTTTTTTTTCCACCCCAACACACAGCAATACCGACAAATCCATTATCTTGACGACATCTGTCAGTGGGCATACATTGACTACTCACCAAAGAAAGGGCAGTGGTACACCATCAGCATTGTACCCCCTACACTTGGAGTAGGACCCTTTAGAACCCACACTGCTAAGGGCATCGACATCGACAACCCAGACCCTGACCCAGACTCCCCAAGCGTACCCGTCCCTACGACAAACCTACCCATAACTGCTTTCCCATCCTACGCAATGTCTCAGACCCAGCAGCAAGCTTCAACTAGCACGACACTCACCAGCGGAGGAGCTGGAGGAGGAGGAGGAGGACCCTTGGGAGCCTCTGGCTCAGGCGGAGGGGGAGCCTCAGTACCGCCCAGTGGCAGCACCCCGATCCCACCAGCAGGCGGTGGTGGCAGTGGTGGTGGCAGCGGTGGTGGTGGCGCTGCGCCAGGAGGAGCTGCTCCAATAATTGCGCCCGGAGGCCATGGAAGACTAGGAGGAAACCCACCCCCAGAGTTCACAGGGGTAAGGGACAAGAGCAAAGCCTTTTTGCTCACGTTCGATCTCTATGAGGGGATGAACCCAGACGTCGATCAGCTTAGAATCCCCTCCTCGTGCACCATGACTTTCCTCTCTTACATCAGAGGACCCCTTGTCAATGACTGGGTAGCAGAACAAGCATGATGGCTTAATGAACAAATAGCCAATGGAGTGGACCAAGGGAACATGGTCCTATGGCAAACAGTCTGAGACAGATTCGTCGCCGCCTACTTCGACTCAGCAGAACGCACCAACGCCCACAAATCGCTGCAGACCCTCACCATGATGGGCGAGGATATCGACACGTATATCGCCACCTTCCAGAATCTTGTTACCAAGGCCGGGTATAACCCTAATGAAGCCACGACCCTTGAAATCTTCCAAGATGGGCTACCTAACCAGTTAGTCATTAACGCAATCCGCTTCCAACACCCTGTCAACTGGGAGCAGTGGAAAGCGGCAGCGCGACTCCAGCAGGCTGAATACCTTATTTTAAAGGATTGCCTGGGCAAAAACAAACCATCGCACAATTGAAAGGGTGGGCACAGCCGAGAGCAGTGGGTCCAGGCCCTCAATAGAACACACGACCCAAATGCCATGGATGTTGGACACGCCCAAGCCTCTGTGGCCCTTACTGACACCAACAAAGCCCAGCTTCAGAAGGAGGGACGATGTTTTAGATGTCGTGCTCAAGGGCACATCTTGCGCAACTGCCCACAAAAAGTAGTGCACGACATGGGTTTGTGAACCCGTGTGGGTACCTGGGTATGGGTCTGGCAGGTACGGGTACAGGTCATGGTTGGGATACCCGTGAAAAAACCATACCCGCGCGACGGGTATGGCGGATATTGTCAAGGAACCACTAGCATTGGAACTTGAATCACCACAATGCCACTAGCATACATTAACTACGAGAATTTACCGAGATAGTCAACCACCCTTACAACTACCATTACAATTTCCCCCAACTCCGTCAACCTTTGCAACACTCCCCCCATAATGCAACTTGGACGGCGAAAATGGAAGGTGGCTTTTGAATTACCGACGAGAACTTTGTAGGTGCAGAAAGTAATGCAGTCACAAAGCGCCTTAAGCGCTCTGCTGATGCTGCTCGGGCGGTGGCTGTAAAACCTCAGAAACGACAGGTATCAGTCGAGGACATCAAGGACGAGGACAATACTACACCAGTCAATGAGCAACCAAAAAAAGCGAACACCCTTCTTGAGGCTGTCCACACACATGACAGTGTCAACCCACTGGATAACGATCCAGTCTTGGTATCTGAAGACACCACAGAGAGTGATGATGACGAAGACGAGCTAGCTAAACCTGTTGAGACTGCAGAAGGACAACGCAGTGAGTCAAACAAAGTCAGAAAACTAAACATTAGCTCACCTAATTTCCCATCAGAACGACTATCTGTCGAATGGGTGTCTCAGGTCTATGCATTCTTCAAGCCAACCCCATCCATTGTGATGGTTGATGGGCGGCATGTCCACAAATTTAGGTGCACTGCATCAAATTGTAAGGGACGCGGCAAAAACCCGAGAATGGTCCGACGTTACCTTGATACATCTGATCATAACTCGACAGGAAATCTTTGCGAGCACACACGACTGTGTTGGGGAGATGAGATCTTGCGTAATGCAGATGCTTGTGGCGACATAAGCAGCGTTCGGGAAGGGTTAGAAAAAGTCAAGAAGGGAAAAGATGGATCACTCACTGCGACCTTTGAGTGGAAGGGAAAAGGACGGGTTACTTATTCTCATCGCCAGCACAATAAGGTCCAAACGAGGTTCGTGGTAATCAATAAGTATCTAACCATCTAATGTGGAGCTCAGGGCCGAGATCGTGCGCTGGGTATTGGAAAGTATGCGACCTTTTTCCATCGTCAACGATCGAGGGTTTCAATGCCTCATGAAGATGGGTAGACCGGAATATTACATACCTTCTGCTGCCACTGTCTTGTGCGATGTCAAGGAGGTGTTCAAAAAGGTCCGGAGTAGGATCGCGAAGATGCTCCAGGTGAGGTTTTGGTCAGCGATATGACATCTTAGGCCAAACCAATTGACTCACCTATCCAGGAACACAACGGCACCCTCAGCTTTGGGACAGATGCGTGGAGCTCGCCTAACCACAAGGCATATGTTGCAGTGACTGTCCACTTCGAACAGAACAGCAAGTTGATGTGTCTTCTGCTTGACCTTGTTGAGGTCACAAAGTCCCATTCTGGCGCGAATCTTGCATCGGCATTCGCGAAAATCCTGGCTGACTTTGGGATAGCACACAAGGTAAGTTTGCTAGGTCATTTGATAATAACAAGCAACTTACCGTGACCTTGCGCATCAGATTCTCAGTGTTACATGTGATAACGCATCACCAAATGATACGATGATTGATGTACTTGCTGACCTAGTTGTTGCATTTCTGGGTGCTGCGAATCGAACCCGTTGCTTCACACATATCTTGAACCTAGTTGTAAAGGTAATTCTTCGCCAATTCGACATGCCAAGAGCAAGGGCAGACAAAGTGCCTGATGCAGCGCTGGTTAGTGTTGGGGAAGTTTGGTTTGGTTTGGTTTGGGCCAGTTTTGGCCAAACCGGAAACCAAACCATTTAATTTTCACCAAACCGAACCCAAACCGGCCCAAACCGCTTCAAACTGTTCCAAACTGTTCCAAACCGATTAAAAAAAGGTGTTTTAAATTGCTTCTTAATTGGTTTGGTTTGGTTCAAACCGAGTTCAAACTGAGTTTAAACCAGTTAAGACCTGGTTTAAACTTAATTTGACACCAAAAACATGAAATATTTTTAATAATAATAAATTTAACCATTTATTTTGGTTCAAACTCAGTCAAACTTGGTTCAAACTTGGTTTGAACTCAGTTTGAACCAAACCAAACCATTTAAGGACAAAATATAAAATAATTTTTAATAATTTTTCTTAATTGGTTTGGAACGGTTTGGCATCGGTTTGGAGGTCCCAAACCCCAAACTGAACCATTCAGTTTATTTTCAGAATTTTCCAAACCCAAACCAATTGAACGGTTTGGGTTCAGTTCAAACCGAGTTTGGATCGGTCTGGGACCGAACTTCCCCAACACTAGCGCTGGTAGACCTTGCAGGGGAAATTGAGATGGAGGGGGAAGAGATGGATAAGAGAGGTGATGGAAGCGAGGATGATGACAACAGAGAGGATGGATGGGTTGATCCACGCAAAAGGATGTCACAGAAGGACCAAGACGAGCTTGATACAACGGTGTGCCCAGTGCGGCTGGTACTGGTAAAGGTAAGTTCAAACTCAGCTGAACAAACCAAAACTGGTACTCACAGTAGTCCAACTGAGTTTAGCTACGAAAACTGGCGTACACGATCAAAAACTCCACAACAGTCTTACTCCCTCGCTGGATTCAGATCCTTGAAGATCTCACAGACGATGGTAGCCCTTCCGACTCCCTTGCCATTCAGATGATGCCGTGTGATGTCACAACACGCTGGAATTCGACATACGACATGCTCGTATTTGCTCTCAAATATCACATGGTAATTGACAAAATTTCCAGTGACAGGGACATGAGAAAGTACGAGCTAGACGAGGAGGAATGGGGGCTTGTTCAACAACTGTGCAATGTATTGGGAGTATGTCGCGCTCATTGTTTTCCCCATTCCCGCTGCTCACCCTCTCCCAGCTATTCAAGGACGCAACTATTTTCTTTTCGTGTTCAACGCCAAACCTTGCCACTGTGATACCCGCAATGGATCACATCGACGCACATCTTGCCACTGCAAGCCAAGACTCTAAGTACTCGTCTGCCATTCGCGCTTCGCTGACACTTGGAAAAGCTCACCTCAACAAATACTATGACATGACTGATCACTCAGAAGTGTACCGAATAGTCATGAGTGAGTACACTTCCCTTGATTGTTCATTCGTTTTTGATCCTGTTGAACAGTCTTGCACCCACGACACAAACTTCAATATTTCCGCAATGCCAACTGGGACAAGACGTGGATCATCGCTGCAACTGCAATTGTCTGCGATGAGTTTTTGCGAGCATATGCGGCCCTCCCCATCAACGAGGTTGTTACTTGCACGCAGGATGTACATATTACGCATACTACAATGTCCTTGTCCCTCTTACTTTGAACATTTTTAGACTACTGGGCCCACCACTGGCAAGCCAAACATCTTCAACGATCTACCATCGACCTCTGCCCACCACCTCACCTCCAAGCTCAAGGACAAGCTCCATGATTACCTTGGATATCCTGTTGAAGACGTCAAGGATGCGTCCGTGTGGTGGGTCAAGAATCGAGCAGTCTATCCCCGTCTCTCTCGGATGGCATTAGACTACTTGTCGATACCGGGTAAGTTACAACATTAAGTCTCCCATACCTGATCTGACAATCCCTACAGCTACTTCAGTTGACGTTGAATGAGTCTTCAGCAAGGGAAGACTCATTCTGTCTCACGTTTGGAATGGACTCTCGGTTGAGTCCACGTGTGCATTGATGTGTCTAGGTGCTTGGAGTAGGATGGGTTTGGTGAAGGACAGGGATGTATTGGAGGTGGCGAAACTTCCTGATGTACAAGGGTGCGAGGCGGAGCTAGATAGTGGTTGGGACGATGTTTCCGAGTAGTAACAATGTCGAACGCTCTGACCCCCCATTGTAAGGGCTGTGTGGCACACTGGCAATATGTTAACTTTGCCACGCCAACCCGTAGTGCCAACCCACACGGGTTTTTATACCCACACAACCCGCAAGTACCCATACCCGTAGTGACTGGTACCCATACCTGTGAGCACGGGTATGGGTTTCACATGGGTGCGGGTACAGGTAAGGCCCGAGTGACCCATGGGTTACCTGTGATGAGCACTATATACATGAGCAACACACCCAATCAGATCAAAAATAAGATCAACCGCCATGGGTTCAGTGGGGGTTGGGAGACAGAGGAAGAGCACAGGTGGCTTGGCGGTAACCCAGACGTTGATGTTAGTTACCAGTACCTGAGCTTCTTCCTGGAGGATGACAAGGAGCTGGCACAAATCGGGGAGGTAAGTTGCCAATAATTCTCCAAAATGGCATTATTAGGAGTTGGGATTTTTGCAGGATTACCGCGCTGGACGCCTTCTTACTGGCCAGCTTAAAGCACGCTCTATCAAAGTGCTGCAAGAGTTCACAGGTACTTTTCAGGAGGTATGCAATCATTCTACATCTCTCGAATATGATCTGATTTGATCGCACGTTGCCATGTTACAGCGCAGAAAAGCGATCACTGATGAAGAAGTCAAAGCGTTTATGGATGCGAATAGGCAAATCGTGCCAGCTTCAGGAAAGCAAGCTCTTCCTGCATGACCGTTGTATCTTTCAGAGATTGGGGAAAATTTTGAGAAGCAAAGCTTGGGCCTCTTAACCCCTGTACTTTCAACGCGTCCGTGGTGGGCCATTGCACTTTCTGCACTGTATTGGATCGGGGTGCTCTAATAGCTGCATTATTTGGTCCACACTCTTCGATGATATAACAAAACATTTTAAAGGTATCTGCTGTCGAGGGTCACAACTTGACCACGGTATTTTTGTTCCAGCTGAATATTCCAGGCCCGGGGGGGGACCAAGCGTCTAAAGCAGTGAGGGCAGCAGTGCCCCAGTCGAAACCTGTTGGGTCAGTTCCCGGTGGGCTATCGATGAAGATCACAAGGCGCTCGTTTGAAGGTTTGATAAAACCCGACGCAATTGCACCTTTGATTTGTGCACGCAGCGGGTCGTAAAACCCAAGTACGTTCACGATGACAACAGCTATAGCGAAGTACGTCAAGAAAGTCAGTCAGCATGAGTCGGCCGTGGGCTCATAGTGTGAACCATACGCTTGGTATGGATCCCTAGTTGTGTCCATGTGATGGCCTCCATGATCTGTGCGACGTTATGAATATAGTGTGAAGATGTAGTAGGGTGGGATACTACACTACCTCTTCAAATGTGCCATAACCCCCGGGAAGACCAATAAACCCACAAACCCGGCGCACCATTTCCACTTTGCGCTCGTGCATGGAATCCACGACGACCTATCCAGGTGTCTGAGACACCAATATTGAGGGTGAATTGAACGAATGAACCAACTTACGGACGTCATCTAAATTTAGGTGAAGTTCAGAACCGCCGAGCTTTGGCCGACAGCGGCATTACGCAATGACTGTACCTTCTCGTGGCCTTCGGCCAGATCGATGTGACCGCCGGTGGTCTGATCTCCCTCTCCGCCTGCTCGGAGCATCGCAGAAGGAACGACGGCGGTGACATGTCCTCCATGGTTGAGGACCACGCTGGAAATAATGCCCATAATCCCTCGCCTTCCACCGCCATACACAAGCGGCCGACCAAGCGTGGCGAGAGCGCGTCCCAGAGCTAAAATAAACCCCCTAAGTCACCAGAAAACGCAACCACGACAAAGGAGAGCTGGGTTCTTACAGACTGCCGCGTCGTGATAGGCAGTCGATGTACCGGGTGATGCACCGCAGTAGACAGCTACCGCACGAGGGGGCCGCTCGGTAAGGGGGGAGTTAAGCGGTGCAGGAGACATCGCAGTAGCAGTCGTGAAGCAACGAAAGTATGGTAGCATTGCTGAGTGGGGTTTATGTAGCAACTGCCCGGAGTAAAGTCGGTTCCTGGGGTGAATGCTGGCTTTATCCCCGCATATTTTTTTAGGTCGAATGCGGGCCCCCACGTTCCGCTTGAAGTGGGAGCTGTGCCTGGCAGAAAGCCTGCTGGTTAGCGATCTCTGCATCGATCCCGGCGCCCCTCCTGTCTTTGTTGTCTTTTTCAGAATTTCAAGTACAAGCTGTCGGAGTTACGCGTGGGTCACTTGAGCGATAGTGTGCTATTGGCGAACACACACGCACATGCACAAACGTGTGAGCAACAGAATGGGTGCTGGTCCGGGCTGGGTTGGGTTGGTTCCGTTGCCAGGTGTGTTGCCAGCCACACGACACGCGCACTGAAAAGGGCGCTAAGCCAAGCGCTAAGCTCTAGCGGCTTGAGAGTGGCTTGAGCCGACCAAGTCGGGCCGTCTGCTTCCTGACAACGCACTCTCAACAGATTTCCCCCTGGGCTTTGATGTATCCCTATATCTCACCGATAGCTTCTGGTCATAGAAAGGCCCTACAATGTTTTTTTTTTTGAGAAAGTAAGTATTTGCATCCCGTTTTTCTAGGGCTGAAGAAAATTTGCCAGCTCACAGACTCACGTCACTGGCCCACGACTAACTTACAACTGTATATTGTACGTAACCATTCTCAGAACTCCCCGAGATCAAATAGGGCCGCAGTACCACCATACCGATACGTTGCACGCACTACTACGGACAGGCAATAAGCATTGCAGTCACGTCCAATAAAACCTCGACACTCACAGATCATGCGCCGTAATGAACGAAATTCACCCACCGCTCGAGGGTAATCCCTCTCTTCTTCCGCAGCTTCTTCACGGCATGTCGAAGTGAACCAGCAGATCTCTTGTAGTACAGTACCGGTTCCCCTTGCTCTCGGGAAAATCGAATTATAGAAGTGTTTTGCTAGCTCCGTGCCATCATCATTGGCCATCACCCACATTGTCCCGACCACGCTGCGAAACCCACAGTATTGCACTGCAGCGGCGAGGTGTAGGCCCTCGTCAGCAGAGCTTCCGTCCGTCAACTCAGCCGTGTGATAAGCCGAGAGGAACGCAAATTCGGCAGTGGAAAGGTGAGACCGCACAATGTTGAGCAGCGTGAGGCGCTTATTCCCATGAAGCTCGAACCCGGCGTCAAATGGTTTTTGGGCTTCCAACGTGCTGTGGCATACAAAGTGGGCAAATTTGTGGTCCCGAAGGCCATCTAAAACCGACGTGGTTGTCGCATCTTCTGAGATAAGACTTTTTATGGGAAGCCGGCGGGTTTTGAGACCCTGTACAACCTTAATGTCTTTGCACACCTCTGATAATGACACGTCGGGCTCCTTGAACCGTAACCACCACCAGGGTACGAGATTCCCACGGTAAAATTCCGGGGCAAGGACGGACCAGGACCAAGAGTGAGCTGCAATAGCAGACGAGCTCTATCCCAGTCCCCAGATACCAATGGCCCCCCATGAGAGATAATATAATATACATTATTTGACCCCCCACATGGCCGAGAAGCCCACCCCACTGAGTGTGCCCAGAACAAGGCCCCCACCCTACAACAACCGCAAAACCCCCAAACTCCAAACTACAGGCACTAAAAGCTAAGACATGCTGAACCCCACACAACCACAATGCCTCCCATTACTGAGACTACTGACCTGGGCCCCAATACAGACACACCCCACGACACCCTCTCTAGGATGATCCAGACAACCCCAAACTGCCTGCCCCCACAACACCCAAGCACGAACGCCAACCAACAAATGACAACACTGACACCCCATAACTGCCACCTGAAGCATGCACAGCGCCACCATCACCCCCCTCAGACTAACATAGTGAGTAATTCCCGCACAGCCAAACTAGAACACCACTAACCAGCAGTACAATCCACCTCATCTCACCAACCCCTGACACCCCCCCCAAAAAAAATGGACCCACACAAGCATTTAAACACCTACCCAAACCCCACTCAACTGCCACTGCTACCAACCATGGACGCACCACCTCCCACTCCCACCACTCGCACCTCAAACTTTCCGCAAACCCCCCAGGCCCTGGAGTCCACGACCAGGGAAGCACTTGCCAGAGTCACGACAATCCAGTCGGCCTGCATCTCTGTGATGAGCAGCCCCACCGCTATCACAGCAAAGAACAGGAAAAAATGTCCAAGTAAGCCCCCAACCACCCATAATCATAAACCCTCACTAACCCGAACCAAGTGACAGCAAACGACAAGGATGACCAAGAACTCCAGGCAGCCAACGACCTGGCAGGCCCCACCCTAGCCCCCACTGTTACTACCATCGAAATACCAGCAGAGGCCATCCAGCTGCCGCTAACCACCCCAGGCCACCTTGCCCAGATAGTCCACTACCCCTCCTCAGAGCCATCCCACACCCCGCCTCCCTACGCCCTTCCTCCCATCCTGGACGAGGACTCCCCAACCCCCTTGGCCACGCCAACCAGGCCCCCTAGGGCAACCCCCATCGCCCCCCTCTCTCAGAGCACCCAAGACGAAGACATCCCAATGATCTTCGCACAACTCATGCCCCAGGAGAGCCCTACTCACCACGAACAAGGTACCCCCCCTGGCAACACAACAACCACCAGAAGGACGGCCACCTTGGTAAGAGGCATAGTGGAAGCAGACCGCGTCAACCCCCATGTAGGAGGGTCCAACCCCCTCGTTACTCTCGACAAATTCACCCTGGGCCCCATGCCCCAGGTCCAAGACGCACACCCCACCTCCATCTTCGAGTATCTCGACCTCGACCTCATCAGTGACTGGGAAAACTTTCAACGTGGGAAACTCATCGCCATCCCATTCAACAATGATGCCAGAGACATCAACATGCACGAAGATATCAAGGCTAGACTCATGGCTGCAATCGCGGAAATTACCAAGTTGCAAGACGTAGGAGTCGCAAGCCCATGAGCCAGTGCGGAAGCCATTGCTGTGAAACGCCACCCAAATGCCTTCTTAGTCTTCAACTTGATGCCAGAGCAAGTCGACACCCTCCTCAAATGGACGATCTGGTCCTTGGCAGCCATCACCTTCCGCACCACCCCGCTGGGATGCGTCTGCCCAGAATTCCTCTTCGTGATCAGAGGTTTCCACTCCATGACCAAAGAAGATATCGAAGTCATCATCAAAGAGGTCTGGGCCGATGAGGACACTAGGGACTTCATCAACACTGTCACCATCGGACACCCAGAAGATGAACGCGAACAAGTCTACAACGCCCTCGTGAAGCTCACCAACTCCATCCACCTCACACGTCTGGACATCAAACAGCCCGGCGACCTATTCATCCCACAATTCAACGTATATGCCAAAGGACGAGAAGCGATCAACCTGGGAGTATGGCCAAGGGTGAGGAAATACCTCGCAGGACGCACCTACTCAGGCTGGATGATGGGGACCGGAATTACCAGCATCAGCCCCTACCACTGCAGAATCTGCCACGGAGTCGACCACCCCCGTGGCCTATGCCCTTTCCCTGAAGTCGAAGGCTGGAACAGCCCCAAGAGACGCAACAAGAAGGGCAAACCTCGTCCCTGAGGCAGGGGCATCGGGCCCAACACCCACACATAAGCAAAAAATAGTCTCGCACTAGATATCATACCCCGAATGTAAATAAATGATCCACCCCAAGGATAGTTAGTAGCCATAGAATACTTAAATACAAGCTGTTTCTCGTTTACCCACCCCAGTCACGATGCCCGCAAGCACCGCCCCTCTCCCCCCCTCATCCCAACACACGCGAGTCCACACCCAGACAAACGGTGAATGCAGCCAATCAGGAGGCACACACCAAGGTACAGAACAGTACCACCCAACACCAGGGCAACAGATGCCCCCAGCACGTAGATAGAATGAGCCACGATGCAAAGCTAATATAAACATAGCAACCCTTAATATAAACGGCTTCACCACACCGTCACACCAAATGAATGGCATTGAGAAATGGTCAGCGATAAACCGAACACTGAACACATACAAAATCGCAATCCTAGCTGTGCAAGAAACCCACCTAGACAATGAACGCATCCAAAACATCCTCGCCTGCTTTGGCCGGAAGATCGACATAATCGCATCACACAACCCGATGAACCCACGCGCATCAGCGGGGGTAGCGTTCGTCATAAACAAGAGCATAATTGCCCCCAAAACCTACAAAATGGTTGAACTCATCCCAGGACGGGCCATATCCCTAAACATAAAGTGGCACGGCTCAGAAGAAACCACCCTGATCAACATATACGCCCCAAACAACAAAACAGAACACCCCAACTTCTGGGGAGAACTCAACCGCGAACGCATAACCCATAGAGCCCCCCAACCAAACTTCCTGTTAGGAGACTTCAACATCACAGAGGACCCAATAGACAGGGCGCCGATCCACCAAGACAACCAAAACGCCATAGAAGCGCTGCACGATCTGTGGCACAACCTTGACCTAGAAGATGCCTGGAGACACATGAACCCGAAGGAACACTGCTTCACATACCAGGCAAACGCCAACGGTGTAAGGTTGGCTCGGGCGCTGGCCCCGAAATCGTCTATTTTCGGTCTTTTCGATCTCGGTCCGGCGTCGCGTGGCCTACTGCCATTTCGGATTCGCGTTCTCACGGCGTCGCGCTTCGCTATCGATTCTTTGCTATCGATTCCCTCCTCACTCACATACACACTCTCTCCTCCCGCTCGTTATCTCCATCGCCCATGGTCCGCCGCCGCCCGTACTCGCCTTACAAGAGGCTTCCCAGCCCCTCATAGCCAGGCCGCGCGTCCCCGCGCCTCGTGTCGCCTTTGTCCCTCAACACCCCGGTCTCGTCGCATCGCCCATCTCCCTTGTTCCTTTCAAGGTGTCAAGATCGCCGGCCATCCGTTCTCACTACCCCTGAAGCCACCCTCAAGACGCCGTCGGAGGCCGCGCGGACCGTCACGCTCACCGTAGTAGGAATCGTATTGTCGTGCGTCATCATGTCTCGGCCCCCTTTGACTGTTATTATCGCTACCTTTCACCTAGATAATACGTTTCGGATTCTCGTTTCCGCGCCCATGCACCTTTGTCTCGCCACCCGTACCTTACCCTTCTCGTCTCGATCGACTCCGCGTTCTGTCTCGTTTCGCCTTCCTATGCCACCCTCATCCCTACCTACTAGACCAGGGTAGTAGCTACAGTTTTGCATGTATAAAACCTCTCGTCCTTGGCTCGGAAATACCAGTCTAGTTTTTCGTGTTTCCCTCTCCTTTCTCCTGCGTGCCGCGCAACTCGGTTCGAAGTTAGGCCCTACCACGGGCACTCGAACTCGTCAACGCCTCGTCTCGCCGCCTCGGACGGCATCGCCATCGCTATCGTCTCGCATCGCTCGTTTCCGCCCTCGTTCTTGTATCGCTCTCGCTCTCGCCTCGCCTCGCCTCGCCTCCCCGCTCTCGCCTTCGTCCGTTCGCATTCGCACCGGCTGTCGCCGTCGCGAACGCTTCGGACTCGGCCTTCCTCCTCCCTCTGTAACCCCTGCGGGATCCCCTCCGCCTTAGGACTCACACGGACTCGGCTCCGTACAACGGTCAACAAATCCAATCTAGATTAGACAGAATCTATGTAAAGAGACAACAAACGAACCTCACATTTGACTGGAAAATAGGCCCAACCCCAGTCCCCACCGACCACTGGATAATAGTAACCAAATTCGCCCCATCAAACTCCCCCCTGCTAGGGAAAGGCTGCTGGACGTGACCGAAAACGATCCTGAGAAACAAAAAACTAGGAAAAGAAATCAACATAAGAGGCTGACAACTCCAAGCAGACCTAGCGGAATCAGCAAGGAATGACACCCCATGACACATAACGAACCCCCAACTCCTATGGAAGAAATTCAAAGAGGATATAAATACCCGAGCCCAACTAACATCTAGAGAAACACACCATAAATGCACCGCAAAGAAACGGGGCCTTTTGAATGACCTGGAAGAAATAGCGAAAGATCCAAACCTAGACTGGGATGAAGATGTCAGAAGCAACAAAGCCTACCTCGCAAACGAACTCACCATCCTCAAAAGATCCGAAGCCTGAGACCAGAAGGAAACCTACAGAGCAAAACTCCTCGACCACGGAGAACACCTTGGAGGCATCTGGTCAGAGCAAAGCAAAGAATGTAAACCAATGGACATAATCCACCAACTCAAAATCCCAGGCTCGTCCCCCCCCAATACGAACGATACACGAATCGAATGGCCCAACTCGCAAGAGACTATCACGAGAAACTACAATCAGAAACCAACCAACCAACCCTTGACAAAGAAGAATACATAGCCAGAGTACGCACCCAGCTAAACGAAATCCCACGCGAACAAAAACTCCACAGATCACATAGGGAGACCCAAAAGTGGTTGATCTACAAAACACAAGTAAAGAAAGCGCTAAAACTAGCAAAAAATGGCACGGCAACTGGCATGGACAGATGCCCTTACGAACTATGGAAACTGCTGGACGAACGATATGAAAACGCAAAAAAGCTAGAGAAAGAAGCTTTTAACATAGTAGAGGTACTCACAATACTCTTCCATGATATACAAAAGCATGGCATCGACGAAAAATCCAACTTCTCATTGGGATGGATGTGCCCAATCTTCAAAAAGAAAGACCTGACGGAGATCAGCAACTACCACCCCATAACGCTACTCAACATGGACTATAAACTGCTCACCAAGGTACTTGCACTCCAGCTCCTAAAACACGTCCCGAACATGGTACACGAAGACCAAGCGGGCTTCATACCAAAAAGATCCATCTTTGACCACATAAGACTGGCACAAACAATCCTCAACTACGCGGAAGTGATGGGAGAAGATGGAGTAATCGTAGCCCTTGACCAGGAGAAAGCATACGACAAAATAAAACACCCATACCTCTGGGAAACACTAGTGGCGTTCAACTGACCACCAGTATTCACCAAAACAGTCCAAGCGCTATACGAACACGCACATACAAGAGTCGCCATCAATGGTGTCCTAAGCAAACCCTTCTGCGTGATGAGGGGCATCAGACAAGGTGACCCTCTATCCTGCCCATTATTTGACCTAGCCATAGAACCGTTAGCGTGCACGATAAGAAACTCCAACTGCATCAACGGTTTCGAGATCCCCAGCCTAGAACAAAATGTTAAAATCACACTATTCGCAGACGACACAAACCTATTCCTCAGTAAAGACAATAGCTTCAATCAAGCTGAACTCATCCTAGAGAACTGGTGCGAGGCGTTCGGGGCGAAATTTAACATAGAAAAAATGGAAATCATACCAATAGGCACAGAAGAACACAGACACTGAGTAATCACATCCAGAAAGATCAACGAAAACGATAGCAGGCTGCTGGAGCCCAACGTCAAAATAGCGAACGACAGAGATGCAGTAAGGATCCTAGGCACCTGGATAGGTAACAGAGTAGACAATGCAGCACCATGGGAACCACTAATGGATAAAATAAAAAACAAACTTCAAAACTGGAAAAACATGCACCCAACACTATACGGGAAGAGACTAATCATCCAGGCAATAATAGGAGGCCACACCCAATTTCTGACGAAAGTGCAAGGCATGCCGCTGCACGTAGAAAATGCAATCATAAAAATGATTAGAAACTTCATCTGGGACCGAGACAACAACCCGAGAATAGCCATGGAAACCCTACAGAGGCCAATTGAAGAAGGAGGACTAAAAATCCTAAACATCAAAGCGAGGAACAAAGCGATAGAAATAATGTGGCTAAAGTTGTACCTCAACTTCACCCCGAGCAGGCCCACATGGATGGCAATAACCAACCTCATCCTAGCCGCCGTGGCCCCTCCTGGGACCTCAGGTGTCGCAATCATGAACTGCTTCCTACAATTGTGGAACCCCCTCCCGGGGCCCCAGAGCAACAAAACTAGGGCGAGACATACTGAGAATGCTCAAAACGGCAAAGAAGCACAACACCTGCCTAGCGGCCATCAGACTCTCCCAAGACATCCGAGCCCGCCTACCAGCATGGTACCACCTAAGTGCAAAAGTGAGACCTCTCACAAATGTGGCAACAAAATGCCTCAGAACACACAACACGAGTACCATCACAGACCTCATGAAAATATCAGCAAGACTAAGAGGCGACCAACAAATAATGCACCATACCCCTGACCCGAACTGCGCATGCATCGACTGTATAGAAGACCACATCAACAAATGCAGGGACCCACACAGATGCGCAACAGAAGCCCAGACTAGGATACAAGAAACTGCACCCAAGCTAAACCCCCTGTCGTTAAGCAACCCCCATGACAACCTATCACTAACAAAAAGACAAAAAGACCAGAACATAAGTGCAAGGGAGGAAAACGGAGAAATACTCTTCAACCCGACGATAACATGCAAGAACAACCTAGCGGAGTGCTTCCGAATCTTCATGGACCCCACCAAAATCTCCCCCTACCCAGCAACCCACCGCTACACAGTAGGCATCACCCATAACCACCCAAGAGTAACGATCTACACAGATGGAGCCTGCTTCAAAAACGGAAAAGAAGATGCTCGCTGCGGCAGCGGAGTATGGATCAGCCCAGATGACAGACGAAACACCGCTATATGAATCCCAGGAGAAAACCAATCTAACCAGGTAGGAGAAATAGCGGCAATAATCAAAGCGGTGAACACAGTACCCACCTTCTGGCCAATCCTGATCAAATCAGACTTGAAATGTAACACCACCACAGGGGTGTTAAGTACGACGTGTACTTTGTAAGTCAATCAGGATCGGAAAAGCGCGAGTCCGTTAAGACTCAGTTCGGTGGTGAATAAGTACCACTAGGCCTCCCAGGGACACTAGGGTAATAGCGGAAGATAGGGCTCAAGCGTGGGGGCGAGCAAAGACAGGGACTCAAGCGCAAGGGCAAGTCAAGCAAGGTTCGTGAGGCAAAGATGATGTGGTATTACACAAGAAGTCAAGTCTACCATACAAGCTAGGTAAGGCATGACTTATATACTAGTACAGGGTGTTTGCGAGTCGCAAACATATGGCGCGATCCTAGGATACTGGTCCTAGAGAGCTAACAACACATAATGATCAGTGGTGGCTTATATAATTGATACCCCCAGCCGACGGTGAGAATCTTCTATCGTTCATACTCAGCCGACGTCGGCCGATGTCGGAGACTCCCACATGGTTGATACTCCAGCCGGCGCCGGCTGGGGGCGGGGGGTCCGCTTTTCGATCATGAGTCTACATGAGTGAAACTAGCACCTATTGTAGCAAATATATGTCATTGGGAACACAGGAAATAGGGTATACCGAAGGGTATCACTAAATGAATGTGAGGGGGGATCAGGGATGCATCAATCATGGCATCAACAGCATAACAGGTCCATGGGGAGTCCAGGAAGTTTGGATGAATTTGAAGTGAGTACTTAGTGTGCCAGGAGTGGGTATTTCTATCTTTCTGAAGAGATCGACATAAGAATGTGGCTAAGTGCGGACCTCCCGACCATCTTTCATAGATGACATGTCCAACCAGTTATAGACACCTTGTATTGATGGGTATCCATATGAGTTCAGGGACCGAACATTGACAGGCACTCCATCAGTCTAGCCATGTATATATTTTTATCTGTCAGAAGAGATCAAAAGATCGCATCTATACACGGACCTCCCGACCATTTTCTATGGGTGACATGTCCAACCAATGAAAGACACATTGTATTGATGGGTATCCATATGGGTTTAGGGAACCTGACATTGACAGGCTCTCTATCTGACTCTATGAGTGTAGCTATGTATATATTTTTATCTGTCTGAAGAGATCAAAGATTGCATCTAAGTGTGGACCTCCTGACCATCTTGAAGGGGTGACATATCTAACTAGTTAAGACACCTCATATGTTCTGGTATTCGGTTCAGGGACCTGATTTTAAACTCCCAGCTGGATGCTCTGTCGATTTAGCCATGCATATATTTCTATCTTTCTGAAGAGATCAACATAAGAATGTGGCTAAGTGCGGACCTCCCGACCATTTTCTATGGGTGACATGTCCAACCAGTTAAAGTCACCTTGTATTGATGGGTATCCATAATGCGTTCAGGGGACTTAACATTGACAGGCACTCCATCAGTGTAGCCATGTATATATTTCTATCTGTCAGAAGAGATCAAAAGATTGCATCTAAGCGCGGACCTCCCGACCATCTTGAATGGGTGATATATCCAACTAGCATTGATGGGAATCCACAACGGTTCAGAGGCCCTATGCTTCTCACACAGACGGACACCCCATCAGTGCTGCCATGTACACACTTTTATCTATCTGAATATGCATAAGAATGTACCCAAGTGTGGACATCCTGTCCCTCATGAAGGGGACGAATGTCCAACCTGCTATTACACCTCAAGAAAGGCCATTTTATTTGATTCATCATTAAACTGTTAAAGTGAACTGATATTCATGTATATGTACAATAAGGGGAATATGCTAAGACAAGTGGATCGACTTGATTTTACAATGCTTTAATGGAGCATCTGTAATCAGAGTAAGGGCCTTCCTTGAGCTTCTGGAAAGTTCCTCCCATGCATGCATCTGGTATGACGCATATGCTTGGTGCCCTTTGAGTGACCCCTGTGTAGCAATGGTCATGAGTTTCTTCCATATCTCTGCCTTGGCATGGAAGTATGCAGGGACCCATTCAGCTTCATTATGGATGCTGTGCTGCTCTTCTAACCATCGTTCAAACTGTGCCTTTGCACGCAGCCAGTGAACCCTTTCAAGTGTTACATATGTGAGCACATCAATGGATGCACTGAAGAATATGAGAACCTACAATCATCCATCCATGTTCCATCGTCTTCAACAGTGTGACCAAACCCCCATATCCAGGACTTTTGCTTGTTACGTTGTCCTACTGGCTCTGATCCAAGGACCAAGGTGGCTACGCGGAGGTCCTCTGCACGTAGTTTCGGGAGGGCCGGTAGATTCACTGATGCCTGTTGGATCTTGCAGTATGCGTCCCGTGCCATGCTGTATACGCGCGCATGCTCATGGACATTAGTATCAACACTGTGTATGGCGTTCCAAGCACGGGTCTTTGTCTGCTGTGTATGGGCAGGTCGGACATGAGTGCGGAACAGAGCTGATTTGAATCCAAGGGCAAGGCGGATCCTATGAATGGATTCACTAGCTTGAGCATGGCGTAGCTGTACCTCCTTTCCAGCGAGAGATTGAACACCATGCCTAACACACCATTCCCATCCAAGGGATGAGGGGAGAAGGATTGGAACATCCTCAGGATTGAGCCCGTCCATCCCAGATCCATCCAATGCTTGAGGAGTACGATGACTGGAAGCATAGCCCGAATGATTGTCATCTGTCTCACCGGGGACCCCGAGATCATCCACATGGTCATACTCATCATAATCACCCAATGGTGATATCGGGGAATCATCTGTGGGTTGCTGGTGGAGGAGGAAGGAATCGCCCTGATGCTCAAACATATCAATGAGCTTCTGGAGGCGACTCTGCTTATTTTCAATGATTTGAGCCTCCTCTGTGGTGACCCTCAGACCATGTGCTCGAAGTTGATATCTGATGGCCAGTCTTTACAGGACGTTAGTGAACAATGATATGGGTCATTGATTGGACTCACTGCAACTCCTGAATTTTAATCCCACATGCAATCCATGATGTTTGCCCATGGGTAGTAATATCTCTACTTTCATCTGAAATGAGCCGTTGCTGGATTTCTGCATGAGAAGGAGCTAAAGATAGTCATTAGCATAAAATAGATCAGATATATCAGATCACAATACCTTTGGATATTACTGTATCATAGATGTCCATCAGAGTAGGGTCTTCATGCCTCTTTGACTGGGCATGTTTCTCTGCTGCAAGCCACCATTTGGTTTTCATCCTGAGGCGTGTATTGAGAGCATTCAATGTCTCCGCACTGAGATCTATGCCAGTTTCCATACGCTTCCACCGCTTCAGAAGTGATGGAACTGGGACATGGAGAATCATATGAGAATCAAGAGAACCATAGACATGAATGTGACAGACCAATGCGGACCATCTTCTTCCAATTAGAATGGTTCATATGTGCATCCAATACCTCCTGGCGATGGGCGAGGGACATCCCGCGGATACTCCGTGAGATGTTATTGAGTGGTGCCCACAATGTCTCAATGATCTCCCCATCCACCTGTTTTGCCCCAGGGATATAGCTTGGGGAAAAACGGGGTAAGCATGAATCTTGATGACCATGGATATGAAAGAGGCCAATGCCAGTCCGAAGTTGCAAAGAGCTAGACAGAGATAACTCTGGGCTCCTTTCCACCCGCTCTTGAAAGTGAACCCCATACTGACACATGATGTCATACATGACCAAGGCCACCGGGATGTCCTCCATGTTGTATGAGAGGGCCTTGCAAAGGCTATAGTCCATATTGATTTGCCTAGCATGATAGCAGTGTTATATCCACACCTAGAGTGTTTAAAACACTGGACATACCTCTCTCCTTTCTGGAAGTCAACTACAGATGTAGGGACGAAGAATCCATGACAGCAGGCAGTTGCTCCAATGCCTGTAACATCAAGATGGGGGCAACTCGAATTGGCCTGTTCAATGGCTCTGTATGTGTTGCATGTGCTGGGCTATGGGAATATAAGTTACTAGGACCTAGTAATGGTATCCCAAATACCTGGACAATCTCTTGCCCACTATGGAGGTGAGCCTTGTATGAATTTGGATTCGCCATGAAGGCCATCCCTGCAGATAGCAGGAGGTCCGCATCCCCAGTTCTACACCTCATGTGCTCTGCTGAGAAGTTGCCATCCATTATAAATGTTTGAATTAGTTGATTCCTTTGAGAACGTCAGTAATGAGATATCTGACTTGTTAAACGAATGCATATGGGTCATCATGATATCTGTCCTTCCAATTTTCGGGTAGATTGATACCTGGCTGTGGACAAGCAGGACAGAATATGGCCATGGATCCATCAATGGCGGAGTCCCCGTCTAGCTGATGTCCCAGACCACTTTGAATCCGGTTCTTTAAATCACGCCATTGACGAGTGTCACGAACCTAGAAACTTTGGTCGTGACTCGCGTGTCAAGGACCAGTCCACAACGGCCCGGTTTTACGTAATCAATTTCCTAATGGGGAAATCCGGGATCGGAGTTCCAATTTCGTACTCCGGAGGTCACGTGATCTGTCACGTGATTAGTCATCCATTACCAAGCCATGACCAAGCCATTACCAAGCCACCAGACGACGGAAAGTCGTACCACTCTTTGGATTTATCCTATTGGACTGCGGAGCAGTCATGCCATTCCTTGTGATTATTCTGATTGGACTGCGGACCAATCACGTCATCATGGCGCAAGATCGCACAATCGACTGCGGAGCAGTCGTACCATGTCTATGATTATTCCCATTGGCTGATATATTTAGAGCCTTCCAGAATGTTCCATTGCGCAGCACCCGTAGGGAAGCAGTAGGCCTGCCCTAAAGTACACACAGACCATGCCCTCATGTATATAAGCCTAGCCATAGTTCGGATAGTTCCTCAGACTGTCCACTTGTCTTTCCCTTGTAAATCCACTTGACATTTCACTTGTCACTTGATTCCTCTTGGATAACCTCCTCCAGTTAGTAGACTGGATAAGTGCTCATAACGCATCTGTGGACGTTGTGGGTAACCTCACTGTTATCTTCGAGTATAAAGCCAAGTTTTCCCTCGACACCCTCCATTCCGTCTTCGTCGTCCCTCGCGTCTCCGTCAGAGATAACCGGGTGTACAAATTAACTACTCCGAGTGAGTGGTTCATCACAACGAGATGCCCTCAGGAGTTGCTTGTAGAGATTCTGTATATCTCTTTCAGCAACATCATTCACCATGAAGGGATAGCATTGTAACATACTGGTACATTGTCAGGGAACATCCGATTTGTAATGCTTTGCAGCTTAGAATAGTACTGTTGTGCAGTTGTCTTGCACTCCAGGTTATCGGCCAAGAAGTCATCCAGGACTGAGAAGGTAAATGTAGTCTCAATATGCCTAAAGGTCGAAGGGAACATTCCAGCTTGGAGCCGTTGCTCATCATTGGTGCCAGCATTGGGGCATACACAGAAGAGAACTTCCATCTCAAAGACACCTGTTTGATTGACCATTGTGATCAGCGGATTCCCCGACTGTGCAGTCCGAGTACGTCATGTGTGTCCTTCAGATGGATCCAACACATCGCCAGTAGAGTCGAACAATGTGTCAGAGATGCCATGCATACCCTCAAACTCCTGTGACAGACGTGGGTGCAGATCTTCTGATAAAGGGGCATTCTCTTCAACAGATATCAGTGATGCAGACTGATTGCGTCGGGGTCTCCGCCTGATTGACTGTAGCTCTTGTGCTGCTTGGACACCCTAACTATAGATTAGTACATGTGGCAATGCATATATATGATACATTTGTACCTCAACTGTAAGTTGACATGGCTGTCCATCATGCCCAAGACAGAGCTTAAATCCGAGTGACCTTAATGATATTGGTGCAAAGTGTGCACCAGTCCAGCGGGACATCCGATGGAATGGGGACCGCATGTGGGTTTGAAGACAACAGCCCTTGCAAAAGTAATTGCCTCCAATACAATCAGAGCACTTGATTTGCATCGAACTGGTGCACATGGAGCACTTCGGAGCCCTCATCAGACCCTCCATCTCTAATAACAAGTAGAGATATCTATTCCGGATGTCTATCCATTGGCCCATAGGTGTCTACAAATGATCTGAGCTTTGAGGATGAAAGGCAGTTCTGTCACATACATGTAATTGGGGTTGTGTGTCCTCGGTTTGAATGTCATGCACATCGGTTTCATATGGTTCTATGAGTTGAAGGGTGTCTGATTCATGCATCACCTGGGTTGGATGGCTAGACTGTGCTTCAACCACCTTGGCTTGGCGTGAAGCCTGGCCTGACTGTTTCTGCTTGGAAGAATGGAATGGGACCTCCTCTATGGTGGTTCGGAGTCCCCGCTTAGACTTTTTTGTTTTAGAGACGACCTCAGTAACGTCTCCCATAGGAATGGAAAAGTTGTTCTTGCGAGGCATTATAACAGATGTGTATGAAGTGAGGAGGATGTGGACAAAAGTGGTTGGAGTGATATGAATCCTCTCCCTTATAGTCACTTGGACCACCTTAGAAATTCTATGCATTGGGATATGTGGCGCACAGCAATTATAATCTGAAACCTTGTCTGAAACATTGAATGGATTACAACGATGTGCTCTATGCCATGGAGGATTCCCCTACATCACTATTTCCATCGTCACATTTTGATCCTAATGACATCTCTGATGTGTGAGGGGAATGTCCTTGATACTGGCCATCTTGTGTTTCACTTGTCACTTGACTGATGTCTGATACATCGATTCCCTCTGTTTCACATAGTGCCCTGACCATCAGGAGGACCTCCCTAAGATCTGTGCACAACTCCTCCGTCTCAGATACGAGACCTGCCTCCTCCTTGAGACATCAGATAAATTGAATGGTTTAATGTGGTCAGGTACATACCACACCCTCATTGGTTGAGCTTGTGTTATCGGAAAATGGTTCCACAGAGTCTGGTTGCAGACTGATGGTTTCAACATTGGAATCTGACCCATACATATCGTCTTCATCAAAGGACTGTGCATCAGAGCTGTCTATGGGATCGGAAAACATGGTGGGTGGATGTTTGGAGTAAGGACGGGGAGTCCGCTTATGCTTCCGATGGGAGCCCCTATTCCTTGTATGGGTGCCCGGTTCTGTAGGGATAGGTGCATGGCTTGAGCAAGGGCTTGAGGGAGTGATTGAGGTAGAGGGTACACATTTACCCTTTGATGTAGATGACTTCATGTTGTACGGTGCAGTGTGCACCTGTTGCATGGTATAAGTAGCCTTTCATCAATCTACAAGATGCAGAACATGGATATTATGCGTTGTGCATGGCATTTAGATCTGATGCACCGGACTGCCCGACAGGTCACGTGGCCATCTCCCACCACATCGAAACGGAAGCACTGAACGATTGCACCACATGTGTCAAAGACATGTAACGTGTAACATGTAGCACTGAGCATATCAGGTGTGTATCAACCTTAGAATATCCATGGATAGACCCATGGGCGATTGGAACAGTGCAGATATCTGGTGTCTCTCATACACCGGACCTCCCGACATATCACATGACCATATCCAATTGAAACAGGGACCCTGAACCGTTGTGTCACACATGTGTCTCAATTAAGATATCTGAAGTCTGTGGCTGGATCATACGGTGACGCAATGGAGGTCTAGAGCATCATCAAGTGCGTCGAATTCATCGGACTGCCCCTTGGACTGCCCAATATATCAACTAACATCTCCAACATGTCGGGCGGTCCCAAATGGATTCATCCCATTTCATGCCTCAGTTACATATCGATTGCAAACCTTAGACTATCTGATGTCTGTGGCCGGACCACATGGTGATTGTAACTTAGATATGTTTCTAGAGCACGTCATCAAGTACATCTGATCCACCGGATGGCCCGATATATTAATACACATATAGATATTGATGGTCCCTGTGTCATCACGTTTCATGCATAATCACATATCGATTCAATAGATTATCCATTATTGGATCGCAGTGTGTCTAGACAACATCCCACAGCGCTACAACATTAGAAGTATGAAACTGTATTGACCCTCATTTATTCGGAGGGCCCCACAACGTAGTTACAGTGTGCATATCAAGCGGAGAATGTTCAGACCACATACAACGTTTCAAGTACATGTTAGGCCACAGCACCAGCCGAGGACGATCTGCCCGACACTCCAGACGGGGTCAGATGTCCCCCTGAGGCCACACGTCCCACTGAGCCACCACGTCCTCCCGAGGCAACGCTTCCTCCTGTGTGTGAATCAGAGTGAGACTCGAATTGAGATCATATGATAACTCACCAGATGGTTCGCGACGGCGATCCGAAGGCACACTAGAGAAGGAGGAAGTGGAACGAGCATCAGAAATACCAAGGCCAGACATCTGGGCTCCAACAGAGGATGCTGAGTTCATGGGGGATGCGGAGCGCCGATTGTATGGGGGTGCCCCAACACCAGGGATCGACAGCACATCGATGCCCTGGTTGGCCAGCAGTCTACCAGTCATAAGGCGCGTGTCGTGTGAGTCCTGGCGCGAGTTCTGGAGCTCCAACAGAACGCGAACGATCTTCTCATTGGTGTCCCAGTTCACTGCCTCCATCACCTCCATTCTCTGCTCAAGTGTGTCGAACCGGGCGTCCCACATGGCTAGCGAAGTCAGGTGGGCAGTTAGCAGTGTGTGAGTGTGATCTGGAAGGGTAAAACATACCAGGGGACCCCGCGCCACTCGACCTTCCTTCCATTGCACGGCGAAGAGGGATGGCCCATGATGGAGCTGGGTTGTCACATACCTTGTGCTTCATTGCACAGCGCACACACAAAAATGAGCGCGAATTAGACTGAGCCCGGCACTCCTCTACATTGGCCAGTGCACAAGGGCCACACCGGTCCTATAATTGATATAATAGTGTACATCAATGCACAACAATAAACTGAGAACACTCACCTGTCCAGATGCGATGGTTTCAGAAGCTTTGATGCGCTGCCGTTGAGTGGGTCGAGGGGGGGACGCCTGCTCCACTTCGACCCATGGGAGATCGGATTTCTGAGGGGTTGTGCTATCGGACTCCCCCTCGGGATTGTCCGGATCAGCACGGCGCTTAGTGCCTCTCAGTGAGTACGGGGTATGGATGGGGCAAAGGGGAGGTCTGCCACCGGTGCCTTTACGGCACGCTTCCCCTTGCCGCGTGTATTGTGTGAGTGAGTGGGTGGTGAAGGAGGAGGGGGAGGAGGAGGGCCCGGAATGGCAACTGAAGGCGGTGGATCTTGTTGCATATCACTGCTAGCAGCTGCAAACAATGATGTGATTGAGTATAAGTCGACGCAATAATTGAGACACACCTTCTGGGGTATTCTGCACTGCGGAGTGCCCCTTGAGCCACCACAGCTTCGTGGGATGAAGACCATCCAGATATGAGTCGAGCGAAAGTGCTGAAAGTGACACATGCCACTCTGGGTGTTCCTTCTGAACGGTGTCACACAGCTGGGTAATGTATTGAGTTGTTAGCACAGTCCAGTCGAAGCTGCGCTTCGTATCACTGGCAGTCTTCCACTCTGCTCCAACAGCCTGGATGATTGGATGGACACGCGGCATCTTGGAGCCGCTCTTAAAGGTGTCAAATATCTTCTGTATAGCCATCTGAATAGCATACCATTACACATATTACATAGGAATATAGAGTATTAAATTAACTCACAATCTCTTCGTCGATCCTCGCATCCATATATTCCAGTTCTTCGGGGGTTGTCGGGGTGTCCGTTACACGTTTGGTGGCAGACATAAGCCTGGCTGCTATGTTGAGCAGCGACGTCTCATTGGCTGTCAACTCAGATGCAGATTTCCTGACCATGGAGTTTTGGGGTGATGAATGTCACAGAACCGACTCTGAAACGTGTTGGGAGCCCCACTGCTGATTGCCGGTTCTATGGATGTGGGAATAAGGCATGTGATTCACTCAGATCGAACATATTCGAATTCGGAAAGCAATCGATTTTAATGGTGGCCAGGATCTATTAGAGCTGTAGAGCTGAATGGACTCGATTGGGATGTGTGGACTGTCTCTCCTTATATATAGTTACACTGGAAACGACTTGAACATCCACACAGACCCTCATCATATATGTCTGATATCTCTCGTCACTCTCGTTCACAGTCCCGCACAGCTGCGGGCACCCCGCCATCGCAGCAGCCATCGCCCCAGCCACAGCTTATGGGCCCACCACTGCAACAACACACGACATCTATGGGGGGGTCCAATGCTATCACTTCCTGTCCAGGATGCCCTCACCAGTTGTGCCCATTCCATCTGTGGCTCATCCTGCAGATATCCCACGCGTGAGTATTTAAATGTGCCACTGGAATGATATTCCGACATATTTTTGCACACGGTAGGAGGATGCTAAGTGCCGGAAGAAGCGCTCTCCATCCCCACTTGGCAGCTTTATGGACCATATCCCAGCTTCGCAGAGGATCGCCCACAACCCCTCTGAGGTCTCGGAGGCCCCCACGCATCATCCAGAGATAATATCCGTAGATGACCAGACCACTGAGACGCCCTCCGCGGGTGCCCCGACCTCATCTCTCGCTTTGAGTGTACGTCACTTCAACTCTTATCAATGCCTCGATTGACACATATTATCACGCTTCTAGATACATGACACCATGGACGTTGATGACGGAGGTAGTGGCATAGGCCCTGTCCCCATTCCCTCTAAGGGGGGAACTCCGAAATGCCAGGTACGCATCTGTTATGCTTCTGCAACTATTCAATTAATCTCTACGATATGTTAAGAAGCTCAGGCATTCCGCCCCTCGTGCACGGCCTTCTCGTTCAGCTCCCTCACGCACTGTCATCCACCCTATAGGCGTCACCCTCCCTGCATCCCCCATGGCTGACGATCTAGGCAGCATCGAGTCCCAACTTGAACGATGCAAGCTGATCCTCACAGATGCATGGGATGACCTGAGAGATCTGCGGGGTCGGCTCCAACTTTTCGATGATGGCATCTACAGGGCACTGCTTGATCTGGAGAGCATGGGTAAGTATTTGGAAGGGAAAGACTTATTTGCAAAGGGATCTCAGACTCCGTAGCACACACATGTATTGTACTCTGCTTGCCTGAATGTGTTCCAAACGTTATAACAAGTTGTAGCCTCATTTGTCTGCGATATCGGAGTGCCCCACATCACCAAAGACATTGATACTCATCTGCCCTTATAAAGGAGACGTCCCACATCCCCCCTAAGTCTATATGTCATACCAGTCACATCCATATCCTTCATCCATTGTATGCAGTGTTTGCATCATAGCTATATATATGGTGTGCTTCGTATAGATATCAATGACATATTCCACCATGATCGGGAGGTCCGCACCCGATGCACAATCATATGTAGCAATGCATGAGACATGTGGTATTCTGTACATCATATTCTTATTAGCCATCACTTGTGTAGTGTATGTTTCTCTGTTTCGATATATATGACATAATCCACCATGATCGGGAGGTCCGCACTTGATGCACAATCATATGTGGCAACGCATGAGACATGTGGTATTCTGTACATCATATTCATATCAGCCATCCATTGTGCAGTGTATCATCGTGTATGTTTCATGACAGTATATTTGCTGTACTCTTTATATATTACATCATCTATCACGATCGGGAGGTCCGCAGTCGATGCACAATCATATGTAGCAGAGCATGAAACATGTGGTATTCATCATATCCGTATCAGCCATCCATTGTGCAATGTATGTATCATGACAGTATATATGTTGTACTCTGTGTAGACATCTATGACATGATCTATCATGATCGGGAGGTCCGCACTTGATGCACAATCACATGTAGCCAAGCATGAAACGTTTGGTGTTCTGTACATCATATCCATACTGGCAATTTATGTTTCATGATGGTATGAACATTGTGCTCTGTCTAGATATCTACGACATGATTCATCAAGATCAGGAGGTCCATTCTCGAAGCACGATCCAAGTATGAGACATATATCTCCCATCTGTGTTGCATCTGTTTTGCATCTACTAGTATCAATCGGATACACACTGTACACCCATCTTGGCTTGTCACATCATCTTTCCACACGTATCTACCTATGTATACCTGTTCTATCCTCGGGGTATCCCGAGACATGGCGTGTATGGGCATGCTTTCTGACAATACTACTGGAATGTATTTAGGTACCTGCGCACTCAGCATAATTGTCCACACATTTCCAGTCTTCCCACCACCCTTGTGTATGTCCCTATACCATGCAGATTGATGAGACCAGCTCCTCTGACAATGGCGGAGAGTCCGAGGTATCACAGAATCAGAGAGAGCAGTCTACTGACCCAGGCTTTTCTATTACTCCTCGAGACGCAGATATATTACAGGAGTATCTTCAAGAATTCCAGGCTGCCGATACAAGTCTTCGCACTAGGATAATTGAGAAAGCCATGGCTCAGCTGTATCTGCTCTGCCCCGCAAGTGCACCATTTGATAAGAAGGTCGCCACTAAGGTAGGCTCCATTTAGATTTAGACAGCAAAGAATATATTGCTTCTTTTACATTTCAGAGAATTCAGAAATGGTTTTATAACCACTATGTCCGCCCCAGGCGTGAATACATCAAGTTCACTCGCAAATGGTCTGCCAGGAATGCTTTCTATCACCTGCACCGTGATGAGGTCTTGGAGCTTGCAAAAGAGGAGTCTGGGACAGAACCAGGACACTCTGCTTTCTTGGGGGCCCTCCAAGACGCAACCACTACTTTATGGAATGAACTATCTGTTGAGGATCAAGAGGAGTATGTGAATGCTGCCAAGGAATGGTCGGAGAAGACACCACCAAAGCACATTCAGTCCAGGTATGGGAACATGCATCACCTCTGATCAATTTCCCTCATGCTCCTATACAGAATGGCATCCTCTATGCGAGAGCGGATCATCCAAGACTTTCAAAGTCAACTCTATAGGACATGTGGTATTCGTTCCGTCGTTCTCACAGCATATGAGGGTGAAGACAACAACCTCAAGGTTGGCTTGTAAGCCATCCAATGATGCATTAATATTACTTGCTGACTGTGGATTGATGTAATCTGATTTCAGTAATGATGTCAGCAGTGTGTTGCAGGATGGAATGGACTTTAGGACATTCTGCACAGACTGGAAGAGTGCCGCCCTCTGGGAGCAGTGGGCTCAATTTGGAAAGAAGTGCTTTGCAAAAGGTTTGGCAAGCTTCTTGTCAAATTGATTGAATACCATTCATATAAATTCCAGAGACTGTTGATACTCCAAAAAAGGACCTCTCAAGGACAATCAAAACCCCAATCCCTATTATATGCAATACAGACGGATGCCCCGAACTTCCCACAGTTGCCATGTCTGATGGATATAAAGCCAAGGTAGTTCAGTCATTGCTCAGGGATTATTGCACTGCACATATCCGTAAGCCGTTCTCTCAATCACTGTGCAGCAATATATGATACATGTGACTTAGGATATGTTACCAGAAAGCCCAAGCTGATCATTCCATGGGGAGCCTTGGTAAAGGACCCATCGTCCTGGATTGTTGATGAATGCACTCCAGATCGCTTTGAGTGGAAGGACCCATCCAAGATCCAGATTGGAGAGGTCTTCCGTATTCTGGACCACTGGAGGCACAGACAAGATCGGGGAATTGGTCCCCTGATGTGGGTGCCAACCTCCCCACTCTTTGACAATATAGAGGATCCCCCGAGGCATCAGCGGAGTGTCCGAAATGCTAGAACGCTGCAATCACAAGGATCTGATGAAGAGTATTTTGTTCTTCCAAATAGTCAGGACTCTGATCAGGAGGACAACAAGACTGGTTCTGTTGAGCCTTCAGAAGACTCCAGCAATGATGATTCATCTGACAAGACTGATCCCACCAAGTCTGATGACTCTGATGACGATCCACCTGAGAATGAAATGGCTATGGGCTCTCCACCCCTGCATATGTCTCATGTGTATGATGAAGCCTGTTCTGGTATGTGTGATTGTTATTATGTCCCCCTCAACTGATCCAAGTGTTAACATTGTATGTAGATGATGACAGAGGCTCTGCCTCTACTGGAAACGAAGGTCTGGGTATGGATAGATCGTCACCAGGTCTGCATCTCATCCACATCACACCCTACACTTCCACTCATTCATCACCATCCAGCCATGGCTGGCCCATCACGACCTCAGGTGCGATGGCAAGGGATGCAAGGTGGCCATCCGCTTCGTATAGGGAAAGGGAAGGAAGTTCTTGAGGAAGCAAAACGAGCTGTCAAGGTGTCAGAGAATAGGCAAGAGCACGGGTATTCCCGCGGGTGTCGAAAGCATGACCCGTACCCGCCCCCGCACGGGTTACATACCTGAAAACCCACGGGTTGCTACACAGTGTACCCCACGGGTAATAGCGGGTTGGGGTATTTGTGCGGGTATCTTACTAGTCGAGAGGGAAAAAAGGGCGCATTCGCAAACAAAACTACGAAGGCTTCTTGTACTCGAAAAAAGAGTGGAAAGGCTATGTGGTGTCCTTACAACGCGGTGTCAAACGCTGGCCTACCCGTCCTCAAAACATCACCCAATCTATTTAATTCCATCTGCCCCTCAACTTCGTTCAGTTTAGAAACGGCCTCAACATCTTCGTCTCTGATCAGACCAAGAAGACTCCATGAACTGAGGCATAAAAGGGCCCGTGTCGATGTAACCGACAAACGGCTGCGAGTATGAGACAGGACAAGACGCCCACGGCTGAACAGGCGCTCGACATCGACAGAAGTTGCTATGTAGAAGTAATTGTAAGCCAAATTGACTAAAACCAACAGACGTACATACCCGGGATAGTGAGATAATCGAGGGCCATGCGATGGAGTATTGGGTAGGTCTTGCGCTTCTCGTACCACCAACGAATCACATTGGCCGCGTCTTCAACCTCGGTGTTGAGATAGAGTCTAAGTTCGTCAACGGCAGCGTTAGATTGTGTTGGGGCAAGTGCTGGAAGACTATCGAATATGTTTTCGGAGAGTTGGGCCTGTCACAGTGTCAGAACAGCAGTTACCCGGAAGATCAAGGTCACATACCACAGGTTTGGCACCTGAGACTCGGATGTCACTGCCCTGTGAAGCGTATGACTCTTCCCTAGGTTCCTTTTGATTGCTGGCTTCTCCGAGTCGTGAGGCATACTTTGAGTCGAATTGATTGCGAACAAGAGCTTCTGCAGTGTCGATCCATTCCGGTGTCCAACCAGCAGTCTTGAAGTAGGCAAGCTTGTGACGAGGGTGAAGCACTGTCAAAAAAATGAGTAATCACGGTCAAGTAGAAAGAAATGGCCCACCCATCGCAATTCGGTATAATTCCGAGGCATCTGTAAGCGAGTAGTACCGGTTAAGCGTCTTCTTCGCGATCTTGATGGCAGCACGAATGGCTAGGCTGAATTTACTGGTGGGAAGGCACGCATTGGTGAAGACTGTATCGATGTGATCCATTGCCGGGATCACTGTTGGAAGGTTTGGTGTTGCACGTGAGAAGTAAGCCGTCGCATCCTTGAGGATCTATGGGAAACCGGTTAGCGGCAGCTTTCGGAGCGTGTCACATCAGTCACTCGCCTTCAATGTGTCTCGGAGTTCCGCAGCGATTACCCACTCGTCCTCAGCCACTTCAAACTGCCGCAAATTGTTCTTCCGGTCTGATGTGATACTCTCAATGGCTGCTCGATACTCAACTGAAAAGCATAGCATATCATATGTCGAATTCCACCTGGTTGAAACGTCACGTGGCATAATCTTCGCTGCCAGCCCATGTTCATCGAGGGATGCCTTCCATGCCGGTAATAGGATCGTTGTTGAGTGTACGATTTTGAACGCGAGCTTCCTGAGCTATTATGAGGCCTCGTCAGAATGTGAAGTCACAGGCAGAGTCCTATCCTGTTACCTTGATCAACATTCGCTTTACCGGACGAACTGATCCCTCCAGATGTCTTTGTTCCGCAGGAGTCAACACCTGGACTTCATCCACCCACCCCTCAGGGTTGTCGTGTTCCTCGATATCGTCGTCGTCGTTGTCATTTTCCTGAGCCGTTGTAAGTTCTTCTTGTTCAATATCACCTGCCAGCGCTAACAGTGCCCTTTCGTCGTCATTCAAATCATCTTCATTGTTATCGCCATTTTTGGTGTCAAACTGCTTCAATAACGACTTGGCAACAAGGTTGAGGATGTGAGCAAAGCACCGTGTGCGATTCACCGGTGAAAAGCTGGCAAGTGATCTCGGCATTTCAGTTACCATTTTGTCGTTGTTTGATGCGTTGTCGCAGGTTACTGACAAAATTTTATGACCAATGCCAAAGTCCTGAAGCACAGCTGCAAACGCGACAGCAAGGTTGACGCCTGTGTGCGACTAGGGTGTTGTTGAGACAAATTTCAATGCCCCGAAAATTTACGCGTACTTTGGGAACTTCGACAATATCAAGGACCATTGCGATTGGGTGCCCTTGGTTCTCAAAATGTGCTGTTAGGGCAACATACGCGTAGTGGTTCGGGGATGTCCATGCATCAGTAGCGAAGCTGATATCCCCGTCGTACTCCTGTAAGTATTATATTAATAGACCATCTAAAGTTGTTTGTGGCTACTATCTCACCTGTAGCATCTTCGCAATCCGTTCCCGTGTGCGCCCAAACACCAGCTTAACATCCCGAGACACTGTTGTGGCAGACGGTATGTAGTATTCTGGCCGCCCTGTTTTCATCAGGGTTTGAAATCCGCGGTCCTCAACAATCTTGAAGGGCCGAAGGCTTTCCGAAACCCAACGAACAATTTCGGCTCTGGGTTTATCATCAGTTCGCTGCCCCCACATGATATGTTGCAGTTACATACTTTGTTTCGGCCTTTGTGTGCATGCGGTGTGAGTAAGTAACCTTCCCTTTCCCTTGTCGTTTAAACATCGCGGTGATAGATCCTGACTTTGCAATAGGGTTTGTGACATTTTCCCTCGCTTCCTTGGAATTCCGACACTCGCTTGCGGCATTCCAGGCTGCTTCCCCCCAGCAAGATTTGGCGTGCTTGATGAGGTTTCCAGTTGATGCCTTGTCTTTTGTGTCAAGGTAACGTCGGCTCTTGTATTTGCACCTGCGTGCAGCACATTTGAACTCGTGACATCGTCGTCCGTCAACATAGATAATTGCTGGGATAGGCTCGTAGAACGCATATACAGGAGACTTCCAGTCTTTGCTTAGTCGCTCTACTGAATGTGAATATCAGGTTCCTTGGTACGTTATCTGACTGTCACTTACCACATTCATCACCTGAGTTTTCAGATCCAGTCTTGCCAGTGCCTTCATCATCATCGACCTCAATAACACTGACTGCAGTCCTGCACTGGGGTGACGACGCCCTGGAAGATGGCTTGCTTGTTGAGCTGTCATCGCTATCAGGTAACCGCCTCGCTTTCTTGTTCTTCTTGGCCCTGGGACTGAGGGTGTCACCATTACGCTTGATATTCCTAGTAACAGATGACTTCAGTGACTGTCCACCGCGTTTTTTTGCCATGGTGTGAGGGGGTAGTAGTAGTATGGTACCAGTAATGTTTGATGACAGGCGACGTGTTGGTGACTTGGTGAAGTTAGGCGAGATTATAGCTGCAAAGCGACGGGTAGCAATACGGGTGATGAATTAACCGAACTGCCACCCGTACCCGAACCCGTGCTGTCCCGTAGCCATGACCCGTGCGGGTTACCCGAACCCGTGCCATTGCCTACGCTGGAGTGACCAAGAAACGTACCAAGAGATAAAGGAGTGACGTCAAGGAGAAGAATGTCCGTGACATTGCCAGCAAGGACGCTACCCTGGATGGAGGCACCAATAGCCATCGTTTCGTCGGGGTTAACACCCTTGGGGGGCTCACGACCGAAAGTGGATTTGACCGTCTCAACAACCCGTGGTATACGTGTCATACCGCTGACCAGAGTAACCTCATTACTCTCAGATGTCCTCATGCCAGCATCATTGAGTGCTTTCTTGCAAGGGTCGATAGAACACTGAATGAGGCCTAGTAGCTCGGAGAGCTTGGCGCTGCATGTCGCTTTCGCCCAACTTGCTTTCGCCACCAGTTCTACCAGCGTCATCCACAGCTCTCATCCCCTCATCAGCTGGCTGTAAAAATTAGAAAGCTGCAGCGCTGGCATGTCGACCAAATTATAAGGCAGACCGTGCATCTGTGCCTGCCTAGTGAGGTAGACCGTGCCGCGTGCATCTGCCTGAGTCGGCTTGGGGAGAAATTGTTCTGGTTGTCAATGTATCTAGATATCGTCAAGCATCATTACGACCAAATACTTCGAATTCATCATCTTCGGCTGTGGGACCCCACTCAGCGCAAGCAAGACCGCCACTTTGGTCAATAATAGCCCACCCACCACTGTCGACCGTATACTCCACATGGCCAACTAGGGCCTGAATGCTTGTGACATCGACGAGATCGAGGCTGCCTGTCGTATTGTAGAGATGGATATCAAGGCCTTCGAGGTTGGTTGGTCCCGGATCTTTGGTCTTGCAGTTTTGAATTGCAGCGAGAATAATCGGCTTTTGGGGATCCACCTGAGTATCAGAACAAGTAAAATGGATAAGGTACAGGTGCTCAAGCCGACCGTAGAAGGTCTGCGGCTCGAACACTGGTTTGCGACTGCGCTGATGCGCAAATCTATCCACTAACATCACGTACTGATCCATTTCAATCATGGGTACTGAATTGCTGGATTAAAAGTACGCAACTCACCCGCACAAACGTTGCATCCCGTCGGTCTGCAGTGGGCTTCATGAGACCCGAGGAATGGATTGTATCCCCAGCCTCACTGTCTACCTGCCGGACTTTCCCCCATTCCTCAATATTTGCCCGTTGGAGATACTTCCGAATAACTGAAACATGAAGCCCGAATCGCGTCGAAAGTGCAGCAGCAATCGAGTTTGACAGCCCAGTTAATAACGATGTACTTTCTGTGCCTCGCTGAACAACCACGCGAGGACACAGGAGTACACAGGTCAGGTCTTCAATGGGAAAATCAGATCTGAATTGCGAAAGGACAGGAGTACATCTGTAAAAATGGAACCTGTCAAAAGCTGTCAAAAGTGTTTGAGACCGGTCTCAAACGCTTTTGACCAGCTCCCACTTTTACAGATGTATAGGGCTCACAATATGGGCACCGATATGCTCCCTGTGGCAGGTTACTCCGTTGAGGCTGTAAAGCGAGCTCATCTGCCAAACCATAGATAGCCTTGATCTGCGTGAGTTGCGCATCTTCAAGGATGTATTGATCGATGGAAGCATAGGGGGACCGTCGGCTTCGGATTGCAGGTTTGAGGCGGTTGCAATAGCGTTCCATTGGGAACGCCCAGTAACACCACACTGGCCTGCAAGTCTTGATACTGTCGGATATGTGAAGCAACGCATGGATGGTGACTGGGCACGCAGACATGCGGCCTGCATCATGCTGATAGTAAAATCTGTAGATAGTAGTGTTAGTGCGGCTGTGATACAAATTGGTGAGGCGTGCCTTTCGTATTTTTCCACCCAGTCAACGAATCCATTCCGAATAAAATCGATTTCTTCGCGCGTTATCTCGAATTTGAGGCAGGTGGTCAACAGCTTCACAAGGAGAATGAAGTGCTTGTAGTACTTCGCGTTTTCAAACCGGCGCCACAACAGAACGGGGCCGATATAAAGCGTCCAAAAGGACCACATATCGGCCGTGCAAATGTTGCGATCTCTCACAATGTTCGGGACTCGACATCCATAAGCTGACGGAACCGTTGAGCCAGATGACGCTGTGAGTGTACCGATTCCTTCCCAGATGGCCTTCGAGAGTTCATAGGACTCCTTTCCTTGATCAAGCCCTTTGAAATTGCACGTCCAGTGGAGCACTAGATTCTTGATGGTATTTTCCCAGATAAGGTGCATGAAATCATACGGAAATGAGTGAGGGAAGAAAAGAGAATGGACATAGGAGAGGAGAGGCGTTCCCTTGATCCCGTACTCCTTTGAGAGTCTGTCGGCGGTGGTATTCGTAGTAGCGACGTCGACCTCAGCAGCCTGAGCAAGTAGCCCGTTGTGTGTGCGTAAAGGGAGGTTATAAGGATCGTATTTCTTTACACGTTCACCAGATCGGTCCCTTTGGATATCGGGATGAGACGAACGGTCCAAGGGAACGTAGTGCGTTGTCCCTGGCTGATCTGGCGCACGTAACCCTTGGATCTCGCACATGCGGCATGGAGAGACACCATTGTGCCCTTTCATCCGCATGACCATGGATATCGCTGGTATATCGCCAAATATGACGATCAAGTGAGCACATAGGGTGAAGAAAGAGCTCTTGAGGACATCAAAAGACCGGACTCCGTTCACAAGACAAAGAAGCTCCTGGAGTAAAGGCCACAAGAATGAGTCAAAATCTTGTGGTTTCTTTGGGCCTGGAATGACACCAAGAGCAAGTATTTGGTCGACGTGAAACCGTATCTCTGGAGGAAGATTATAGTTGAATAGGATAATAGGCCAGGCAGTACTCTTCCGTCTATTAAATGGTGCAAACCCGTCAGTAGACAGGCCAAGCGCGATGTCACGGTGGTCTTCAAAGTACCGGTGTCCGAAGATCTTCTTGTCAATCTGGACGTATTTCGACTTGAGAGTCTTGTAGTTCTCACCGTCGAAGATGTCCTTGACGACCCCTGGGGCTGATTCGGCCTTGGACTGAGATCGATATTGCATTGCTGTCGCGACTCCGGTGTTTTCACAAAATGCTTGTAGCCGAGGAACTAGAGGAATATATTGGAACTTCTTACGAGGCATCCCATTAACGTGGTACCATGAAAGCCCACAGTATGTGCAAGATGTCGAATTTGAGTGAGGACCAGTATAACACAGGCACGAATTGGGGCAGCAGTCATATATTTGAGCACTGAAACCAGCTAGGAATGCGATACGAGAACGGAGTTGCAATGGCCCAGGGAGTGGAGGCGAAGTTTGAAACGCGTAGCGTGCCTTTTTCCAGGCAGCATCTGTCGTGTACATAGAAATCTTGAAAGCAAACACTCGGCATATTGTGTGATCGCATTCATCAAGCCTTTCACCTGACAGAAAGTTCTATCAACGCCCAGAGATAGACCAAGTAGGACGCACCAATCTTAGCACACTTAGACTCAAAGTCTTCTCCGAGCTCGTCGCAAATGGACCCAGTCAAGCCACATTCCTGATCCAAAGCGCCCCAGTCGACAATATCCGACTCATTGCCATCGGGCCCCTTGCCAAGCGGGGGATTTGAGGTCTTGCCATTGTCATTGTCGTCGCCATCGCCGTCCCTGTCCAAGTCATGTCCAAATTCATCGGAGTCATCATCAGACCCCGGGCCTCGGTATAAATGGTCATGGCCGCGGTGCCATCGTCGTGACATGCAGGCTGTGAGTAGTTCGTCTGTGTGTCCCTGTCTCGAGTCTTCAAAATGGAACTGGTGATTACTTTCGCCATTTGGAGTCGAAGGCTCCAGAATTTCCATGTCTTGGAAGAGCGCCATGTCTGGGTCAGGATCAGTGGTGTACATGTCTTGACATTCTCGGGGTTCAGAGGTGGGGTTTGTCTTGGGCCGAGGCTTGTTACGAGGAGTGCGTGTGTCTTTAAACGCAAGTCGAGGACGTTTGTGGGGCGTGGGGGTTGTGAGGAGTTTCAACTTGTTGGCACGACAGCGGTGTTCGTGCTCATGCTTACGGGGTATGTGCTTGCTACAGCAGACGCAAAAGACGAGCTGCTGACCAGCCATATTGCCAGGACTTGTAGAACAGGGCGGGCAGAAGCAGCCCAAATAGAATCAATAGAGTTGAATTCAAATTATTGCATGTGCACAATATTCTGTCAAGTTGAACCAAGGTAAAAACGAACCATCACACCCCACCACCCACCGTGACCTGTTCCTGCTCAAGTCAGCTATATTGCATACATGCCTCTCAACGTGGATGGAGATGCCCCCCCGAAGCGTACAACACGGTCTACAGCAGCTGGAAATAAGCAAAGTAAGTCCGAACAATTGAATACAAGTTGTCAACGCACCTGGGCTCATGTTACAGAGGGTAAAAAGGGGCCTGGCCAGCAGGCCAAACCAGTGTCGGCTACCCATACCCCTCCTGTAAATGGTAGTCAGGGTGTTGCTGAGGAAGGCGTGAATGATATCATGGCGGAGACGGAAAAAGTCAGAGATGAGACAGCGCGGGACAAATAGGATAATGACTCAGGGCTTACACGGCGGGATTAGAGGAACTCAAAGCACTCAAGGCACAGAAGGAAGCACTTACCCAAGAGATTACCGAGGCTTCTGCTGTCGCCACCGCCTCATTGCCCAAGATTGAGCGCCTGTCCAAGGGAACAAACATCCAAAACAGGATGGGGTTGTTGGACGACAAGCCTAGGTACCATGCGATCAGGGTGCATTCATTTCATGTGTGAAGCTTGCAAGCAGGACAGAAACTTATCATTATTTAGTGTCTTGTAACGGATTTGGTTGCGGCGGCGGGGATAAATTGGGAAGTGCGATGGGCAGAGATCCCAGCTAGCAAAAAAGCGAAACTTTATCAAGCAGTGAGTTCAAGCAGTACTAGCGGCGATATCTAAACGTACCTTGTATTCCAGGTTCGTGACCAAGTGCCCTACTTGAAGCGGTTCTCCAACGACTGGGCAACAGAAGCGCTTGCCAAGCAGTTGTTGAAGAATAAGCGGGGCCATTCTTACCGCTCTGGCTATCTTGAAGTACCAGAGAAGTACGCTTACTTGAAGGTCAATGCAGCTAAGAGACGCCCACGAGGGCGCCGCGGTGCCAGAGCCACACTGGCACTTCAGTTGGACTCAGATGACGAGGGAGGAACCAATGACAGCCATGAATTGGCTGATACATCCGCAGTCACCACGGGTTCCAAACGTGCAGCATCAGTAACTGTAGCCACCCAGCAGCCAAGGAAGAAGCAGAAGTCCAATACTGGTACTGCTACTACTGCAAAAACGCGCTTCAGCTTGAGGGCCAACGAAAAGCAAAAGGAAAGTCAAGAGTCTGAGGCCGGGGGCTATGCGGGTGAGAGTGATGAGGATGTCGAGTCGGATAACAACGAGGTGGATACGGAAGAATAGGCCTTGAGGCCGCAACTCAACACAACGTTAACGGTATGTGCTGTATATTTCCCACCCTCATACATGCATATCCGGATCCCCTTACCTCATGATGACAGCTTTAGGCACGTGCACACGCGGGCGTAGAGCTTCGACTTCAATTCTTGAGGTGGCAGCAATGATCATCTGTAAAAGTGGGAGCTGGTCAAAAGCGTTTGAGACCGGTCTCAAACACTTTTGACAGCTTTTGACAGGTTCCATTTTTACAGATGATGATAAATACCCAGATGCTGATCTGGTCGTAATTGGTATATTGTTTATATTATTATATCTTTCTAAACACTATTATAGAATAGTTTGTGGATGACTATCAACATAAGGCGTGCTGAAAGTCATCCAACGGAATCCGGAGAGGGGGTGATGATTATCGATGATTATCATTTAATGATACGGAATGATTTTCATCCAAAGATCGGTCCTTATTTTCAGCTAAATATAGAGACTGGTTTTCATCCAAAGCCCGATACTGATATTCATCCAACGATCAAGACTGATTTTCAGTCAAAACTGAGGCTATAGCATCTACTGATTTTCATCCTAAGATCGGCTTACAGTGTCTCATTTTTGGGTTGCTGTTTTTGGCCATATCTTGGATCTATTTAAGCCTATTTTCATCATCCTATGTGATACTGAAAACCATCTAATATTCATCCTACGGTCATCCTACAAAAGACTTAATTTAATTCTTAATTTTAGGATGAAATTCATCCATTTTTGTGTTCATAGTGAAAGAGAAACATGGGAGTTGTGATCCGATGAGAACGAGGAGAACGAGGAGAAGCTGCTGAGACTGGAGATGGACGACACATCCGAATCCGAGTCAGCGTTCAAGTCTGAGTCCGGAGCAAGTTCAACGCCGGAGTCTTCAAGGTATTTTTGAAGGCGTGCTCGTTTAAACAAGTGGTCGACATCATCAAGTTTGTCAAGCAGCCTTCGGTGAAGGGGAACGGATGGCATATCACAGGTGACAGTGAGGACGCCAGGTGATGGGGACGATACACAGGTGAGGCGGAGATCGAAAAGGTGCCACCCTGCCGAAAGGATCCTGAAGCTTCAAAGAGAGCAAAAATAAGGCATTCAGGGTCCAATTAACGAGTTTTTTGGGGGGGGTGGTTTCAAAGTTAACCATTATTGGCCAATTATTTATTTCATTATTTCTCACATTAACCCAAAAATGGCGCTAAATTTTGGATTAATGGTCGCTTAATGGGTCCAATAATGGACCGAATTAATGGTACTTTGAAAGACCCTAATGTGGCAGCAATGACTAGGACAGGCTAGAGTCTTGTCATCAGCCTGTGATAGAAAATAAGAACAAAAACAAACAAAAATACCTGGTTTCGTCGAGAACCTCATGGGCTGGTGGTGATGGAGAAAGAGGCGGTTGTACCTGTGTTGGATGGGCTTGGGCAACGACATTGTGTTATGGGGAGGATGGTACATTGTATTGCAGAGGCCCAGGTTTTGTGAAGTTGAGTCAGTCATCGAGTGTGGAGACAAGTTGAAAACAAAAGACATACATGTGCAACCACATACTGGGCAGGCTTTGTGTTACGTCTACCACGGACGTCTGCCTGACTTAGGCGCTGCGATGTGCTGATCCTCCTCGATTGTAGTACTGACGACACAAGAGTCGCGTTGGGTCCGCGGGGTCGTACTCGATGTTATGGTCTCGGTCCCACGCGACGTGCTCGAAGGCGTGGACGACGTTGGATTCGTCGAGGATAAAGTGGTGTCGTTGATTGTGAGTTGCGTAGTAGATATACCCCCAAGGGTGTCCGATGTTTGGGTTAGAGTAGAGATAAACTTTGGTGATGACAGGACTTAGCGGGAACACTGTCCACACGGTTGGTCAGACACGTGGGTAGCCGAAGGCCGATAGAGTCATGGGGATCTCGAAGATATGCCGGACGGAGGGACTCACTAAGGGAAGGTCCCCTGCACAGATGACGAGTAGAGAGAGTGGTAATTGAAGAAGACCAAGATGGCGATCCTTGGTCTTTACGTGCGAGTTTATATACAAATACGAGGCAGCTTTCAAGCTCCTCCCGAATCGTAACTAGCCAATAGCGTAAGTAGAGCGAACCCTAATACAACTACTACTAGGAATGAGTCATGCCACGTCACTATGAGTCATATCGTACATTATCACATGCTAAACCCTGCAGCTGACTGATGCTGCGCAGTCCATGACTAATTCCTGCTGACCCCGTTGTCACGAACGATGAGTCAGAGTCCACGCCTGAGCGAAACGTAACACTTTGGGACTGAAAACCATGCATCAAATACTGGGTCGAGCAGAAAGCAATGCTCGTAAGTGGGGGAAAAGAGCAGACTCAGCAGAGACGGATGTGAGAGATTGTTGATTGTCGATATTTTGAACTCTGCCTCAAATTCGCTGGTGTAATTGGCTCGCTCGGCTTCTTTGTGTTTGTTTGGTTGGGTTACCTCAGATCCCCCGTTTTCTGTTTTTCATGAAGTCGAGCTACAGTGCTGCGTCGCCGCCACTGCGCTGTAAGGCTAGTTGTGTGTTGCGTGGCTCAGCTGCCATTTCAGATTCAACTTCCCACTGCATCGCACCTTGCCATTGATCCCCACGTCTTCCCCATCTCTCTCGCTGTGCGCACACACACACACACACCCCTCTCGTTCGTTATTCCCCTTGCCAATGCTCACCCTTGCCTCACGTCACCACGGACGCCGACACCGACCACCTTGAAAATGGCCTATAGACACTCGAAGACAGGCCGCGTGTCCCCGCACATTGTATCTCCTTTGTCCTTTTGTCTTCGTCTTGCCCACTCGTACCTTACCGCCTCGTCTTCGTCCCGATCGTCTCCACCTGCGTTCCATTTTGTTTCCTCCACCTATGCCACCCTTTTCCTATACTACACTCCCTCTTACTTCTTACTGGCTCGTTTGTGGCTATGGTTCTGTCTGTATTTAGACCCCTTTAATCCTTGCTGAATACACAGCGCTCGGTTACCCTAGTTTCTCCGCCTCTTTCTCTGCGTGACTATCCCAGAAGTTAGGCCCAGTTGTGGGCACTCGAAAGATAAGCTCGCTGCTCGATCTTGTCTCGATCTTGTCCTCGCCCACTCTCGCCTTCGATGCACACAATCTGGGGATCCAGGACTCCAGTGGCTGCAGCGACAGCGACGACGGCGACAAATCAACGACGCCCCTCTGCATGCAACCCCAATACCACTTCTTCGTGTGCTCTCTGTATGACCCCAGCTGCAACAACCACAATGCCACTAATGCCACTGCCGGGATAGTACCGATGCGAACTGCCTTAGTTGGATTCACAACATCTGTCTCAAGTCTTACTTTCTTAGTACTCTTGTAAATTTACACTACATGGTTGAATAAAAATTCAGGCTCTGAAACATCTTATTTTTGATTGAGAAGCTTAGTGGTCGCTTAGCATTCCTAACAGCTTAGTGACAGAACAACCAAATCTAAGTGATGAAATAAGCTGGGTTAAGTTTATGTTGTTTTGCTGATGGATGGTGTCCAACCTCAGTCTTCTGTTCCTTGCTCCTCCACACCATGGGTCCTATCCCATCACATGATGGTGGTCCGGAGCAGTATTTCTTGGACATCTACATCCCTTCTTATACTCCAACACTCTCAGCACCCATCCACGGATCTGGTCACCACAAGCCAGGTTCTACTTTGGACATCCCTTCATCACTTCTTGTGGCACATTTTGACATGCCTTCGCTGGATGTGTCATTCTCTTTTTTTTTTTTTTTTTTTTTGGAGGGGCACTTTTATTCCTGTATCTAGTTTCTCTACGGGCAGACATCTAGATATGGGGAGGAACAAAGGCTAAGTAGCAGGAGATTTACCATCAGCCCTACTTAGCGCACATGTTGCCGGGCCAGGAGGGGACTGGTTGTGAGGGAAAATGCATTTGCGCACACCCCCTGGTATGGGGGATAGTGTGGGACTCAGACACAAGGCGCCCATGGTTAGGCGCGGTGTGGTCTCCTACCCACTAAAACCTCACGGATGCTGAGCCAGTTGGGGGGGGCTCTGGGTGGATCATGTCTTTCCAGGTGATTTTAACTAGGTTTTTTGTTTTGGGGTCGCGTTTGATTTTTGTGGCTATTATTTTGTCATTTATTAGCCTATGGTTAATTAGGGCTAGCCATCGGTTTTCTATTTCTTCTGCTGAGTGTTCTTTTAGTTGTATTGTTCTTTCGCATCTCGTGACCCATATCAGGTAGGCCGATTCCGATAAGAGGATTTGTAATAGTCTGTTTGCTCCTTTTGTTGTGTTTGTTCTTTCATTTTCGTGTTCACCTTCGTTTTTGCTTTTGTTATTGCTTTTGTTTTCTTGATCGCATGGGATCGCAATGGATCCGCAACCCAGTATGGTGCCTAGGTCCGGCATTGGCCAGAGATTTTCCTTGTGGGGCCAGTATCTTCTTGCCAGGTTCCAGGTTGTTCTTACCGGCGTCGCTTCACAGTCTATCAGTATGTGTTTCATGTCTTCTTTGGTATGGCATGTGGGGCACCATTGACGGTCTTTGTAGTTTGGTATGTTTTCTCAGAAGTTGCCTATCATGAATGCGCCATGTATGGCTTTGTATAGGAACTGTTGTATGATGGGCCAGATCATGTTTCGTCTTATATTTTTCCACAGGGTCTTCGAGGTCTCATTGGTTTTGTTGTACTGGGAGATGGCTGATTTTATTGTTCTGAGGTTCCTCTTGGTCATGTTGTGCTTTGGTGCAGGCATTCTGTTGCATATTCCTCTGTAGGCTTTTGCCTGTGTGATGGTTGTGAGTTTCGCTCCCTGTAGGTCGTATTCCTGGGGGATGTTTAGGATGAGTTCGTCCATTTCTTCTTTCTCAGTGCCTTCTTTAGCTAATTTGTCACATTCCTTGTTCCCTAGTGTGCCATTGTGTCCTTTTACCCATTCAAAGTGGGTCATGGTTGTGCGTCTCTTGAGTAGGTAGGTGGCCATTTTGAAAAGGGGGGCATTTTTGACGTCTATCCAGCTGTTGTCTTCCCAGTCGCCAAGGTGCTTGGTTAGTCCATCTATCACATATTTCATGTTACGATGTTACCTCTATGCCATACTTTCCTTTCTCATTGTGCATTCATTGTACTTTTACGATACGATCCAGTTCGATACACTTTCCGGCTTCTAGCGCACCCACTGTATGACCGTTCCAACGTCCAGTGGCGCGACTTCCAGAACCCGCTGATGACTTCTGCACGCGTCGTCCCACGGAATTCCTTTGTTCCACATATGTGTTTTCCCTTTGTTAGCTCTCTAGGACCAGTATCCTAGGATCGCGCCATATGTTTGCGACTCGCAAACACCCTGTACTAGTATATAAGTCACGCCTTACCTAGCTTGTACAGTAGACTTGACTTCTTGTGTAATACCACATCGTCTTTGCCTCACGAACCTTGCTTGACTCGCCCTTGCGCTTGAGTCCCTGTCTTTGCTCGCCCCCACGCTTGAGCCCTATCTTCTGCTATTACCCTAGTGTCCCTGGGAGGCCTAGTGGTACTTATTCACCACCAAACTGAGTCTTAACGGACTTGCGCTTTTCCGATCCTGATTGACTTACAAAGTACACGTCGTACTTAACGCCCCTGTGGTGGCATTACATTAAGTCAAGTCTCTCACAGTGGCGACATCCAGTCGCAGCCAGTCTCGGTTTCAGGCTGAATATATTGAATGTTACAGTACCAATGAGCTCTCTGACAAAATCAAAGGAGCTGCAGTCTGGGCAGAACATGATGGAACCGAAGGATACTTCCTTTTCCACCCCAGCACACAGAAATACCGACAAATCCACTATCTTGACGATATCTGCCAGTGGGCATACATCAATTACTCGCCAAAGAACGGGCAGTGGTACACCATCAGCATCGTACCCCCTACACTCGGAGTAGGGCCCTTTAAAACCCACACTACTAGTGGCATCAACGTCGACAGCCCGGACCCTGACACCCCAAGCGTACCCGTCCCTACAACAAACCTACCCATAACTGCTTTCCCATCCTACGCAATGTCACAGACCCAGCAGCAGGCTTCAGCCAGCACGACACTCACCAGTGGTGGAGCCGGAGGAGGAGGAGGAGGACCCTTGGGAGCCTCTGGCTCAGGAGGAGGAGGAGCCCCAGTACTGCCCAGTGGCACCCCAGCAGGTGGTACTGGTGGTGGAGGTGGCGGTGGAGGTGGCAGTGGCGGTGGCGGTGGCGGCGCTGCGCCAGGAGGAGCCGCTCTGATAATCATGCCAGGAGGCCATGGAAGACTGGGAGGGAACCCACCCCCAGAGTTCACCGGAGCGAGGGACAAGAGCAAAGCATTCCTGCTCGCGTTCGGCCTCTATGAAGGGATGAACCCAGATGTGGACCAGCTTCAAGTCCCCTCATCTTGCGCCATGACCTTCCTCTCTTACATTCGAGGACCACTTGTCGAAGACTGGGTGGCGGAACAGGCCTGATGGCTCAATGAGCAGATTGCTGCTGGAGTAGACCGTGGCAACATGGTCTTATGGACCATGGTCTGAGACAGATTTGTACAGGCGTACACCGACTCGGCGGAGTGAACTAATGCCCGCAAAGCACTCCAGAACCTCACTATGAAAGGCGAGGACATTGATACGTATATCGCGACCTTCCAGAACCTCGTCACAAAAGCTGGATATAACCCAGATGAGGCCACCACCCTTGACCTCTTCCAAGATGGACTTCACAACCAGTTAGTCATTAACACTATCTGTTGCGTTAGGCCCATCCTAATGATGCTCGACTTGAGCGGGGACAGAGTGGCGAGGTGTGCGGAGAGCGACTTAGCGAATATGAGTATACGTCCTCAGAAGGAACGTGACTGCTACTAGCACTGGGGTGAAGTCCACCAGGCGTACGTGCTGCTGGGCGATCTGCCTAATCAAGGCCAGACGCGATGGGAGGCAAAGGACGAGAAGGATGCAGACAAGGAGAGAGAGGAGCAGGATCGGATAAGGATTCAAGAAGACCAAGCTAGGGAGCTCGGTCTTCGCACTACCCACTAGATATACAGTTGACGAGGAGCTTTGAAGCTCCTCCTGAATGTAAAGTACCCAGTAGCCGTAATAGCTCGAACCCTACTACGACTGTCCTAGGTATGAGTCAAGTCCGTACCACGCGACATGTGATAACCACAACAAGCTGACTGAGACGACTGTCCCTGACTAATACTAGGGTAGTCAGAACCCCGTGGGACTGCAGTCCGTACCGATGAGTCCGATCGCAACATCACCCCCTTTTCAGGTGCGACGCCCCGACGCTCCAAAGCCCTCCTCCTTGTAGCGAACTCGCGTACGCTGCGGCTGCTGGGCACTCCTCCTGCCCCTGCGGGTCTTCTTCTTCGTCAACTCATAGTCCACCATAGTGCCCGCCTCATCCTCGATGCGCTCCAGCGCATTGGCCATCTCCAGCCAGCACCGACTGCCTGCCACCTTACCTTGAACCTCCCCCAGGGTGGCGATGAGGTCGTCGATGCGCTGGTTGAGGCGCTGCTGCTCTCGGTCGGCAAGGCGGTAGCGATGGACCTCCGCTGTAAGGGAGAGGTCGTGAAGGGAGTCGAGGCAGCGGTCGACGTGCGCCCGGTCTTCGAAGGCCTCTGTGAAGAGGACCATGTCCGCGGCAGGGTACATGGGTTTGCCACCATACACATAGTGGGGGGCGGCATAGAGGGGGCAAGCGTAGACCTTGTCCGACTCGTCGATGATGCCCACCACCAGAGGGTCCGGCCCCATGATCACCTGATGGTATCGGGCCTCGTGCTCAACCCCGTTGGGGGAGACGATGTGAAAGGGGAGATAGTCCATGCCAGTGTTGGCCTTGAAGCCGCTGGGGACTCGTGTGTTGATGACGGCGAGGGGCTGGTGGGTGGGGCCACCCAACACCCCAAGGTCCCACTTGTACATAGGGGATCCGTCGGTGTTGAGCGAGTAGGGGGTTTCGCGTGGGTCGTCAGTGTCTGTGGTGGAGAAAATGAGGGGGTGCGTAACTGGGTAGTCGTTGGGAGCGTCCTCGTCCAGACCCCAGTCTGCTGTATCAGGCGCCAATGCCTCAGCTGCTGCTGCTTCAGCTGCGCCCTCCATAGCTGCTCGTCCCTCCACTCCTTCACTACTTCCTTCCATGGCTGCACGGGCCCGAACTCGGTGTGGTACTTGGACAGGTTCACCGTCACCGTGTCCGTCAAGGCGTGGAACGAGGCTATCTGCGGCCTGGCCCTTGAGTAGGGCACGCTCTTCTTCTTCTGGGACCGCCTTGTAGGCAAGAGGCTGCGCACTGGGGGAGTCGGCATTTCCTCCAGCTGTCACGAACCTAGAAACTTGGGTCGTGACTCAGGCGTCTAAGACCGGTCCGCGCCGGCCCAGTCTTATGTAATCACCTTCCTAAAGGGGAAATCCGAGGTCGGAGTTTGAATTCCATACTCCGACGATCACGTGATCGGTCACGTGATCTCCCATGGTTTATCAAGTCACCTGACAACTCCAAGTCGTACCATTCCCTGGATTTATCTGATTGGACTGCGGAGCAGTCAAATCGATATGACACATCGACTGCGGGACAGTCGTACCACTTCTATGATTATTGTGATTGGACTGCGGAGCAGTCACACCACAATCGCGTCATCGACTGCGGAGCAGTCGTACGATACGTTCTCGTTTTCTCATTGGACACTATTCTTAGATGTCTCCGGAATGTTCCATTCCGCAGTATTCCGCAGCACCCATCAGGCGGCCCTAAGCCTGCCCTAAACCTACGCACAGACCATCCCTATAGGTATATAAGCTAGCGCAATAGAACGGACAGTCCCTCAGACTGTCCACTTGTGACATCCTCTCCTGCCTGCCTCTTCTTCCTCTTCGCGCACAGTGCCCCTCCCTTTGAGCGCCACTATCCCTTGCAAGTTTGCAAGTTCAGCCCGTCGAGCCAGCCAGCCCCTTCACCTCTCTTCCCAAGTTCTCCACCACCCCTGGTCTTCCGCTCCCCCGTCGTGCCTCCCTGTCGAGTGACAGTGAGTCATCACACTTGGACAGTCTAACACAATTAGACCTGACCCCGGGTGTTCCCAGTGTCTGACTACGACTACGACTTCTCGCAGTTTGGTCAGTGGGACGGAGATTCTGCCTCCTATTATCAGGAGGACGACAACTATTACCCTTGCCCCTCTCGTTGCTCTGCCACACGCTCCACCCTTACTCCCCCTCGCGCCCCCTCTCCCGAGCCCCTTCGTCTCCCGTCGCCCCTCACCCCCATCATCTCTCCCTCCGCCTTCACACAAGAATTTGTTGAAGGTTCCTCAGGTACTCAGTACGAGTACACCCTCGCCGACGTCCACGGTAATCCCCTATCCGGGCTTCCATCGCCCATCACACGTCCTGCCACTCCTCTCGAGTACGAGGAGGAGTTCAACCCAGAATTTGACATCCGGACACAAGTAGCCGTCCGCTCCACCCCACGTTCCCCCTCTCCGGAACTCGTCTATCCGGACCCCCCTTCCGAGTCTACCCCCATTGAGGCTGCCCCCGAGCGCCCTTCCTCCGCCCCTTCTCGTCTCCCATCCCGAGCCTCCATTCCCCCTCACGTCCCGACCCCCGACTCCCCCATCAACTACGAACACGTAGCTGAACAGTCCCCGCCAATCCCTCACATCAACCTCCGAGACGAACAAGAGAACATTCGTCCGGCTCTTCCCCTTTTCCGCCCCCCTTCCTGCTTGGATAGCCCCGAGCACCCCCACGTTTACACCTCTGTCTTCACTCCGGAAGGAGAATCTTGGCGGCTCGCTTCGGAAAGTATCCGAGAACATTTCTACCGTATCCCCTCCGCGCCCGACCTCTTTGGGGCTTCCTACACCTTCCCCTCCGTCACACCCTTCCATATCCCGTCCCCCCACACCTATACTATCCTCCCTCGCCTCATCGACCCCGCCGTCCATCCCGACTTCCCCCCCCTCTACATCTGTTCGAAGGCAGTCTTCGATCTCCCCTCTGTGGACCTCCCGCTTGGTAGCGTGAGGTACAACTTCCGTGAAGGGTTGCGCGACATCTTCGGCCCCCTTCCCAATCTCATCAAGGCGGGATATTTGGATTCCCTGGTAACGTTGGAGATACAGGACTTTTTGGACGGACGTATCATCACTACTTACGGACATTTACGTTTCTCTCTAAACGGACAGGTCTTTGCTTTTCACCAGGGGTACTTTTTTGAAGACATCATCCGTTCCAACCCCTCTCTCCTCTCCCATTGTCTTACCCCTCGTATCCCTGCCGACCCCTTCTCTTTTGTTCCGGTTATTCCCGACTCCGTACCACTTTAAGATATTAGTGGTATAAATTTGTTGCCTTGACCTTTGAATCGAGTGATTCGAACCAACGCAACTAGTAAGTCATTCTCTCATTTGGTTCTTTGGACTGTAAAACCGAGCGGTTTTAAGTGCCTCCCCTCTCCGGCCCTCTCTCCTTTGTTCAAGAAGAACAACGTATCGCGAGAGCTCGCGCCCTCTTTGACACTCACAGAGACCGACAAGTCCGTCGGTATTACCCTTCCTCATCCTACTACGACCTTTCCGAGTCATCCCGCATCGACTGCTGGACGGACCCTCCCTTGGTGCTCAAGAACCTAGTCAACCTCTTCGAGTTTGGAGAACTCCTAGGTCACGAGTCTTACGACGACTTTGTTGACGACCTCTCAGCTGTAGTCGACGCCTGCAACGACCAGCTCCTGTTTTGGCACCTCTCTGACATCACCACCGACCAACTCCTCCTTTGGACCAAAAGCGACTACCTTTGGTTCAATTACATCCCCCCTCGTCACGACAACATCATCCGGCAACTCCAAGTTGGGAATTCTTATCGGTACATTGACCGATTCCGTCTCTCTTACGAAGAAATCCAACTATCCTTTTGCGAAGTTCGCGTAGTGGACAGAGAAGGACCCCCGCGCCTGGTTATTACTGAAGGCACCGAGTTAACGTATCTCTGGAACAGAGCTACGTGGGAAACAACTCTGACTAACCCCGACCATAATTTGGTCAACCCCCGCGTTTTCCACGATCCCCCCACAGACCCCAACGATCCTGAGCTTGTAGAGCTCCTTGTAGGCCGGTTTCCAAACCCCCTCAGCCTACTAGCCCGTCTCTCCCTTCCCCCGAGCAGTCCGGAAACCGAAGAAACCAATAGTACTTCAAACAACGCCGGTTGGGGAGAAGAATCAAACATCCCTGGAACTTGTTGGTGTAACCAAGAAGTGTGTATCTGTAATTTCCGACCAGACACACCCCCTACTCCAGAAGGCATAGTACTTTGGTCCCCTGGGGTTAACTACCTCCCTTCCACCTACACCCCCACTTAGACGGCGTCGTCTAGTAGTTCTTAAAATTTGTGTTACACATTTTTGGACACGCGTAACCAACTTTTAAATCCATTTTGTCGGGAGGTACTTTTGAAGAAAAGTGCTAAGTCGCAAAAAGTCAAGAAAACACAAGACATTTTGCGAGTACAAACTCACGAAATCTGGAACCAATTACAAATTGGGCTATCACCCTGGCCTCTTCCCACACAGTACAAAGACCACCCCACCGCCGTTTCCGAACAAGAAATTCCCACATTTCCTCTCAAGAAGAGTCTCCTGTAATCCCTCGAGTCCCAAGACGACCTACGGGACCCCGACAACCCCCTCGTGAAACTATCCCCATAGTTCCTGATCCGGTCATCCCAAGGACCAATCAAGCGAGACCGAATGAACCGGTCTACCCAAGTATCTACCCAGCCGGACCAAGGAATCCGACTCTCCCAAGTAACCCAGTTGCAAGACAACATTCAACCAGCAGCGACGAGGCTCACTTCCTAGAAACCCAACCCCGAGACCTTCACTGTCACCTCCCCGAAGCCATCTTCGTTTCCGAGCAGCTGCCAACCCGAACCCCCCAAGAACTTGACGTTTTCAAGCATCACTGTCGTCTCCAGTACGATCAGTATCCAAGAGAAACACTTATCCTTGAATCACCCCTGACCCGAGCACGGGATATTACGACTAGCCCGTTGAACTTCCAGAACTTCTTGTGGAGAAGTAAAACTACCCTGACCCATTTCGGTATTTTCAAGGAATACCATTGGATTCGTCGCCAGCAAAGAACGAATCAACCCGATCGAGCGATCCTCCGCCCCGCGTACCAGATCTTTTACCCGTGGAACGAGACCGGGTGGAACACCTCCCAGTTACATCGACACCCCCAGTGAATGACCGATCGAAGAGATCTTACTGAAGGCGAAAAACTTCAACTCCCCGTGTACCTCAAAGAACCTTTTGTCTCTCTCATCGACGAATCCTTCTACGCCCAATTTGGTCCTCACAGAGTCACCAGTGAAGACGGACGATTCCCTCTTTCCCCAGATCCGAAAAGTTAGGAAACTTAACTGGATCACCCTCACCGGTTCCTTCAAAAAGAAGAACATTTCCTGGTCCTTTACCCAACGCGGTTGGGTTTACAACAACAACCGAGTAGTTCGGTTCTCCGATTCTGAAGAGCAATCAGAAAGTGAACAATCCATTGAACCCTATAGCCCTGATAACGCCCCGGATTCCGATAGTGAACAAGGCGAAGTTTCGCAAATCCTCGACGACACCACTAAAAGACTTACTGGTCTCGTATCCCGAGTAACTTCCCAACCATCCTCCCCCCGCGTTTCTCCCGGTCCCCTCCCTAGTGCACCTGGTCCCAGTCAACTCCATCGTATAGCAACAACTCAAATAATCTTCTCTCCAAGTCCTTCCCCTCCGAGACTACCGTCCCCACCTCTGTCACACCCGTCGACCTTACCCCCTACGATCCCAATCGTACCTTTCAGTATGGCAGCAAACCCCCCAGCCAAAATACTTGGTGCCGCACCTGAACCCTTTGATGGGAAACCCAACAAAGCAGAAGCATTCTGGGACACGTTGGAGAATTACTTTCATCTCAACGCGTCAATCTTTGATACCGACGACAAGAAAGTCGCTACGGCCCTGACTTACTTCAAAGCGGGCACTGCTGCGGGCGAGTGGGCCCAGGACAAGCAGCACAAGGCTTTGAATCCTACAGCTGCGGGTGCAGCTGTTTCCTATGGAACGTGGGCTACGTTCAAATCCGATTTCAAAAAACATTTCACTCCGGCGCACACGGCTTTGGAAGCCACGAACCAGATGTATTCCCTAAAGATGGGAACCCGACCATTTAATGAATGGTATCAAGACTGGTCCACTCATGCTAAGCGAAGCGGCACAAATGAGCAAACCCAAATGCATGCCTTTAGAAAGGCAATCCCGACGGCCCTACACATGAAACTCCTGGGCATCTCCCCGCTCCCGACGACCCTTGAAGACCTGGTCGACAAAGCACGAGAGTTCGACCGCGTATATAAGTTATACGCCGATTCCATCCCAAGAAATTCCCCTTCGCGTAATCAAGCAGGAAGATCTGCTTTTGGACGAGCTGTCCTGACCGAAGACGATAGCGTTAATGTCAACGCTTCTTCATCCCGCCCCGAGGCCTCCAAAGGAAAGCTGACCAAGGCGGAACGAGACCGCCGGTTCCAGAACAAGCTTTGCCTCTACTGTGGAAACCCAGGCCACATCCTTCGAGAATGCAAGCTAAAGACGCAAAGCATGAGGGCCAGAGGTGGCTGACCTTCAAACAATAACGCTAGAGCGCGAGGCGCATTTATTGATGAAGACCAGGATCAAGAGGAAGCCCCCAATGATCACCCGGCTCAGATAGGAGCCATGTATCGAGAGATACTTCCGTATTCCCCAGACGCACGTCCAGCGTCTGCACCTATCAACGAGGATTTTTAGGTCCTTCCACTGTAGCACTGTCAGTTGGAAGATTGATCGCCAGTTGCGCTGTTAGCGGCTTTTCCTTACTAGAGACGCTCGGAGCCGAGCCTGTACCAGTAGAGACAATACGAAATAGGAGAGCTCCATCTATTGTTCTCAGGGTGACACTAGTAGGAAAGAGATCTGGCAGAGAAATCAGTGCCCGCGCCTTGCTGGATAGCGGCGCGGAGGGCATCATCGTGGATGATGGGTTTGTGCGTGCAAACAGCTTGACCCTTCGAACTCTAGTAAAACCCCTACCAGTTAGAAACGTGGACGGGTCGCCCAACAAGACGGGCTCAGTCAAGCATACTACGATCCAAAAGTTAAGGATCAGAACGGCAGAAGATGCCTACCATGACGAATTCGTGGAACTCTATGTCACCACCCTTGGGGAGCACGACATAATCCTAGGCACGGATTGGCTCCGAGCACATAATCCCGAGATCAATTGGGCAAGACCCCAACTTTCCTTTACGCGGTGCCCCAGTAGCTGCACCTTATCCACAAAGCCTGTGGTCCTGACCTCTCAAGTACCCCAAACCCGAGACACCACAATCAACATTCTAGAGTTAGAACCTGGACAAGCAGAAGATGCTTTAAACCCAACTACTGAAGCAGTAGAACCCGTTGAACGCGCGTTCATTCAAGAGGCTATCGAGCCTTTCCTGTGGAGGCACAGTTTCCCCAAGTACGACCACTTGGCCATCCGAGCAAAGATCACCACGAGTACCCAGATAGCGGCGAAGAACGCCCCTATTCCTTCCAAGGATCACATTCCGAGTCACTTCCAGCGATATTCCCGAGTCTTCAGCGAGGAAGCATCCCACCGCTTGCCTGCACACCAGCCCTGGGATCATGCAATTGATCTGAAACCAGGAGGGAGCATGAAGAATTGCTCCATCTACCGTCTAACGCCTAAAGAGGCGGACGCACTCAAGGAGTACATCTCTGAACACCTGCGGAAAGGATACATCCGCCCTTCCAAGTCCCCCATGGCCAGCCCCTTCTTTTTTGTTGACAAGAAGGACGGAAAGCTGCGCCCGGTCCAAGATTACCGGGCTCTGAACGACATCACCGTCAAGAACGCGGCGCCTCTACCCCTCATTCCCGAGTTGATCGACAAGCTTCATGGCGCGCGCTATTTCACCAAGTTGGATATTCGTTGGGGATACAACAATATCCGGATTCGTCAAGGTGACGAATACAAGGCAGCTTTCAAGACCTCCCTAGGCCTTTTCGAGCCGACCGTAATGCCATTCGGTCTCTGCAACGCACCAGCAACGTTCCAATCGTTCATGAATCAAGTTTTTGAGTCCCTGATCGATGGTGGACATGTTGTGGTCTACCTCGACGACATCCTCATCTTCACAGAAGATATCGACCCCCTGACTGCATTGACCCACGAGGTGCTCCAGCGTTTGGAGCAGCACGACCTCTACCTGAAACCTGAAAAGTGCGCGTTTGCACAAACCTCCGTCGAATACCTTGGAATCGTGATTTCCAACGGCCAAGTTTCCATGGATCCAGCCAAGGTGGCTGGTATTACCGAGTGGCCTGTCCCGCGTACAGTCAAGCAAGTCCAAGCGTTTTTGGGCTTTTGTAACTTCTATCGACAGTTCATCAAAGACTATTCCACCGTCGCCCGGCCACTCTTTGACCTGACCAAGAAAGATGTGCTCTTTTCTTGGGATACCGCGGCGGAAAGCGCTTTCCGCACCCTGATCAAAGCCTTCACACAGGCCCCTGTCTTAGCCCTTCCTGACCATTCCAAGCCATTCCAACTCATCACTGACGCCAGTGATTTTGCAACTGGGGCTATTCTGGAACAACCCGATGCCTTGAACCATTGGCATCCGGTTGCCTTTCTGTCAAAATCTCTTCTCCCGGCGGAGCGCAACTATGAGATTTGTGACAAGGAACTCCTTGCGATCATCCATGCTTTCCACGCATTCCGACACTACCTCGAGGGACGAAGTGATACCACGGAGGTGTGGTCCGACCACGGCAACCTGGCCTACTTTATGAAGAAGCAAAAACTTTCCCGTCGACAGGCCCGATGGGCGCTGTTTCTGTCCCAGTTCCAGTTCATCATCATCCACAAACCAGGCAGTCAGAACAAGTCTGATGCTCTGTCCAGGCGTCCAGATCATAAAAAGGGGATAGCGGATGAAGATGAAAAGCGAGTGCTCCTGGATACAAGATATTTTCAAGTCAACGCGGTGCAGAGAGCAGCCGTTACGGTGTTAGGAGACACCACCCTGCGACAACGAATCCGAGACACGCAGACATACGACAGAGAAGTCAGTATGGCGTTGGAAACCCTCTTGAAGAGTGGCCCCCGTTCACTCACCAAAGGATTGGAAGAGTGGAACCTGGAAGATGGAGTCATCTTATTCCGAGGACAAGTCTACGTTCCCAAGAACGATGATCTTCGAAGAGACATCGTTAAGCAATACCACGATCACATCGCTATAGGACATCCAGGAAGATGGAAAACCTATGAGCTGGTATCCCAAGACTTCTGGTGGCCAGGGATGTCCACCTTCGTCAAGAGTTACGTTGACGGATGCGCTATCTGTCAATCGACGAAAATCAAACCCCGAACTCAAGTACCCCTGCAACCCAATCCGGTTCCCACAGAGGTGTGGGGAACCATCACTATGGATTTCATCACCGACCTCCCCGTGTCCCTCGGTTACGACACATTGCTTGTGGTCGTAGATCGCCTCAGCAAAGCGACGGTCATCGCTCCCTGTAACAAGACTATCACGGCTGATGAAACTGCCAAATTGTACCTGGAACAAGTCTGGAGACGTACCGGGCTTCCCCGACAAGTCATTTCGGACAGAGGACCCCAATTCGCATCTAAAGTGATGCAGGAAGTTTGGAGCAAACTGGGAGTCAAGTCCACCATGTCGACCGCATTCCATCCACAGACAGATGGAGAGACTGAGCGAGTCAATCAAGAGCTCGAGCAATACCTTCGCGTTTTCTGCAACTTCCAAGCAGATAATTGGGCAGAGTTGATCCCATTCATGGAGTTCGCGCACAATGTTCGGCAACACAGTGCGACGAAGAAATCACCTTTCGAAGTGTGGTATGGGTTCAAACCTGAGTTCATTCCCCCCATCCACTTCACGACCCGAATCCCTGCAGCCGAAGACCGGCTGAACACCCTGAATCAAATCCGTTCCGAGGTTACCGCAGCGCTAAAAGTAGCGGCGGAAATTATGCGAAATTCCAAGTCACAAGTCCCGTCCCGAGTATTCAAGCCTGGAGAATTAGTCTGGTTGGAAGGAACCAATATCCACACCACACATCCCAAGCCCAAGCTTGCCCCCCGACGCCATGGTCCATTCAAAGTCTTAACCACCTGGGGAGTTAATTGTAAACTCCAACTCCCAAAGACATGGCGCATCCATCCAGTCTTCCACAATTCCCTGATCTCTCCATACGTCGAGAACGACACCCACGGACCGAACTTTACCCGACCCCCTCCCGAGATTGTTCATGGAGAAGATGAACACTACGAAGTTGAAGAGGTCCTGCATTCCAAAGTATCACCCAACAAGAAGGGAATACTTTACCTGATCAAGTGGAAGGGATATCCCGATTCCGAGAATTCCTGGCTCCCTGCGTCCCAGATGAGCCACTCCCGAGACCTGGTCCTAAAGTTCCACACGGACCACCCCCGCGCCCCTAAACCAAAGTCACCCAGTGCTGTCGGTGCAGCACGGCGTTAAAAAGGGGATACTGTCACGAACCTAGAAACTTGGGTCGTGACTCAGGCGTCTAAGACCGGTCCGCGCCGGCCCAGTCTTATGTAATCACCTTCCTAAAGGGGAAATCCGAGGTCGGAGTTTGAATTCCATACTCCGACGATCACGTGATCGGTCACGTGATCTCCCATGGTTTATCAAGTCACCTGACAACTCCAAGTCGTACCATTCCCTGGATTTATCTGATTGGACTGCGGAGCAGTCAAATCGATATGACACATCGACTGCGGGACAGTCGTACCACTTCTATGATTATTGTGATTGGACTGCGGAGCAGTCACACCACAATCGCGTCATCGACTGCGGAGCAGTCGTACGATACATTCTCGTTTTCTCATTGGACACTATTCTTAGATGTCTCCGGAATGTTCCATTCCGCAGTATTCCGCAGCACCCGTCAGGCGGCCCTAAGCCTGCCCTAAACCTATGCACAGACCATCCCTATAGGTATATAAGCTAGCGCAATAGAACGGACAGTCCCTCAGACTGTCCACTTGTGACATCCTCTCCTGCCTGCCTCTTCTTCCTCTTCGCGCACAGTGCCCCTCCCTTTGAGCGCCACTATCCCTTGCAAGTTTGCAAGTTCAGCCCGTTGAGCCAGCCAGCCCCTTCACCTCTCTTCCCAAGTTCTCCACCACCCCCAGTCTTCCGCTCCCCCGTCGTGCCTCCCTGTCGAGTGACAGTGAGTCATCACACCAGCGGTGGGGTCTGGGAAGGCTCGGAGGACGGTGAGGGCGTCCTCGCGGGTGGTGGGCCCATGGGTGGTGGACAGGGCCTTGGTGACGGTGTCGATGGTGGACTGCGACGGGAGCGAGCAGGAAGACATGGTGCGAAGGTAGACAGGTTGGCAGGTTGTAGCAGAAGTTGCTGGGGGACTTAGCTTGTAGTGGACTCCTTTTATATGTGTTTCCCTGGCGGGGTTTAATGCTTTGAAGTCCCGGATGGCCTGGTTGGCGAATACCTCGCTCCGATCGACCCACTGGTTCTCCGAGTCAGGATACCCCTTCCATTTCACAAGGTATTGCAGTTTCCGTGTCCTTCCGAACCTTCGCGAGTCTAGAATCTTCTCGACTTCATATTCCTCTTCACCCTCTACCAGATCCGGTGGTGGGCGCTGGTAGTTAGGCCCCTGCGTTGCGGTCTCATGGTATCTGGTGAGAAGATCGGTGTGGAACACCGGGTGGATACTCCACTGCGTGGGAAGTTCGAGGCGATAGTTGACGGAGGACATCACCTGTGCGACCCTAAAGGGGCCATGTCTTTTGGGCGCAAGCTTGGTGGTTGGCTGGTTGGTGCACAGGTGGCGTCCTTCTAGCCACACGAGGTCTCCTTCCTTGTACTTGGGCGTATCTTTGTGTTTGACCCATGACTTCTGTGCCTTGATAAGGAGGGCCTTGGCCTGCGCTCTGGCCTCCTGGAATTGGTCGATTCTCAGCGCCACTTGGGGTATGGGTGATGGCCTATCAATCTAATCAGTGCGCGGATTGTATCCCATTAGGAGGTAGAAAGGGGACTTCCTGGTGGTCTCATGGGGCCAGTTGTTGTGCGTGAATTCCGCTATAGGGAGGTACATCGCCCAGTTGTCCTGCCTTTCATTGGTCCAGAAGCGGAGATACTGTTCGAGCCACTGGTTAGTCCGTTCTGACTGTCCATCTGTTCGGGGGTGATAGGCGGTGGAGACGTTCTGTGAAATCCCCAGGATCTTGCACAGTTCTCGTGTGAACTTGGATGCGAAGCGTGGGTCTCTGTCACTAATAACCTTGGAGGGGAGTCCGAATCGTAGGAAGACGTGCTTAGTGTATAGAGCGGCGGTTCCCTCTGCAGTGATTTCCTCTTGACAGGGGATGAAGACAGCCGCCTTGGTACAGTCGTGATCTGTGATGGTGAGGATCAAATCAAACCCCTGCGACTGGGGTAACTTGGTGATGAAGTCGAGGGCGATAGTTTCGAAGGGGAGTGCCTCAGGGTTCGGATAGATCGGGGACAGTGGTGCTCGGGTTGGTCGGTTGTTGGCCTTGTGCCTCTGGCACTCGGCACACCCCTTGACGTAGTCCAAGACGTCTTGGGCGAGGTTTGGCCACCAGTAGGAGCGCCCCACCAGTTGTGAGGTTTTGTTAATACCTGGATGTCCATAAACCGGTGGTGTATGGTGAGCGGAGATGATGCTTCTCTTGTCATATAATCCGCCTGTCACCACCCGTCTTCCATCCTTGTACCAAGTGCCTTCGATCTTCTTTAGCCGATGTGCGTCTATCCATGGGCGAAGGTAGTCCTCATCTTGATGGTATGTCGCGTCTGGCCGCTCCATCTCTCCAGGTTCTATCGTCAGGGTGTTCGGCATGATGGTTTCCACTTGTGTGGCTCGCACGAAGAGCGCGTTGGGGAGGACCACTACGTCCTTATTGTCGTTATCCCCCTGGTCATAGTCTGGTCTTCGGGAGAGTGCATCTGCCCTTCCATTGGCTGTGCCTTTGATGTGGTGAATCTCAAAGTCGTATTCGGATAGTTCGAGTACTTCCCTAGCGATGCGTCTGCTTATCCTTTGTGGCGACCTCCAGTACTGCAGGTTGAGGTGGTCGGAGAATACCTTGGTTTTGTGTGGAGAGCCTGCGAGTAGGGGTCTCCAGTGGCGGAAGGCTTTGACGATGGCTAGTAGTTCCAGGTCGTAGATGTCGTAGTTGCGTTCTGCTTGGTTGAGCGTCGCAGAGTAATAGCCTATGGGGTGTCGTTTACCGTCCTCTTTGCGTTGTAGGAGTACAGCACCCACCGCGAAGCCTGATGCGTCCACCTCCATCTCGAACTGTTTTGCGAGGTCCGGGTGTGCCAGCACTGGTTTGCTTGTGACCAGCGTCTTGAGCTTTGTGAAGGCGTCTTCCTCTGCTCGTCCCCATTGCCACTCTGTATCTTTCCGCGTTAATCGGTTCAGCGGTCGCGCGTATGTGGCGAATCCTTTGATGAAGAGGCGATAAAAGTTGCAGAACCCGAGAAAAGATCGGACCTGTTTGACCATGGTTGGTGTTGGCCAGTTGCGGATGCCGGCAACTTTAACAGGGTCCATGCGGGTCACCCCTTTTCAAGGATTACCCCCAGGTAATCAATTGCCGGTGCATGGAAGACGCATTTTTCTGGTTTGAAGTACAAGTCGTTGTCCTTTGCGATCTGGAGTATGTCACGTACAGCTGCGATGTGGCCTGCTCGGCCGTTTCGGGAGGCAATGCCGATGTCATCCATGTAGACATGAATGGTGGTGCCCAGCAACTCGTGTTTGTTGATGGTGGGGCTGCAGAGGGAGTCCATCATGTCCTGGAAGGTGGCCGGCGAGTTGGTGAGGCCAAAGTACATGACGAGTGGTTCGAAGAATCCGTGGTGCGTTTTGAAGGCAGCTTTTTCTTCGTCGCCTTGCTTGATGCGGACGTTGTTGTATCCCCAGCGGACATCGAGTTTAGTGTAGATGTCCGCGTTACCCAAGTCCGTGATGAGCTCCTGTATGAGCGGCAGGGGGTACTGATTACGCACGGTGAACGAGTTGATCTTTCGATAGTCCTGGACCGGTCACAGCTTCCCATCCTTCTTCTTGACGAAGAAGAAGGACGATGCGTAAGGGGATTTCGACGGTCGGATGTATCCCTTTTCCAATTGCTCGTCAAGGAATTTGCGGAGGGCGATGTCTTCGTCGCGTGACATGGGATAGATCTTGCAGTTGATAGCAGTCGGGGCGTCCTCCCTGAACTCGATGGCGTGATCCCAAGGTCGCGAGGGTGGGAAGCGATGTGATTCCTCTTCGCTGAACACCTTGGCAAAGTCCGCATATTCTTCTGGGATCTCTGTTGTGCCGGTGAATTGTTGTGCTTCGATGGCCAGTTCCGTGGCAGTGGTGCATGCCCTGACTGTCTCCCATTCGTTGTAGAGTTGTTGCACGGCGTGGCGCTTCTCTTCCTTGGTGAACTCGGTAGGGGCGAACGTGATCGTCACCCCTCGCTCTTCTGGATGTGTGGTTCGGAGGACCACTGGATAAGCGTCTTCTTTGATGACGGCGTGTTGCCAGCTGATCTGTGGTTTGTAGGCGGCCAGCCATGGGTAACCGAGGACGATGTCCTCGTTCCCTGTATCCGTGAGTAGGAACCTCATTGTTTTGTGGGTCCCTTTGGTCTGTACATCAATATCTGCGCAGTGCGTGATTAGTCCTGCCTTGTTTTCGGAGTTATTGATGTTCCATATCTTTTTGGGGGTCTCTAGCTCTTTGAGACCAATCCCCATTCGCTTCGCGAACGCAGGTTTAATGAAGCTGTCTGTGGCTCCCGAGTCCACCAGTGCTTTTACTTCGGCCATGTTGTAACTTGTTCGAACGGAAACTGGAATTCTCAACGATCGGTAGCATGTGATTATTACAGAATTACAACGGAGCGCCCTCACCCAGGCCGACAGGTTCAGGCGTTTGGAAAACCCTCTTTTCCCCATAGTTCTTGGAGGACCAGGTCCTTTACTTCATCTGGCGCTCCGGCTACTCCCTGGAGCCACTCCTGGGCTTGTTGTTGCGGGGTTACCGCTGCACGTGCTTGTATTCTCGGTTCTTGGGTGTAGTAGTCTGTTTCTGACCTCCTACTACCACTGCTCTGCGCGTTGTTGCGATGCTGTGGGCAGTCGCGGCTGAAGTGTCCCTTCTGGTTACAGGTGTAGCAGGTCACTTCCCTTGCATCTCGGGGTGGTCCCCTTCCCCTGCCTCGCCCCCTCGGTCCTCCTCTGGGCGGGTAGGGTGGCCTCTGTCGGTCGAGTATGAACTCTGCTCCGGCGAGCCTTCCCTGGGTGTCTTCTGCTTCTGCACCTCGTGCCCGTGTCCTATCTGCGGAGGTGTCCATCGCATTGGGGTTCTGGTGATGGGGGAGGTTCCTCGGTGTCCATCCGCTCTGGGAGTTCCCCCATGGGCTAGGGCGCGGGGTAGTTCTCGGAGTGGGTGTTTTTAGTGAGTGGAGACGTGCCTGTAGATGCATGTACTGCTGTTGTTTCTTCATCGCCGCTTGCTTCCATGCTTCGAACGTGGCGGGCTCGTACTGTTCGTAGACCTTGGCGAATAACGCCCTCGGTAGTCCTGCCGTGAACAGGTCCAGCGTTTGAGGGGCGTCGAGGTTGTAGTCAGCTTGTTGGGCTAGGCGTTCAAAGGTAGCCATGTAGCTGTCAATGTCCCCGTCCTTCATGTGGACGCCCTTGCGCAGCTCCGCCTGCGCCTGCTCTTTCTCCATGGTGTTGGTGAATCGTCTGGTGAAGGCGCGAAGGGTCTCTTCCCAGAGGCGCCGGGTGTGTTCGGGGAATCCAGCCTCTGTCTGGCGCATCAGCCAGTCGGTCATATACATCACCCATTCGTTAACTGTCTCCCCCTGGATGTAGCTGAGGAAGAGGAGTGATCGGCGGTAGTAGTTGCGCATGATGTCGCTCGTACTGTTGACTCCTTGATAGAGGTTCCACTGTGCTCTGAACTGCAGGGCCTTGGTGCGGTCTCCGTTGAAGACCATAGGCAGGTTGCCTTGGAGTCTATCTGACGATCGAGGTGGGTTACCTATAGGAGCCATTCCTGGGAATCTGCCTCCTCCGGGCGGTCCTCCTCCGCCTCCGTGTCCTCCGCCTCCTCCGTGCGGGTGGCCTCCACCTGGGCCTCTTCTAGGTGGTCCTCCTCCTTCGGGAGGGTCTGGTTCGTCGGGTCCAATGGCCCTCATGAGAGCCGCGTCGTCTGCAGTCATCCGATGTCCTGTGCCGGGGTTGATGGGGAGTAGGTCTTCTGGGACTCCGTCTTGCGGTAGTTGTACCGGGTCCACTTGAAGTGCGTATGTAGGTTCTAACTGGGTGGTTGTCATCTCGTCTGGCGGGTGAACGATGATCTGCTCAGCTTGGGGCGCTTCGTTAAGCGTAATCCCTCCTGCTAGGTTTGCTAGTTCTTCTTCTTCTTCCGCGTTCACCTGGGAGAGGTGATCTTCTTCTGACTCTTCACTGTTTCGGTCTGATTCGGAGCCTTCTTCTTCTGTGGTGCTTGTGGTAACCGCACCGTCGATGGGTCCCACTCTTGCTTGGGGAACTACTTCGCTTTCTAGGATATTGCACCGATATTCTCGTGTGGTTGGTCTGACCACCGTTCGTACTCCTGTGTCGTTTGTTGCGAGTATACACCAACAAGTATGTTCGAAGTTGAACTCAACTGGGTAGAACCGACTTGGTCGATTAGGGAAGTCGACGAAGTATCCGGTTTCTCCCCTGTGTGTCCTCCACCTAGCAGCCTTTAGATAGCGTGTGGGGACGTTCCGTTCTCCTCTGCTGGGGATGGTATATGATTGGACTTGATTCCAGTCCCACCGATCTCGTGTTGTGGACGCCACTGTGTCGTTGATGAAGCTAGCTTGGTCTTAATGTTGCGTTAGGCCCGTCCTAACGATGCTCGACTTGAGCGGGGACAGAGTGGCGAGGTGTGCGGAGAGCGACTTAGCGAATATGAGTATACATCCTCAGAAGGAACGTGACTGCTACTAGCACTGGGGTGAAGTCCACCAGGTGTGTTACGGTTTCGCCTCAGACCGTCCCTCGAGCACCCTACGTCAAGACCCCGAACACCGTTAGAAGGAGAACTGCAGAAGATGACGCCTATGAACAGGCTGAAATACGAAGGCTTGTGGCTACGCATACCGCAACTAGAGCTAAGTCTCCCACGCCACACTACATACCCGGAAGCGCTCACCGACGAGACCCGGAGTTTTGGGAATAGCGCACGTGACCTTAGCGCCGCCCGTCACGTGACCCTGGCACGTGACCTGGCTAGAATGCACCAGAAGAGTCCAGATGAGCCTGTGCCTGGACTGGCCTAGAATGCCTCGTGTTTGTGACTCATATCGATTGTGCCTTGATTCTGATGGATTGTATGACTCGTGATTCCTTATCTCTGACTCATGCCATGAGTGCCTTATGCCATTGGCTGACTGTTATCTCTGACTCGTTGTGACTCATTCCTAGGATCCGTGTATTAGGGTTTGAGCTGAGCTTCAAAGCTCCTCAGACATGTATAAGTAGAGAGGCTTATGGTCGCTGAAGACCTAAGCTTGACTTCTTGGACTATACCACCCATTGTACTGCCACTCCTAGGCTGTCTGCCAGTTGTGCGCTGTTTGTACCGTGCTTGGAATATTATCCCTGTTTGTCCTTAGCTGGCCTTGTGGAGTGATCCCTGGCATCCCTTCATTTCCCGCTTTTCCTCTAGTCGTTTGCTGGCTGTTCGCCGCTGCGCCTCCTATTTCTACTTCATCATTGGCTGGTTGTCTATCGCCTTTGATCGTCTACTCCTAGCCCTTGTGTTTATCGCCTTTCACATCCTTTGGGCTACGCTATTACGTCTCACTTGTGAGCTAATAGCCGAACGTGTACGTGACTTCGACATCCTCTGTGATCGTTAGGTCGCTGTTGTTGCCTAGACCCGTCGCTCTAGAAGAACGTCCGGTGGAACGTTACAAGGTGTACGTGCTGCTGGGCGATCTGCCTAATCAAGGCCAGACGCGATGGGAGGCAAAGGACGAGAAGGACGCAGACAAGGAGAGAGAGGAGCAGGATCGGATAAGGATTCAAGAAGACCAAGCTAGGGAGCTCGGTCTTCGCACTACCCACTAGATATACAGTTGACGAGGAGCTTTGAAGCTCCTCCTGAATGTAAAGTACCCAGTAGCCGTAATAGCTCGAACCCTACTACGACTGTCCTAGGTATGAGTCAAGTCCGTACCACGCGACATGTGATAATCACAACAAGCTGACTGAGACGACTGTCCCTGACTAATACTAGGGTAGTCAGAACCCCGTGGGACTGCAGTCCGTACTGATGAGTCCGATCGCAACAATCTTGATGTAGAAGACAGACTTTGAGCCCTTCGCTACATGACGTGGCCGGTTTTCGTTCTTCGCATCGTGTGATGAATCTGAGAAGAGCTTCTGATGGTCTTCGGGGTTGTCCTCTAGCCAGTCAACAAGCCGCTCAGTGCGGAGGTTGTCCCACTGTACCTGGGACCCTTTTTTGACAGTTTCTGGGGTATTGTCACTGACCCCAGGAGTGGCATCAAGCTTCTTGCTCTGCTTCCAGTGGTGGGACGCCGTGGCTTTGGCTTGGCACCAGCAGTGTTGTTTTTCCCTCGCATGAGTGTAACAGACTTGGATAGATGATAGGAAGAAAGCGAGAAGAACAAGAGCTGCAGAGCAACAGCCAGGGCAAAAAAAAAACGAACAGAAAGCAGTTCAATATGTACTAGCACATCCTCCAATGGAGGAAATTAAACTCCGATCACTTCCTTCATGGAACAGGAAAAATTGTATTAAGTAAAAAAGGAGCGCAACCTGTCCTTAACACGAAAAATCCCATTATCCAACCCATTTTTATCTCCTGATTTCCAAAATAATGAAGTACAATAATGCAACGAATAAGGGTACTTTGAAAGACCCTATTGTATGTCTATATATCATTATTTTCCCGCTTCCCACTAACCTCTTTCTTACCCTTGTCATTATAGTCATACTGTCAGATCAGCTCGAAATCAAGCCTGCCATGTGATGTCATTGACTTTTTCTTTTTTTTCGGCTCATGTTTTTCAATCCCACCACCCCTGCACACTGTGTAGGTGTCTCACTCGGCTGCAAAGCATTTGGAGGTGCGTATTGGTTGTGTCCCTTGTTAGATGTCGCTGAGCTTTGCGTCTGAGCTCACACAAGACAAGTGCTACTCCAATCGCTGGCCCATAGAGAGGGAGAGTCCACCTCGTGCACAGCAGGCGGCACGCTCTCTGCACCCCAGTTTACCGGAGGTGTTGCGGGGGATCAACACCATGTATCATAATTTTTGGAATACACATAATAGACCCATTCTTGAAAAATAAGCCAGGTGTTTGATAAATAAAGACCAATTTCAGCTGTGATTCAGTCGTGAATAGTGATTTCCCGGCCCTGGCTTTCAGGCCAGAAGCCAGCCTAAGCCACACATCAGAGGCCAGGCCAAGCCCGAGCCACGGAGTGGCCCAGAGTGGCTTGTGGCCTTGGCTTTGGATTTGGTAAGCCATTCCCATGGCCTGTGGCCTCGGCTTCGGATTTGGTGGGCCGTGTCGCATGTGACACTATCAACCTTGCCATACGATTGCACTCTTCCACTCTTCCTGGCTGATGAAAACTCGATTTTCAGAGCTTCTAGTCACTTCTGCTCACCTGTTCTCACCCACACCTCCCTGCACTCTCCTGCACTCTGTGTACTCTCCTCAAGCATTGCTTTCCCACGCGCTTCACCGCTTTCCCGCGCTCTGCAAGCACACTGTTCCCCCACCCATCCAACTGCACTTCCGATGTGTTTCAGCATTCCCCTTGCCTAGTTAATTTACCCACTTTCCTTAGCCACTTTCCCTAGTATATACCTCATGTATTTACAACCTTACGACTACGTTTTCGAGTAATAGTACAGACTTCTCCCTTTGTGTTTCAGAGCTCAGTGTCCCTTATATTACCCAACATGCTGCACTCGCACGCGGCCTTAGTGACTCAGGCTCGACACTTTACCGACGAAGGCAGCCATCTGGGCGAAGTTTCGCATCGTGCAGAAGCATGCGCGACTGTTTCCAATCGCTTGCGACCACCCAACCCAATGGGGCTCTATGTAGCCCACCACTCCCTCTCCCGACCTCGTTGCACTCGCGTGCGGCTTTATTCCTTTGACACCAACGTGTCTACGATCGCCCCAAACACATATACGAGATCTCGCGCTCCGCAGAGGCCTGCGCGACCACGGCCGCTCCTTAAATCCTGCACGTCTTAGTCGTGTTCCCTAGTGATTGTACATGTCCTTCTCAATCTTATACTGTGACACGGGCCTGTGGGGCATCTACTTTGTCATGGTCTATATTAGTGTTCAAGCTTTTACTATACTATAATTTGTCTTAATGAGACATACAGGCCATGGCTTGTGAGCCTGCCAGGCCAACAACATATGAAGCCGTGGCTTGCAGGCCAACTGGGGCCTAAGCTCTCAGAGGCCATGAATAGTGGCCCGGGCTGCTGACTTTCTGGGCCTGAGCCATCAAAAGCCAGGCCATTTGCTGGGCTTTCAGGCCAAGCCGGGCCGGGAAATCACTAGTCGTGAATAAGCGAAAATTAAGCCCGATTCAGGAATAGAATCTACATTATCTACTTATTTGCTTAACTGCTTTAAACATCGGTTATTCTGATTTCCCGCTTAATCCTGATTAGGGGAGCTTATGGGAGCTTATAGCACTTATTAATTGAATTAAGCAAAAAATAAGCGAGTGTCGTGTTGCTGATGTCAAACGCGGGATTGCTCTGGTACTTCCAGACTTCCAGTTGACGAAGTCTGTCGATGACAGGTTTGCCAACGAGGTCGTAAAGCTCTGTGAGAATGTAAGCTAGAGTTTGATTATAATGATCTGAATCGGGTCTGCATATGTTGCATGCGTCCAATAATACGTTTTTTAATGCATTCGCACGGTCGTAGAAATCATGAGGGGTAGGGATGAGGGAGGGAGACGTGTTGTGAAGAAGGATCAGAATGTCCGAGCGATATCTGGAGTGGTTTATAATAATGACAGGACCAGACGAGGCGGCAGAACGGAGAATATCGAACGATGGTGATACCAGAAAGCTATTGAAACTCGGCAAGGCCTGAATCTGCGAAATGAGTTTTTTGCGTTCCTCCAACAAACCACGCTGTTTCAGCAAGAGACGACCGAATGGGTCTACCGCCCTGAGGTCGTCGGTTGCGCCATTATCGACGCTTAACATGTGGCTCGGTGGGATTGACTTACAGCGGGTTTCATAACGATAGATACCTGTCATTTCGAATACATAGGCGGGCTTCCGAAACGTAAGAGCGGGGTTCATAATTAAGTCAAGGAAAATATTATTTGGAAATAGGTTGTTTTACAGAATTGGGGTTATAGAATAGTTATCTGCTTTTGTCATGGGAGGTGCCCATCCCTCCATCCGTCTGCTGTGGGACACTCTTTGATTGTTTGCCAGCACATTTCCAATATGCTTGGGGAGATGGCCCTTCGGCGACTGTGTAACTATTGGTGTAACTCAGAATTCCATGAATACAGTGTGTGGGTTATTAGTGTGCAGTCCAAGGTGCAGTCGCTCCGACTCGCTCAAGAGGTTGCACAGAGCACAGCGCACAGCATCTTGTCACACGAGACGATGCAGCTATTGCAGTACCGGCTCACTTCTGGTAGTTCCTCTGACTGTTGGAGAACCATGAAGCACGCCGACAATCTAGGTTGACTCGGAGGATGGTAAAAATGGTGCACAGTGCTTATGATAGTTCTGGGACAAATTTATCTTTTTGCCGTTGTAAATACACTCAAGGACACAGGGATGCACAGGGCAGTCATAAAGCTATTGGAGATGTAGCGCAGGCCAGGCTGGCCTAGGAGAGGCCTGCTGCTGTACCATATTGTAGCGTATACGTTGGTGACCGTGGGACAACTGACAAAGCCACCTCCGACTGTTGCCAGGTGGCAACCACCTTTTCCGTTCACTTCGTCCTCAATCTCCTCGTATGCGCTCGCTGTCTACTCCAGAAACTTCATGGCCTTCCCTCTTTCAAGTTGATAGAGTAGCCTTCTCCCAAATCTGACACTGGGTCAAAGGTGAGTTGTATACTTTTTCCGGGTTGTCCACATGCTTTCCTTACATCTGATGCCCAACCAATGTCCTCGGTTTCCAGCTTTCCCGCTTCACGTCCCTCCCTCGTCGCCTGTCAAACGCGTTGGCCATACTGCCCTTTGTTGATCCACCATTGCCTCCTTCTCATTTCCCCCCATCCACTATTCCCTCAATACCCATATGAAGACGTGCTGCCCAGTGATCAAGATTTTTTTTCTTTTTTTTGGTTTCATTTTGTTTCTTCTCTCACTGTCTTGCCACACCCCTCAGGTCCTCGCCGCCTCGCTACATGCAGGTTCATGGCCGCCACGTCCACCCTTCGCCATCGCCACCCCATACGCGTCATGACACACCCGCTGCACCGTCTCACCAGCACTCGCAAGAAGTGCTCGCTGTGCTGCGCTCTTCAAGTCCTTACCGCTACCGCTGCTGCTTTACCGCACGCAAGCCCGTGGCCACCACGTCCACCATTCCTACTTTGCCTCGATCATCGGTCAGTAACATTCGTCTCGATTCACTGTTCTGTATCTTGTTGGGAGGGTGCGCATTTTCGCAGATTGATGGGAATCGTGCATGTTGGGAGGGGGATGTCGCTTGCCGATGTGGGCGCGCAAGACTCATCACAACGCCACGTCGCAGTACCATCATAATACGGCCACGATGCCGCGCGTAATCCCGTTGCAACATCAACTCAACGCTGTGTGCAAGTCCCGCCACGACAAGTTGCAAATGATGACGATAGTGAGGCCACTACGGCGAGCAGCAAGATGTTGACAACAATGATGACTACAACTACAACCGAGCGACTACAACCGCAACCACAGCAATGCAAAGCAACCATTCGCGCGAAGACAGCGGTTACAATAGCCATGTGCTGACAACAACGGTAGTAGGCGACTCGGATGGGACATCGCTGGCCACAATGATGGCCCCCTTACTTACACTTAGTACAGTGTAGCTATGGGTTTGTTTCTCTTATTGAATATACGAGTTTTAAAAAAAATTACTTTCTTCCCGTGTGATTCCTGAGGTGGAGGCCCACGCTGCCCATAGTCTTGAAAGTGATAAGTACGTTATATAAATTCATTATTTAATTACTACAATTAGTTTGTGTGGGAAGAAAACTCGGCATGGTCACCGAAATACTCGTTCAAATGCCGCCTATGTGTGAAAAATGGTTGCTAGGTATCTATCGTTATGAAACCCGCTGTAGTCAGCTCCTCGAGGTCTCGATTGATCGCTGCGAACCTGTGTGCTAATTGCGGGTGTGCCTGTAGAAGTTGATCGGCGGAAGCACGAAGGTGACGCATCTCGGACCAAAGTAAAGCTCTCCCTCTTTCAAGAGTCTCGATCGCTTCCTCGAGTTTATTCAGGTCGACCCAATACGAAGCATAGTCCAGCGGCATGCCATGAGTGTTGTCAGACCCGGCGAGAGTGGCGTGCTGTTGTTGCAAAGTTGGTGCAAACACCAGGGCATATTGCACCAATGACATGGCGGTCTCGTAAGCTGTGGAGCCGCCCCTTCTAGTCCGAGTTATTTTTCTCGTATTATTTACTTTTTCGCTTGGCACATGCATTACCCTACCTCTCGCAACTTTCCCTCGTATCTACGATCGAAGACCGGCTTTGTACTATGTACTGCTCCGGAATAAAAATTATTTAAAAAAAAAAAAGAAGCTGCGGAGACGGTGCGATGTTGGGTACCTCGCGCGAGAGAGGCATACTCGCACGCAACCCGGAATCGATCGGGCAACTCGCATGTGGGTTGTTGGCGCACCAGGAGAGTAATTCTAGCGCTTTATTCACGTCTTGCGTTCGGCAACTTGGAGAGGACGTAACTCGAAACCGTTTGAGTAAAGTCCGGGAAAGTTGGCTCAGTGTTGTGAAGTGCAGGAACTGTACAGACGGGCGTTCCAAAACTCGACGGCGTGTGCTAATCGACTCTTCGAGGTACTGAATTTTATCTGTGCACTCGAATGCTTCAAAGAGGATCATACTGAATAATTCGATGAGGACTGACGTGAGCTGATTGCTCGGAGGGGATGAAGCAAGTATGGTTCGACCCTCTTCGAGAGCCTCGTCGATCCTCGTTATGTCCGAGTCGTCATCGAGGACCCCCGGAGAGGACTCCCTTAAGGGAGTGCATCCCCTCGCGTATCTGGCCGAATTCTAGATCTTCATACTCCCCAAAGGACACTGTCACACTGGCACTGGCTGAGATAACGATGAACTGCCAGTACTGGACAATTCTTTGGGGTCTTCGACGGGACCAAAGTAACGGAAACGCTGCTTTGCGGTGCGTTCCTGGTCAGTAGGTTGAAAGTATCTTGACTGTCTCCGGGGGAACCAGAAGCGACAATTCATCTGTAAAAATGGAACCTGTCAAAAGCTGTCAAAAGTGTTTGAGACCGGTCTCAAACGCTTTTGACCAGCTCCCACTTTTACAGATGTTTCATCATCCACAAAGGTCATATAATAGCGGCAGCTAAGAGAATGAGCAAGGGCAAAGCTCGCATCGATAATATCTAGTTTGTGCTTCCTTGCCGCTCGCACGCACTCGATAATTTGATCCAACGGTTGATCCGGAATTAACATACTGATTTTGGACAGTACTGCTCTGGAAAGGAGAGTGATGGAGGATGTAGTGCCGATGTCCGACAGATCCAAGGTGAGGAGCTCGCGGCAGAGGGCTGCCATCTCACCAATTTTCTGCATCACGTCGCAGGCTTCCAACTCCACTTGAAAAGCCAACGCGTCCACTAGTAACGTTGTAACTGCGTGGCGCGGGCACGCGGCCTCATGAAGCTGTTCTCGAAGATAGCAGAGGTATTTTGCCGCCTCAGAGGCGTCCTCGGGCTGGTTGGACACTTTCGAACGCTTGAGAAGTACGGAGGCAAGGAGGAAAAACGCTGCAAGGATATATGGACCACGTCTTAGCCACGAATGGGGTAGGAGGAGTATCGATTCGGTCAAATGTAAAATTGACCCGTCGAGGTCTTCCCTTTGGTTCAACAGGACGTGTCGCTTGAGTCGCGTCGCAGCCAGATCAAAAAGAATGGCAGGGCGAAGAGGATCATATTGAGATGACATAGAGAGAAATTGTTGGGACTGTATGATGAAGGGTTCGATCGATCCTGTAAATAATTAACTGGGATACAGTTGGTACGGGATGGGCCCGGAAAGGCTGAGAGGGTACCAGGGACTAAACCAGGGACTTACCTAGTTCGTCAGTCATACTTAAACACTCGAAATCGGAATGGTTTCGTAACGAGTCGCTGGCAGGCTATTGGGGGCGGAATAAAGAGACGAGAGACGATTCTCGGATGGGTCAGGTATTGGTAGTGCGCAGGAAAGTGCCAACACTGGCACTGGCACACCTCACCTCAAACACGCGTATCAAATAGAAGCGTGGTAGGACATATCAGGAAGTACACAGGAATGTGCATATCTGCTCCAGCCCACATATACCGTGATGGCACCGTGACGAGGCCGGGAACTGCCATCAAAGACAATACCACTGGCGGCAGCAAATCCGAGTCAATCAGAAGCTTAAAGTGTGGCCAATGGACATGGTAGGGGACACAGAGGGGAGATTTGTTTCTGCAACTCAATGGTCCTTCAGTCTGGCAGCCCGACTCGGATACAAAGGGGTGCAACCACCGCAAACGGCAAATTCCTTTGCTTACCTTCATTTCCATTTTCTCTCTCTTCGGCTCCAATGTATTTCACATTACCGCGCCACCACCGTCGCCCCAGCCCTATTCTCTAGCTTTTCTATGTGAATTACACTTACAGGCCTAGGCTCGGGTACGTTCCGAGTCGTGTAGTATTTTTGGCTACTGACTCTGCCGGAATATATCTACGCCATATCACCTTGCATATCACCATTCCCCCATGCATTGGCATTCTCTTTGTACGACCCTCTCGGTTGTGATGAACAATCCGCTTTCTCGCTCGACTACTTTCCGCGGCGGCACAAAGATTCCGGAGGGGATGTTGGGTCGTCAACTTCTTCTCGGGCGTCAAGGCCTTTTGGTTCGGGTGCGAATTTGAACAAAGGTGGAGATGGGGATGGGACGGTACTGGGGACGCTGGACGTTCCGTCACTCACATATTGGACAAAGGCTGCGCTAGGCTCCTGGTTCAGACATTTTTGTAGAGTTGCAGAAGCTCTGCACCCCGTAACCCGATGATATCCTGGCAGTTCCACGTTGCAGAAGTTAAGGTTAAGGGGTAGTGGGGAGTGGAACTTTACTACTGTATTTGTCGTTGGGCAGAAGAGTAGTGTGCTGACAAAGCCTCTCATCTCATCTCGGCTATTCTTTCCACGTCACTTGGTTTCGTAGCTTCCATCAGTTCAAGTTCCCGTACTCCGCTACTCGGCCGCCTCACTCACCACCGCACAGCTCCGTCTCCTCTTAGCTGCCCATTCGGCCTCCGCTTGAGTATGGCCCTGCTCAAGCTCGAGCCCTAGAGGCCGTGCGATCTCGACGCTCCACTTTTCATGATCTCTGCCCGTATTCGCTACCTCTTCCGCTTCTTGATATGGTCTTTGTCTACTTTTCACTTTCCTCCATGTGTAAAACTGGAGGCTGCCAAAAGCTGTTAGGGACCGGTCTGGACCGGTCCTTGACAGCTTTGACAGGTACCAGTTTCGCAGATGTCCTCTGCATCCCCTCCGTCACTGAATTCACGTTCGCGCCGCATGGCACATGCAATAGAGTCCACGCATCTCGCGTGCGATTACGAGAAACATGAGGGAGGAAGGAGCGGTGCCATATATGTACTCGCTGCAGAGAAGGGAGCAAGCTTGAAACAGTCAAGGAGCAGATGAAAGACGACACTGCGGGTGTGATCGCCGGGTGATGCACCGGATCTATACGGAAAGATAAAGGGGGAGGGAAATGCACCAGCCAGACAGCGTTCAGCGTCTGGGCCATAACGGAGACCTCCTCACGGGCGGCGATGGATCCGCTGGCCCTCCAGCATGGCGGGTTTCTACGACTTGCGAGCGCTGACTAATTGAAGTCGAGTACTTGGCACAGGCCCATTCCGGCTGTAGAGGGCTGGCATATCACTCGGAGAATCTCCATCCAGTACGCTAATCTCGTTCAGCATCATATCGTCCTCTCACAACTTTCACTACCGGAGATCGTGCTTAGGTCACCGACCTTCGCCCTCCTGAGATGGAAGCGATGTCACGCGACTTAATCCTACTCTCGTTAATGCTGCCGCCGCCTGAGTAGATAATGGCGAGTGTGGGGCAAAGTTGCAATATCTATTTGAGTCTACTGCTAAGAATGGAAAGCCCAATATTGAAGCCCAGAACTGGAACGACGAAGGGGACGATGAGAGGACGAAGGCGAGAGCGTTGCGGTATGCAGGCTTAAAGTGTCTGTGCTCGTTATCTGACCTCACACAACAAGGGCAAGTAGAAGAAAAGCGGTGGGGACGATAGTTTGTGACGAATTTCAGGCCTTAAATATATGTTGGTCAGTAGCTAGTAAGTACTGAACGGGTGAGTAGAAAAAGTAGAGAGCATCGTCGTAGAAAACATCGAACGCAAGCGCTGGCAGGCGAACAGGGAAACACTCGAAGCATCATAGGAGAGAAGGTGTAGGCAAAAAAAAGGAGGGAAGCGGGAGTCAAAGCACGATACCGAAAAAGGGAGAAATAAGGAAATGATCCGAGGACAGAGGAAATTGAAGCAAGGGAAATATCAAAGACGAAGTACCATACCGAGACCAACGACACACCGCGCACCGCTACGGAAGGCGATAAGCGGCATCCGAACAAATTCGAATACTACTCACAGATGATGATCCCCGTTCATGCGCCGTAATGAACGAAATTCACCCATCTCTCCAGGGTAACACCTCTCTTCTTCCGCAGCTTCTTCACGGCATCGTGAAGTGCACCAGCAGACATCTTGTAGTACGGCACCGGCTCCCCCTTCTCTCTTTTTGGGAACATCAACTTATAGAAGTGCTTGGCCAGGTCTTGTCCGTCCATATCCGCCATTGCCCACATCGTCCCAACCACGCTCCGGAACCCGCAAAATTGTACCGCAGCTACGAGGTGAAGTACCTCATCTGTGACGCTTCCTTCAGTCGCCTCGGCCGTGTGACACGCAGAAAGAAACGCGAATTCGGCCGTGGGGAGATGAGAACGTATGATCTCAAGCAGCGTCAGGCGTCCGTTTCCATGAAGCTCGAAGCCTGCGTCAAAGGGTTTGCGGGCCTCCAGAGTACCGTGGCATGCGAAGTGAACAAAACGGTGGTGCTGGAAGCCATCAATAATTGAGGTGGGTGTCGCGGCTTCTGAGATAAGGCTTGTCACGTCGGTTCTGAGCCGCTGGATGACTTGTATCTCGCCCTCTACGGTTGGAAGTGAGGGGTCAGGCTGCGCCACGAGAAGTATGGAAGGTCGATCCAAAGATAGGCAACCTGAATCACAATTATTAGATTGGATGAGGGCGGACAGCGTTGGGGTGTAGGAACAGATGTAGAGGTCCAAGAAATAGCGCTTCTCGCCGTCATTGGATGGGACCGGACCCATGGCATGAAGAGGAAGGGAGCAAAACACGGATGTCGGGCACCACCATATTCGGGATTGTTCTGGTACCCGAAGCCGACGGAGTCTGTCAATGACAGGTTTGCCAACAAGATTGTAGAGCTCCGCGAGAACAGAGGCAAGGGTTTCGTCGTAATGACTTGAATCGACCCCGTATTTGCGCCGCGAGTCAAATAATTTGTCCTTTAATACTTCTGCGCGGTGGTAGAAATCATCAGAGGTTGGAATGAGGGAGGGAGACGCGTTGTGAAGAAGGATCAGAATATCAGAGCGCCATCCAGAGTGGTTTATAATGATGACAGGACCAGACGATGCGGCAGAACGGAGAGTGTCGAACGATGGAGATGTCAGGAAGCTACCAAAGCCCGGCAGGGTTCGAATTCGCGAAATGAGGTCGTTGCGTTCCTTCAAAAGTATACGTTGCTTCACCAGGAGACGGCCAAATGGGTCTGCCGCCCTGAGGTTGTCGGCCCCGCTATCATCGATGTTTAATTCGCGGCTCGGCGGAATGGACTTGATGAGCTCCTCAAGGTCTCGGTTGACTGCCGCAAACGTGTTTCCTAAATCTGGTTCTACTTGCAGAAGTTGGTCGACTGATGTACGAAGGCGACGCATCTCTGACCAGAGTAAGGCCCTCCCTCTTTCAAGAGTCTCAATCACTTTCCCGAGTTGACGCAAGTCGACCTGGTACGAGGCATAGTCCAGTGGCATGCTATTACACACAAAAGACGAGAAAGTAGGCGTCTCGGAGAAAGCGGCAGACTGTAGCTGCAAAGTTGGTGCGAAATGCAAGGCATCTTGCATCAATGACATAGCATTCTCGTATGCTGTGGAGACGGAGGGGAGTCTATTACCTCGCGCAAAAAATGCCCACAGGCATGCACACTGATATCGATCAGGCAAGGTCGCAGTTTCGTCGTTGGCACACCAGGAGAGTAGTTCCAGCGCTTCTATGAGGTCGTGTATTTGGTGACTCGGAGAGGACATGACTCGGCAACGGGTGAGCAAAGACATGGAAAGCATAAAAAGTGTCGAGAAGCGCTCGGCCCGGGACGGTAGTGACGGACGCCCCAAAACTTGACGGCGTGTGCTAATCGACTCGTTAAGGTATTTGGTCTTGTCTGTGCATTTGAAAGCTTCATCGAGGGCCTTGCTGAATAATTCGACAAGTGATGACGCAAGAGGATGCGTCGGAGCAAATGAGGCAAGTATGGATCGACCCTTTTCAATAGCGTTGTCGACCTTCATTACGTCGTCATTGCGGATCCTAGAATGAAGTTCTTCGAGGAGCTCCGCCTTTTTGTGCATCCGAACAAATTCCGGCTGATAGAATGCCACTGGCTCAGGCTGAGATAGTGGCGAATGGCTGGGCGATGCTTCGTGGGCTTCGGGGCCAAAGTTAGAGAAACGCAGCTTTGCGCTCTGTTCCAGTTTCTTATTAATCTCAGAACTAAGAAGATGTTCAGCGGGAAATGAACTGCGAAAGGCATGAGCGCGATATATCGCCTCCTCCATATATTCCGGGGACTTGTGTGCGCTCGATCGGAATATCGCTACCGCTGTCACTAACTCTTGAGCTTGCGTGACTATGCCTTCATCCTGACTGTCTCCGGGGGGACTGGAAGTAATAATTTCATCCAGGATGGACGCAAATTCCTCATAATCATCATTCGCCAATGTCGTATAATAGCGAGCGCGGAGACAAAATGCAAGAGCGAAGTGAGCACGTCGCAGTTCTGGCTTATGTCTCTTCGCCAGCCGTAGGCACTCGATCACTTGATCCAATGGTTGATCCGGGACCAGTGGACTGATTTTGGATGAAACAACTATGGAAAAGAGAGTAATGGAGGTAGTGGTGTCATCATCGGACGGATCCGAGGTGAGGAGTTCGTGGCAGAGGGCCGCCATTTCCTCAATATTCTGTAGTACGTTGCTGGCTTCCAATGTCACTTGAGTTACGAACACCGTGACATTCACGAGCGACGTTGTGACTACATGGCGCGAGAGCCCGGATGCTGCGTGAGGCTGGTTTCGACGATGGCGGAGATATTTGGCTGCGTAAGTGGCGTGTTCGGGATGCTTCCCAGAGCGTCGTTGGAGTGCGAGGGTGAGAGCGGAAAAAATTTGAATGATATGTTTGGGTTCTGGCGAAGACTGGGGCTGGAGAAGCATCGATTCGGTCAAATGAAGAATTGCCTTCAAGTTGTCGAGGTTACTAGCATCCGGCTCCGCTTTATTTGACAGCTCATAGCGATCTAGTCGCGCCTCAGCTAGACGATAGACCCAAGCAGGGCGAAGGGGATGTGATGGATGTAACGCTGAGAGAAAATAAAGGTATTGAGTGATAGCGGAATCGATTTCACGGATCGATCCTGTTAATAAGAAATTAAGAGCTCTTCGGTGGAGGCGAACATGGAAAGGTTGAAAAGATAACAGACTTACGTTGTGGGACGGCCATGATTAGGCTCTCGAGAATTGGAATGTAAACAGCAGGTTGGTGTCAAACTAGTGAGGCGGCGAGTCGGGCTATCGGTAGAGGAAGATGCAAAGGTATAAACGGGTGTTGTTTCGACGCTACGATAAGACGTACTGTATGATACAAGGAAACTTGTACAAGCATACACAGCTTATATTCCCACGCGTGTGTGGGCGTCTGACCCAGATACCGTAAACGGCGACAGGCCCGGGAAATGAGTCTGAAGACAAGCATCAACCAGACGGGCGGGCGTACAGAGAGGACATGTACCTCTGCTTCAAGTGGCCTCATACCCGTGCCCGAGAAAATGAGGTTTATAGCAATAGTCGCCTCAGGCTGAGTCGGTACAAAGGGTGTGGGTTCAAGTTGTGAAACTGAGGACATGACAGCCTCTTCAAGTTCGAGGCTTGGATGACTGCGGTGACAATCCATCGCCCGGCATGCAAGGCATAAAGGGAATTCAGTCCTAGTGAGAGAACTGTCATCATGATATTGACCCGGATATGTACAATACTACTACTGTAGTACCCTTGGTAGTACCGAACCTGGGCGCTATGAAAGGTGGAAACGTTGCAGAGCGGTTTCAACGTTTTCGACGTTGAATGTTGAAATTTGAAAGGCGGGGCCTCTTGAGACTGAACAGTGGCATACGGTGAACGAGTCGGAAGACCAAGTTAGTTGAGTTGGGTAAATCGATCACCGCGAGCCACTGAACTGCACCGACGTCAGACAAATCACATCATTATTAATACTGTAACCCCCTGCGTCGTCATCGCGTCATCCCCTGCGTCGTCATATCAGTCGTTCCCTTTGGCCGCACCGCCAACACCTTTGCAACCTGTTTGGTTTGATAACACCTTATTCCGCCATCTGGTAGCCACAGCCCCCCGCTCCTAGTCGCATCCCTTCAATCTTTCGTTCCTTTTTTTTTTTTTACTTCGAGACCGACGTGTACGCGCTTGACTACAACCTGACTGCGGTATGACGCTTTCATTCCTGTACTTTCCTTTGCTTACATTGTCCTTCTCTTTGACTCTACTTCACGTAGCCGCGCCTCCGCCTCCGCTGCCCCAAAATACCCGAGTTGACCTTGCAAATCTGTCAGTCTTGACAAGAGTCTTGAAGCCCATATCCATCCCACACATTTGCCTCGGCCTCGTTCAGCGTGTCACTCTTCCTAGATCCGTTACCCCCAACACACGCCCTGGTCCATTCGGTGCCGTCCCGCTATTTTCCCCGGATCCTCTGCGCGTTTCAACCCGCACTTTCCGCCTTCGTCGCACCTCCCCTTCCTCCCTCAATCTTTGACTGCTTATTTCTCTCTCTCCAATCCCCTCTCCATCACCAACACCGCCCACATGCATCATACCACGTGAAATGGAGCCACCCGTCCTCATGCGATCACGAGGAAACTGAGGGAGAGAATGGCCCGGGGCTCGTGATTTCATAGAGCGACGCGTCAAGTCAGCACCGCGATACGGAAGCATTCCTCAGCCTCATCATACCGACGGCCTCCCTCGAGCGCCCGACAACGATTCTGAATAGGCGTTCGAGCCTGTCGGGCTTGTACTACTTCTGCTCTAGTTTGCACTGGTAGATCATTACGATTTTAAAGGTGAGTGGGTGAGCAGCGCGTTGTAAGGTACCAGTCTTGACGTGCGGCTCAGGAAGCTGGTCAGAGGTGACGAGGTGATGACCTCGGTCTGAAGTGTTTCAGTCGGCTCTTGTTCAGAGCCGTTTATCAATAGATGACCGGGGGTGACTGCGTGTGGTAAAACGAGATTTGCTGGCGGGCTCTGACGGGTTTGGTTGAAGAGGCTTGTTCTACGAGTGCAAGGTTTAGACCCCGGCATTTAAACTGACCATTTCTCTGACTCTCGACGTCCAGGCCGTGAAAGGCGACAAGTTTCTGTGTGAAGAAGGTAAGCCTCGTCCTCATCTGAAGGATGTCGGAATCCAAGGAATTCCCGCCTACCCTAGCGTGGGGTCAAACGTCTGAATGATGTTGATTTGGGCACACTGGCACAGTGCAGTAGGATGTCGCATAGGACGTGCATTGACCGTTTCCACCTCAGCGCACTTCGTCAGACCAGCATCAACTGTATTTGATAACCGTGTCATATACAGTCACCCCAAAGTGTAAAATCCACCCAGCTAGTCATCGAAATAGTAGCCACCCAGCACCCAACGCGCGACACCAATATTAGTGTTTGAGGGTTGCATGTACTACTACCGGTAGGCAGTAAAACATGAAAACCACACTCAGTGTGCCAATGTCAGACAAGCGAGCTTTCGATTCTTGTATTCATGATTGTGGACTTTTAGGCGCGGCGTACTCGACACCCCTCCGTCTCCAAAGGGTACGAGAGCGCTGTCTCATTATTGCGAGACACCCTCCTTTTCGCACCCACTTTGCAGCTACAGTATGCCACTCTTGTCCAGACGGTTGACGTCACTCATATGGTGCCTCTAGATTTTGCCTCGTATCGGGTCGACCTTCATCAGCTCGAGGAAGCGATTGAGACTCTGGAAAGCGGGAGGGCCTTACTTTGGTCCGAGATGCGTCGCCTCCGCGTTTCAATCGATCATGACAGACCCACAATTAGGACACGAGACCTCGAGGAGCTGACCAAGTCGGTCCCACCGAGCCACAAATTACGCATTGGTGATGGCGCAAGGGATGAACTCAGAGCGGTGGACCCATTCGGCTGTCTCCTACTGACGCAACGTGGGCTTTTGAAGGAACGCAAGAAGCTCATTTCGCGAATTCGGGCCTTGCCAGGCTCCGACAGCTTCCTAACATCACCGTCGTTCTGCACACTCCGTTCTGCGGCCTCGTCTGCGTACACACGCGTAAGCGGCAGGTTGAGGGGTGGGAGCGGCAGGTGAGACAGGTTGGGTGCTCGCATGCCGCGAGGTGCGAAGACGGTGCGAAGAAGCCTTTGCGAGGGCGATGACGAGGCCGCCGCTGTCCCGCGGCCTACACCAGTTAGAGACGAACGAGAAAAGGAAAAGGAAAAGAAAAAAAAAAAAAAAAAAAAAAAAAAAAAACATAATTTCGTATTTGGGGCCTTGGAAATTGCGAGAGAGTGGAAGAGGAAAGTGAATACAACAAGAGGCACAATGACGCGCAGCCTGTCTTCAGGTGCCTAAGGACCGTTTGCGGGGTGTTTGGCATCGGTGATCTGTATGAGGTGATGTGGGAAGTGATATCGATGGCGTACGAGTGTCGGTGCAACATACAGACAGGTACGGGTTTGCTTCCGGTTGAAAATGGGCTACCAGATTCGGATCTTATTTTCTCCGAGGAGACGCTGAGACAGCATGTTTCTGTTTTTATTCAAATAACACGTCGAAGCTTGACATGTTGTCTTGCTTCTGCGGATAATGCACTCCTCGTTTCTGGAACTCTCTTCTGTTTGGTCAACAGCGAGCACACTGGGAATCGCCGTTATTGACCCACCAGACATGGACGAAACCTTATAAAAGGGGAGCTCATGTCCCTCAAAATTTCTCAGTCTTCACCGCCGAGTCCGCTAAACGACGAGAAGCTTCACTACCACAACCACCTCCAAACGATCTTGGCAATGCTGTTCTACAACGCCCTCGTCTCTTTGGTCACCGCCATTGCGTTGACCAGCACCGTCACCGCCTCCGCAACCCCCGTGCGTAGGACCGACAACCTTCAATGCGACACGCAGACCCACTACTTGTATTGTTGCAAAAGCGGGGTTGTGTGGCTAGTCGGGCTGGACTGCGTTCTTAACTCGGATATTTGGTACTTCCTCGACTTGCGTATCCAATTAGTTAGCTGACGCGCCGCAGCGGCGGCGGCGCTGGGACGGCAGTTTGCTGCGACCAGCAGGCGGCACAAGGTCCGTGTCTCTCTTCTACTGCCGTTGGTATTTGCTGACGAGCCGAAAAACAGATGGCCGTATCAGTATTAGCCCTGAATGCATCATCGTGTGAACGCTTCCTCGTCCAAAAGTTGCGGCGGGTGTCCCGCAAAGAGCCGGAGGAACACAGCGCGTGGGAGATTGTCGTTTTTGATGTTTCCCTTGGACCGAATATTGAAATGTAATGCTCGCGGTTGTTATAAGGGTATTTCACATGCAGTATTTTGGTCTTAGGTCTGCAGGAGGGACGTTTCGTTTGCAACGGCGCGTAGCACCGCTACCGCTTGTAGAATGAAAGCTGTGCTGGAATCGCGGACCGAAAGTGAGTCAGTGGGCCGAGGTAGTACGCGCGAGATATTGCCTCTTCTGAATCGGAGTCCCGTGCGCGATCGACTGGGCCGTCGCTAGCATTGTCACGGGCCATTGAACACTCATCCTGGCTGTCTCCGGCGGAACTTCATCTAGAACGAACGCAGCCTCCTCATAATCGTCGTTCACAGAAGTCAGGAGATAGCGACAGGAAAGAGACGAAACAAGGCGTCGCGAGCCCTGCGCAGATCAGGCCTGTGCTCCCTTGCCAGTCGCAGGCATTCTATAACTTGGCGACATGGTTGATCAGGTACCCACGAATTTTGGGCGAACCTACTGTGGTAAAACGAGTGATGGGGGGAGTGATGTCGCTATCTGACGGATCTGATGTGAGGTGTTCGTGACAGTGGACTACCACCTCCTCAATGCACTGCAATACGTCGCAGGTCCCCGACACCACCTGATCTTCCAACGCGCCCACGAGGGACGCCGTGATTTTATGGCGCGGGAAAACAAACACTGCGTGGGACTGGTCTCGAAGATGGCAGAGGTATTTGGCCGCGCAAATAGCATCTTGGGGCTAGTTGGACACTACTGAGCGTAGGGCAAGCATCCAAGTGAGGCCGTACAAAGCATGAAGGATCTCTGGACCTAATTCTAGCCATGAATGGGGTTGGAGTAGTATTGCTTCGGTAAAATGAAAAGTGGCTTGTCGAGGTCCTCCCTTTGATCTGACAATTTGTAACGCTTAATCCGTATTAAGCCCAGATGAGGAACAGAGAGAAGGCGAGATCTGGATGACGTAGCAAGAAGTTGCTGATGATGTGTGATGGAGGAATTGATTTCGTGGATGGATCCTGTAAACAATTAGTCGAGATTGATGTACAGTCAGACACACCCCGTCGCCTCGAATGGCTGAGAGCGACTTACCTAGTTCATCGGCCATGCTTAAGTGCCTAAGTACTCGATAATTGGAAAGTTAAGTTAGGTGACGAGTTGCGCTATTGGGGGCGAAAGACGCAGGTCACAAATGGGTCTGGTGGATGTGATGTACACGGGCCTACGTGTCGCCGACCGAACACGTGTAACAAAGCAGACGACGCCACTCATCGTAAAGTCGTCCACTTCCTCCCCTTTGACTGGCTCCTCCAATGTCACTGTATTCTACTCATTAGTGACTAGTCTCACTCTCCTGAGGGCAGAGGTTCCCTTCTGATTTTCATTGTACGTTACCGTTCTAGTAACCCGTGGAACTTACATGCACTGGCACGCATTCTCTCGACTCGGACCACGACGTCTCGTTCTCTACCTCATCAGCGCTTCGCTCTTCCCAGTACCGATATCCTTTAGTCCCTTCACCACTGTCTCTCCCAATCATCCTGACACACGCATTCTCTCACCTGGTTTCGTCACTCGTGCAGTTTGCTGTCAGTTCCCGAACGCCGCTGCATGGCTTCCTCACTCGTCTCTGTGCAGCTCCGTCTCCGCTGGGTGTGATCCCGCTCGCGCTTGGGCTCCGAATGCCGCACAATACAGACGCCCCGCGCTTTCCCGATCCTCGCTGCACTCCCTGCTTCCTCCGTTTCTCGCCATTCTCGGCCTAGTATTTGCCTACCCGTTCCACTCTCCCCCATCGCTCTTGTACCCCCCCTGTCACCGAACTCACGCGCACACAGCATACAACATACAACGGAGCCCGCCCTTCTCGCGCGTGATCGCATACAACATGGAGGGAGAAGGTTTCACGCTGGTTCTAGGCTCCGAACGATGATGAAGGTGACGGAAGGGGGAATGCGAGAGCGTTGTGATTTGCAAGCCTAGAGGGTATGTGCTTGTAATCTGACTTCACACTACAGAGAGGAGCGAAGAGGAACTTTGTTCGCAGACTGTAAATATATACTGGTCAGTATTCAGTGAGCTCAATAGAGGTAAGTTGGAAGAGTAGAGAGCCCGTCGTGGAAAAACCTGACGGATTACGACGGAAGCACGAGTCGAAGCAATCATAGAGGGGAGGCAAACTCAAATGATACAAGGACAAAGGAAATGTAAGTGAGGGAAAATACAGACGAAGTACCGGACGGCATGAGAACGATGATGTGTGCACCATGCATGGCTATGGACAGGCAGTAAACACGAAAGCCGTATTCGACTAAACCCGAATACTTACAGAGCACCCCCGTTCATGCGCCGTAATGAACGAAGTTCACCCATCTCTCCAGGGAGATCCGCCTCTTCTTTCGCAGCTTCTTCACTGCCACCCGAAGTGCTTTCGCAGATCGTTCGTGATATGGAACCGCATGGTCTCGTCTCGAAGCAGAGAATGTTCCGCCAAGTCCCGTCCATCTTCATCCACCATAGCCCACATCGTCGCGACAACACTCCGGAACCCGCAGTACTGCACTGCGGCCGCAAGGTGAAGCCCCTCATCAATGACGCTTCCTTCGGTCACCTCTGCCGTGTGGCAGGCAGAGAGAAATGCGAATTCGGCAGTGGGCAGATCCGAGCGCACAATATCTAAGAGCGTCAGGCGCCTGTATCCGTAAGCTCGAATCCGGCCTCGAATGGCTTGTCGGCCTCCAGTGTACCATGACACACGAAGTGAATAAATTGGTGGTGATGCAAGCTGTCGATGACCGCGGCGGGTGTCGCGGCTTCTGAGATAAAGCTTGTCACGTCGGCTTGATCGAGCCGCTGGACAACTTGGATCTCGCCCCCCACGGTTGGAAGAGATGGGTCAGGCTGCGCGACGAGAAGTACGGAAGGTAGATCTAGAGATAGCGAATCGGAATCGTGATTGCGAGATTGGATGAGGGCAGACAGTGTTGGGGTATAGGAACAGATGTAGAGATTTAAGAAATAGCGCACGACGTCATCGGACCCATGGCGTGGAGAGGAAGAGAACAAAATACGGATGTCGGGCACCACCAGATCCGGGACTGTCCTTGTATGTTCAGCTGACGCAGCCGGTCGATGACGGATTTGCCAACGAGCATCTGTAAAAATGGGACCTGTCAAAGCTGTCCTGGACCGGTCAGGACCGGTCCAGGACAGCTTTGACAGGTCCCATTTTTACAGATGCGCAAACATGAATACAAGAATCGATCAGGAAAGCTCGCTTGTCCGTCGTTTGCACGTTGTAGATCGTCAGCGCGTCAGCCTGAGGAGTGGCAGAACGTAGGGTTATTGAGAAAGTCGCGCCAAGATAACCGTTGCGCACGATGATTTGGTCTCGGTTATGTACTTACAATTAATCTGGGGGATCACTCGATCACTGATCATTACGGATAGCCAGTTAGCCGGTCTGAGGCGAAGTGAGGAATGAGCGAAGGCTTAGAGCATAGTCTTTGCGCGAGCGGACAGGGCGGCACGTGCCCATCTTCTTCCTCCGTGCCGCCACCTGTCCACCCATATTCTCAGCCGGTTCAAAGAACCGTGTCTTTTTATTTTCTCCCGCCCGCCACTCCCTTTTCCTTCGAGCAAAACGCCAAAGGGTCGATGAAATGGCGTTTTTTGGTGCCCCTCGCTTGCCGGCGCATCTCGGGTTTTTTCCCACCCGCCCGGTCGCGACCTCGCCTCGGACACCAAAACCCCAGTTCTTCGATCGAGAAGCACTTCGTGCTTCCGCCCAGTCTCTACTAGCCCGCCACGTATTTACTTAATCACACGCTCCCATGTACATGCCTCCCCCGCCGCTACCGTCCAGATACCCCGTTGTCCGACAAATGACACGCATTTGTTTTCTCTCTCCACCGTTTCCCGTGTCTTCGCGCCGGTTCCCATTACCGTCCGCGCAACCGCTTTGTCCCCACCCGGCGCCACACGGGCATGCTCCCACGGAAGCCAAAGTAAGCGACTCGCAAAGATTCTAAAATGTAGTTCGGCACTCGACTGCGACCCGCCTTTGTACTAGTTACATGTCACCGGGGATACAAACTGATTTTTTTTTAAAAAAAAAAAGAAAGAAATACCAAAGACGAAGTACCATAGCGAGACCAACATGATCGAGAATCGAGATCGATGACGGGCGCACCACGCACTGCTACGGAGGGCGGTAAGCATGATGCCGTATTCGAAGAAACCCGAATAATACTCACAGTTCATGCGCCGTAATAAACGAAATTCACCCATCTCTCCAGGGTAACACCTCTCTTCCTCCGCAGCTTCTTCACGGCATCATGAAGTGCACCAGCAGAACTCTTGTAGTACGGTACCTGTTCCTCTGCCTTCTCTCTTTTTAGGAACATCGACTTATAGAAGTGCTTGGCCAGGTCTTGTCCGTCCATATCCGCCATTGCCCACATCGTCCCAACCACGCTCCGGAACCCGCAAAATTGTACCGCAGCTACGAGGTGAAGTACCTCATCTGTGACGCTTCCTTCAGTCGCCTCGGCCGTGTGACACGCAGAAAGAAACGCGAATTCGGCCGTGGGGAGATGAGAACGTATGATCTCAAGCAGCGTCAGGCGTCCGTTTCCATGAAGCTCGAAGCCGGCGTCAAAGGGTCTGCGGGCCTCCAGCGTACCGTGGCATGCGAAGTGAACAAAACGGTGGTGCTGGAAGCCATCAATAATTGAGGTGGGTGTTGCGGCTTCTGAGATAAGGCTTGTCACGTCGGTTCTGAGCCGCTGGATGACTTGTATCTCGCCCTCTACGGTTGGAAGTGATGGGTCAGGCTGCGCCACGAGAAGTATGGAAGGTCGATCCGAAGATAGGGAGCCTGAATCACAATCATTGGATTGTATGAGGGCGGACAGCGTTGGGGTGTAGGAACAGATGTAGAGGTCCAAGAAATAGCTGATCTCGCCGTCATTGGATGGGATCGGACCCATGGCATGGAGAGGAAGGGAGCAAAACACGGATGTCGGGCACCACCATATTCGGGATTGCTCTGGTACCCGAAGCCGACGGAGTCTGTCAATTACAGGTTTACCAACGAGATCGTAGAGCTCCGCGAGAACAGAGGCAAGAGTTTCGTCGTAATGACTTGAATCGACCCCGTATTTGCGCCGCGAGTCAAATAATTTGTCCTTTAATACTCCTGCACGGTGGTAGAAATCATCAGAGGTTGGAATGAGGGAGGGAGACGCGTTGTGAAGAAGGATCAGAATATCAGAGCGCCATCCAGAGTGGTTTACAATGATGACAGGACCAGACGATGCGGCAGAACGGAGAGTGTCGAACGATGGAGATGTCAGGAAGCTACCGAAGCCCGGCAGGGTTCGAATTTGGGAAATGAGGTCGTTGCGTTCCTTCAAAAGTATACGTTGCTTCACCAGGAGACGGCCAAATGGGTCTGCCGCCCTGAGGTTGCCGGCCCCGCCATCATCGATGTTTAATTCGCGGCTCGGCGGGATGGACTTGATGAGCTCCTCAAGGTCTCGGTTGACCGCCGCAAATGAGTTTCCTAAATTTGGTTCTACTTGCTGAAGTTGGTCGACCGAAGTACGAAGGCGACGCATCTCTGACCAGAGTAAGGCCCTCCCTCTTTCAAGAGTCTCAATCGCTTTCCCGAGTTGACGCAAATCGACCTGGTACGAGGCATAGTCCAATGACATGCTATTAAAGACAACAGACGAGAAAGTAGACGTCTCGGAGAAAGCGGCAGATTTTAGCTGCAAAGTTGGTGCAAAATGCAAGGCGCCTTGCATCAATGACATTGCATTCTCGTATGCTGTGGAGACGGAGGGGAGTCTATTCCCTCGCGCAAAAAATGCCCACACGCATGCACACTGATATCGATCAGGCAAGGTCGCAGTTTCGTCGTTGGAACACTGGGAGAGTAGTTCAAGCGCTTCTCCGAGGTCGTGTATTTGGTGACTCGGAGAGGAGATGACTCGGCAGCGGGTGAGCAATGACATAGAAAGCTTAGAAAGTGTCGAGAAGCGCTCGGCCCGGGACGGTCGTGACGGAAGCCTCAAAACTCGACGGCGGGTGCTAATCGACTCGTTAAGGTATTCGATCCTGTCTGTGCGCTTGAAAACTTCATCGAGGATATTGCAGAATAATTCGAAAAGTGTCGACGCAAGCGGATGCGTCGGAACAAACGAGGCAATTATAGATCGGCCCTTTTCAACAGCGTTGTCGATCTTCATTACGTCGTCATTGCGGATCCCAGAGAGAAGTCCTTCGAGTAACTCCCCCTTTTTGTACATCCGGACAAATTCCGGATTATGGGATGTCACTGGCCCTGGCTGAGACGACGACGATTTGCTGGACGACGTTTCGAGGGCTTCGATGGAACCAAAGTTAACAGAACGTAGCTTGGCGTGGTCTTCCAGTGTAATAGCAATCTCAGAGCTAAGAGAATGATCAGCAGGAAATGAGCTGCGAAAGGCATGAGCGCGATATATTGCTTCCTCCATATATTCGGGGGAATTGTGTGCACTCGATCGGAACAGCGCTAGCGCAGTCCCTAGTTCTTGAGCTTCAGTGACTACGTCTTCATCCTGACTATCTCCGTGGGGACTGGAAGAGATAATTTCATCCAGGATGGACGTAATTTCCTCATAATCATCATTCACCAAAGTGGTTAAATAGCGAGCACGGAGACAAAGGGCAAGGGCGAAGTGAGCACGTCGCAGTTCTGGTTTGTGTATCCTCGCCAGCCGTAGGCACTCGATAGCTTGATCCAATGGTTGATCCGGGACCAGCGGATGGATTTTGGATGAAACTATATTGGAAAAGAGTGTGACGGAGATAGTGATTTGTTCATCGGACGGATCCGAGGTGAGCAGTTCGTGGCAAAGGGCTGCCATCTCTTCAATGACCCGTAGTACGTTGCTGGCTTCCAACACCACCTGAGTCACCAACGCATTCACAAGCGACGTTGTGACTACATGGCGCGAGAACCCGGATGCTGCGTGAGGCTGGTTTCGAAGATGGCGGAGGTATTTGGCTGCGTAAATGACGTGTTCGGGATGCTTCTCAGAGCGTTTATGGAGTGCGAGGGTGAGGGTGGAAAAAAAATGAATGATATGTTTGGGTTCTGGCAAAGACTGGGGCTGCCAGTGGAGAAGTATCGATTCGGCCAAATGAAGAATTTCCTTCAAATTGTCGAGGTCACTAGCATTCGACTCCCGATTTGACAGCTCATAGCGATCCAATCGCGCGTGGGCTACACGAAAGACACAAGCGGGGCGAAAAGGATGTGACGGATGAGACAGTGAGAGAAAAAGATGGCATTGAGTGATAACGGAATCGAATTCACGGATCAACCCTGTAAATTGAGAACTCGTTGGTTGGGGCGAACATGGAAAGGTTAAGAGGGTATCAGAGACTTACGTCGTGAGACAGCCATGATTAGACTCTCGAGAATCGAAATGTAAACAGCAAGTTGGTGTCAAACTGGTGAGAAGATGGGAGTCACAAACAGGTCTTGTTTCGACGCCACGATAAGTCGTACTGTACTTGGCACTTTACAAGGACACCTGTACAAGGATACATAGCCTATATTCTCACGCGAGTGTGGGCGTCTGTCCCTGGGCCCTGGGCCCAGCCGACAGACTGTAAATTTGTGTAAGCAAGCCCGGGAACCGAACACAAGCTTCAACCCGACCGTGACGGGCATACAGTACCTCTACTTCAAGTGACCTCGTACCAGGGCCTAACTAAATGAGATTTACAGTAATAGTCTCCTCAGGCTGAGTCACTACAAACGGTGAACCGGTGAAGCTTGTGGAGGTTCAATCAAGTCGTGAAGACAGCCTCTTGAGACTTGAAAAACTGCGGCGACGGTCCAGTCGCTCGGCATGCAAGGTGAAAGGGAATCCAGAGCGTAGTGGGCGGACCGTCATATTGATCTGGATGTGTTATGAATCACTGACACTGGGACCGAAATCATTCGATACTACTACCGAACCTGGGTGATGCGATGGGTGACAATGTTGCGGAGCGGTTGCAACATTTTCGACGTTAAAATTCTGAAAGATGGAGCCTCTTTGATATTGAGTAGTGGCAGACAATGCATGCACGAGTCTGCACGAGTCGGAGGACAGTCGATTATTGTAAGGTAAGTCGGGTGAATCACTGCAAGGCGTCACACCAGTTGCTGTAACCTCCTCGCGTCTCCGCGTCGGTCGTCATATCAGTCGTTCCCTTTGACCGCCCTGCCAACCCCTTTGACCTGACACTATATTCCGCCATCTGATCGCCATAACCACTCACTCCTTGTCTCGCATCCCTTCAAGCACTGGAACCGGGAATTGATCTTTAAGCAAAAATCTTGAAATAAGACTTAATTAAGACTCAAAATATTTATGTGTGACAATATATTAGGGAAAGATTTAAAGTTTGTAAATCACATGCCCCGAAATGCGCCTGTTGCAGCTGTCATGTGATCCGTAAACTTTAAATATATTGTCACATAATTTACAAATAAATACTTTGAGTCTTATTCGAGTTTTATTCCAAGAATTTTTGCTTACAGATCAATTCCCAGTTCCAGTGAAGGTTTGTCTCCTTTTCTACTTATGAGACCGAAATCACCGAAGTGCACGCGGTCACGGTCTTCTTGAATCTTGACCACAACCTCGGACTACGATGATGCTATCATCAATGTATTTTCATTTGCTTGTCTTCTCGTTACGAGTCGCTTCTCTGCTCTTGCGGCGCCGGGAGGAGAGGTGAGATGAGGGGGTAACGGCGGGCGGCACGGAGGGTCAATGATGTCGAGGAAGTCCGAAGCGGTGTCGGGGTCATGTACAAGCATTGTAGGTAATTAGGGGAATATTGGAAAGGCTCGGGCAGTATGTAAGGAAGACAGGGTAGTAGAGAATGAGCGAAAGTTTCTTGTTGCCGAGGCGGGATCACGACGGGTGGGAGCCCTCCAGTAACCAGTTGATCATCGCGATCATCGGCAGATACAATAATCTCATCATCGTGACAAAAAGGTGTGGCGGGCGGGCAAAAGAAAATAATCTTTACAGTACGTACTGCCTACGAGTCACCAAGTCGCCTCGTACCCACGTCAATGTCGCTGCTCTTTGCTACTATTATTGCCGCATCGGTCCCCTTTGACCATCTCACCAACTTTCTGACTTATCACTATTCTCCACCTATTTCGTCTCCTACAACCCGCCGCCCGCTGCCCTTGGCCTTGGAGGATGTCGTGGATTCGCGACGATGCTGTTGGACCGCCGTATGATATTATCACTTTTCTTGACTGCTTACATCCCTCAATTTGCCTTCTGCCTCTTCGACCGTGTTTCGCCGTGTCATGTCACTGTCTCCGTCACTCCGACCCTAATCCCTAACCACTTTCTTCGGTCTGCGCCGAATACTCCTCCTTACGTGCTCACGCTCAATTTCATATATTCGAGGTCGTTCAATCTGCAGGAAATGGATCAGCGCCATGTCGCCATTCCCTCTTTATATCCTCGTGGAATTCTCGTAATCAGGCGAGCTCTTAAAAAGTCCGCAATTCTGTTTGTCTTGAAGTTCCTGTCCGTCGTTGTCCTCGGCCATTGTGTTTCTCTCACTTAGTCCTTGTCTGAGTTCCGATACCCCCAACACATATCTTTTCCCGCTTAGTCTCTCACTCGGTCGGGCCTTCGACTCGGACCTCGACTTCTGCCTGTCAAGCTGTCAAGGCTCGCCTTCCTCACTCGTCGCTGCACACCCAGCCTTTGTCTCTGCTCAACGATCGTGTAGGCTTTTGCTCCTAACCAACACCACTTTTCTCTCGACGTTCCGCACTTCCTGATCCCTACCAATACCCCCTGCATCCATTTACTTTCTCAACCTCGCATTTATCTGCTCATTTCAATCTTCCACGTCCCTCTTCGTCGCCGAACTCACGCACACGCTTCAAAGCACGCACATCGCTTGCACGTTCACAAGTTAGGTTCATGTGCAATTCCGGATTTGGATGGAGGGGTTTTACAGCTGCGTTTGTGCGAAGTTCAGACTTTGGCTGGAACGACCTAGTTCTACGACTCTCAGCGCCTTGCCAATAAGAGCGAGAGGCCCCTCCCTACACAAAGAATGGTGGTCGTCTATGGAACGACGGAGATCAGGGAAATATCGCTTTCGCAGGCACGTTCCAGCCACAGATCTGAATGTGAATGGTGTTGACAAACGAATAGTGCAATGTGAGATCGGGTCGGGTCAACCCCTCGTCCCAGCTGCAACCGACATCGGCCGCGTATACAATAGAATAAGATTAGCATGTCAACCCATTGGTGTATAACGATGCATAAACACTTCAGTAACTCATTTGCAGACAACCGTGTTGTATAGGGCCATCCCGATAGTACGATACAGTTACGTCCAATTCGAAACCCCTTTGTAGAATGACAGAGTGACCCACGCCTTGCGACACCTCTAAAACGATTAAGTACTAATATTGAGTCCTTGCACGCACAAATCCCTATGCAGAAAAACCCGAATACTCACAGATGCTTCAGTCATGCGCCATAATGAACGAAGTTCACCCATCTCTCTAGGGAGATCCGTCTCTTCCTCCGCAACTTCTTCACAGCGAACCGGAGCGCCTTCGCAGACCTTTCATGATACGGAACCCCTTGTTCTCGTCTCGGATTAGAGAACAACGTCTTGTAAAAGTGTTCCGCCAAGTCCCGTCCGTCTTCGTCTACCATCGCCCACATCGTCCCGACAACACTACGGAATCCGCAGTACTGCACTGCGGCTGCAAGGTGAAGCCCCTCATCGATGACGCTTCCTTCGGTCACCTCTGCTGTGTGGCAGGCAGAGAGAAATGCGAATTCGGCAGTGGGCAGATCCGAGCGCACAATATCTAAGAGCGTCAGGCGCCTGTCTCCGTAAAGCTCGAATCCGGCCTCGAATGGTTTGTTGGCCTCCAGTGTACCATGACACGCGAAGTGAATAAATTGGTGGTGACCGAAGCCCTCGATGACAGCTGCAGGTGTCGCGTCTTCTGAGATGAGACTTGTTACGTCGGTATCGAGCCGCTGGACAACTTGGATCTCGCCCCCCACGGTTGGAAGAGATGGGTCAGGCTGCGCGACAAGAAGCAAGGAAGGTCGATCCAGAGATGGCGAATCGGAATCGCGATTACGAGATTGAATGAGGGCGGTCAGTGTCGGGGTATAGGAACATATGTAGAGATCCAAGAAATAGCGCACAGTGCCGTCATCGGATGGGATCGGACCCATGGCATGGAGAGGAAGGGAACAAAACACGGACGTCGGACACCACCAGATCCGGGACTGTTCTGGTACTTGAAGCTGACGGAGTCGGTCGATGATGGGTTCGCCGACGAGATCGTAGAGCTCGGCGAGGACAGAGGCAAGGGTTTCATTGTAATGACCTGAATCGAGCCCGTGTTTGCGTCGCGAATCCAACAACTTGTCCTTCAATGCTTTCGTACGGTCGTAGAAATCGTGAGGGGTAGGGATGAGGGAGGGAGAGGTGTTGTGAAGAAGGATCAAAATGTCAGAGCGCCATCTGGAGTGGTTTATGATAATGACAGGACCAGAAGAGGCAGCAGAACGGAGTGTGTCGAACGATGGAGATGTCAGGAAGCTGTCGAAGCCTGGCAAGGTTCGAATTTGCGAAATGAGGTTGTCGCGTTCCTTCGACAGCCCACGCTGTTTCAGTATGAGACGACCGAATGGGTCCACCGCCCTGAGGTCGTCGGCTGGGCCGATGCTTAATTCGTGGCTCGGTGGGATGGACATGGTGAGCCCCTCAAGTTCTCGGTTGACTGCTGCAAACCTTTGTCCTAATTGTGAACCTGGCTGGAGAAGTTGATCAATTGAAGCACGGAGATGACGCATCTCGGACCAAAGTAAGCCTCTCCCTCTTTCAAGAGTCTCAATTGCTTCCTCGAGTTGATTAAGGTCGACGTGATACGAAGCATAGTCTAGCGGCACCCTATGAGAGTTGTCATCCGCCTTGGCGAAAGTGGCGTGTTTGAGCTGCAACGTCGGTGCAAACAGCAGAGTGTCTTGCATCATTGAGACAGCGTTCTCATACGCTTCGGAGATGGAGGAGTGTTCGAGTCGGATACGCCGCACAACCGATGCCCACGCACACGCAAACTGAAATCGTCTGGGGGGGCTCACATGTCTGTCGTTGACAAACTGGGAGAGTAGTTTCACCACTTCATCCTCGTCTAGCATACGGTGACTTGAAAAAGATCCGGAGTCGATGCGGCGGAGTAAAGAGTTAGAAAGGCGAAGAAATGACGGGAAGCGCAGGGAGGGTGTCAACGTCCGCTCAAAAGCTTGACGGTATGTGTTAATGGCCTCGTTGAGGTACTCGATCTTGTTTGTGCGCTCGAATGCTTCAGAGAGGATCTCCCCAAATGAGTGGAAAAGGATTGACGTAAACAGACTCATTGGAACAGAAGCAAGTACGATTCGGCCCTTTTCGATAACTTCATCGATCTCCGTCATGTTGCTATTGCGGATCATAGAGAGAAGTCCGTTAAGGATCTTCAGCTTCTCAAACGTCGGATCGATTTCCGGATCGTCGTCGTTCCCGGAGGACCTCACCGGCGCTGCCTGGGATAACGGTGTATACAGGGCCTCGTTGGACGATGCTTCGAGGCCTTCGATGGAACCGAAGAAATGGAAGCGCAGCCGCGCCGTGATTTCAGCAAAAATATCGTTTTCAGATGATGGGTCAGATAATGTCCGAGCGCGGTATATTGCCTCCTCCAAATATTCCGGGGTCGAGTGCGCGATTGATCGGATGAGCGCTAGTGTTTTCGCGAGGTATCGAGTTGTAAGAATGAATTCATCCTGCCAGCGGCTGACTCCGGTAGAAGTAGAAGCGATTATTTCGTCCAGGGCGGACACAGCTTCCTCATAATCGTCGTTCACAAAAGTCGTTAAATAGCGACAGAGAAGAGATGCAGCAAGGGCGAAGGACACGCCCATATCCAGCCTGTGCTTCCTCGCCAGTCGCAAGCATTCAATAATTTGGTTCAATGGTTGGTCAGGCGCCGACAAGCTGAATTTGGATAGAAAAACCCCGGCCAAGTGAGTGAGGGAGTCGGTGGTATCGTCATTGGAGGTATCCGAAGTAAGGAGTTCGTGGCAGAGGACTGCCATCTCTTCAATGCACTGCATTACGTTTCTGGCTTCCAACTCCACCTGATATGCCAACGCACGCACGAGGGATGCTGTGACTTCATGGCGCCGGAACCCAAACTGAGGCTGGTCTCGAAGATAGCGAAGGTACCTAGCTGCGTAAATGGCGTCTTCGTACTGGCGGAACACCTTCGAGCGGTTGACAAGCGCGAGGGCGAGGGCGAAAAAAGTTTCAAGGATATTTGGATCTTGTCCTAGCCACGAACGGGGTGGGAGGAGTATTGCTTCGGTCGCATGTAAGATTGACTTGTCGCGGTCCTCCCTTTGATTTGAAAATCTGTATCGCCGGATTCTCATGGCGGCCATACCAATAAGAATTCGAATGCGCTGAGGATCAGATCGAGATTTTGTAGAGAGAAGGTGCTGAAACAGTGTATTCATGATGAAAAAATCGATTTTGTGGCGAACGAATCCTGCAAATAATTAGACGTGACATAGCTGATACGGGACACGCCCGTAAAGGTTGAGTGACTTACTTAGTACCCTTAGTACGTTGGCCATTAAAAATTTAAACATTCGAGCAAGCATTTGAGAGTTGGGGGGTGAGGTGAAGTGACGATTTGGGCTGAGCAAGATTGGGGGCGAAAGATGTAAGTCACGAATGCGAACCAAGATGTATTTGTAACACACTGGAACACCCCATGCCCAGAACTCGTGTATCAAATGGAAGAATGTAAGATGCGCAATGAAGTACAGCCATTAATCTCACCCGCCGGCGCAGTCCGTGTACTGGTATACGACAACAGGCAGGAACTGCTCCCAGAGACAACACCAAGCTGACGGGGAGGAGGTCGACGAAAGGCGGTCCTCGCTGGGCAGCCAGCATACATTACATGAGGACAAGGTTGTTTCAAAGGTTGACTGGTAACAACCCTACTTCAGAGTGCCACCAAGAGTGCCACTGGCAGTGGTGGCAGCGGGTTGACCACGTGTCGTGTGTCGTGCCGTAAGTCCCTTATCACCGGATCACCATCGCCGACTCGCCGAGTCATCGCCTTTGACCACCTCCTCCAATGTCACTCTATTCTTTCAGGTTGTCTCAAGAGCGAGGTTTCCCTTCAACTTCTCATATTCTGTTCCTGTTCTAACCTGCGAAACAATGCACGCAGCCTCTCGAGTCGGACCCTATCACTGGCATATAAGGTCTGTTTTATTTTATTTTATGTTTTCCTGTCTTCCTCGGATTCCATTTCCATTTGAATTGGTTTCGCATTGTTCTGTTGCCGTCATCATCACCATTGCAGCCCTGTTCCCAACCTTGACCTCGTCTATCTACCAACACACCTGTGTTTAATTTTTTTCCGAGTCCTATATTTTTGGCTACTCACTTTGCCAGAGTATATCCGCGCCGAGTTGTCATTCCCTCACACTCCTTGCGCGACACTCTTGGCTTGGCAAGCTCAAGTCAGAAACACCTTAGAGTTGAACTCACCGAATCCGTTAGCCACGAAATCTCCGCCCATCGTCCTTATCCTCGTTCGCCCTCGCTTATCAGGGTCTCGCCCGCCCCAAGAGGGCCCTGCGTGAAGAGATCTGATACTATAAGGCACGACAGAAATCAAGGAAATCGCTTGCCCATGCGCGTGCCAGCAACATATAGGGTGTGTTTACGCATGTATAGCGCAATGCGGGATAGGATCATGCCGCTTGGGTCATCAGCTTGTCCCAACTGCTGTGCTGTTCATCAAACCAACGTCGGCCTTGTTTCCCATGGAATAGAATATCATATCAACCTTCTAGACCAAAACGCATAATCGCTTCCCATTCAACCGTTGTACAACTCCAGTCCAACACCCTCATCGTAGAGTAACAACACGCCACGCGGCACCTATAATTTTTTGAGCCCTTTCGTGTGTGAACGCCGTGCTCGAACATACCCAAAACTCACAGATAACCCGCGTTCATGCGCCACAATGAACGAAATTCACCCATCTCTCCAGGCTGATCCGTTTCTTCCTCTGCAGCTTCTTCACCGCGAATCGGAGAGCCCTCGAAGATCTTTCACGATATGGAATCCCCTGTTCTCGTCTCGAATTAGAGAACAACGGCTTGTAAAAATGTTTCCTCCAAGTCCCGTCCGTCTTTGTCCACCATTGCCCACAGCGTCCCGACAACACTCCGGAACCCGCAGTACTGCACTGCAGCTGCAAGGTGAAGCCCCTCATCGATGACGCTTCCTTCAGTCACCTCTGCCGTGTGGCAGGCAGAGAGAAATGCGAAGTCGGCAGTGGGCAGATCCGAGCGCACAATATCTAAGAGCGTCAGGCGCCTGTCTCCGTAAAGCTCGAATCCGGCCTCGAATGGTTTGTCGGCATCCAGTGTACCATGACAAGCGAAGTAAATAAATTGGTAGTGATGCAAGCTGTCGATGACCGCGGCGGGTGTCGCGGCTTCTGAGATAAAGTTTGTCACGTCGGTATCGAGCCGCTGGACGACTTGGATCTCGCCCCCCATGGTTGGAAGAGATGGGTCAGGCTGCGCGACGAGAAGTACGGAAGGTCGACCCAGAGATAGCGAATCGGAATCGTGATTGCGAGATTGGATGAGGGCAGACAGTGTTGGGGCATAGGAACAGATGTAGAGATCTAAGAAATAGCCCACGACGTCATCGGACCTATGGCGTGGAGAGGAAGAGAAAAAAATACGGATGTCGGGCACCACCAGATCCGGGACTGTCCTTGTATGTTCAGCTGACGCAGCCGGTCGATGACGGGTTTGCCAACGAGATGATAGAGCTCGGCGAGAACAGAGGCAAGGGTGTCATCGTAATGGCTTGAATCGAGCCCGTGTTTGTTTCGCGAGTACAATGACCTCCCTCAATGCATTTGCACGGTCGTAGAAATCATGAGAGGTCGGGATGAGGGAGGGAGACGTATTGTGGAGAAGAATAAGAATGTCAGAACACCACTTGGAGTGGTTTATGACGATCATAGGACCAGATGAGGCGGCAGAACGGAGTGTGTCGAACGACAGTGATGCCATGAAGCTGTCGAAGCCTGGCAAGGCCCAATTTCGCGAAATGAGGTTGTTGCGTTCCTTCAAAAGCCCACGTTGCTTCAGTAGGAGACAACCGAATTCGTCCACCGCTCTGAGTTCATCCCCAGCGCCATCATCGATGCTTAATTTGTGGCTCGGTGGGATCGACTTGGTCAGCTCCTCGAGGTCTCGGTTGACTGCTGCAAACTCATGTCCTAATTGTGGGTCTGTCTTGAGAAGTTGATCGATTGAAACGCGGAGTTGACGGAGTTGACGGCAGAGGACTGCCATCTCCTCAAAGCATTGCATTACATCGCAGGCTTCCAACTCCACTTGATATGCCAACGCATCCACAAGGGATGCTGTAACTTCATGGCGCGGGAACCCAAACGCGGCGTGAGGGTGGTCTCGAAGATAGCGGAGGTATTTGGCTGCGGAAATGACATCTTCGGGCAGGTTGGATACTTTCGAGCGCTCTAACAGCGCTCGAGAGAGGGTGAACAAAGCGGCAAGGATTGTTGGACCGTGTCCTAGCCACGAACGGGGTGAGTGGAGTAGTGCTTCGGTCAAACAACAAATTTCCAAGTCCTCCCTTGATTTGACAACTTGTGTCGCTCGAGAGTGTGTAATAAAAAATCAATTTGTGGATGGTTCCTCTAAACAACTAGTTGAGATGCAGTCGGTACAGGACACGCACCCCCGAATGGCTGAGAGACTCACTAGTGACTTCAAGTCGGTTCGTTGGTCGTAAGCTGCGCGCTGGGCCGGTCCTCTAACATAATGTCACGCATCACGTGACGCGAGCCTCTACTCTTACAGTACTCTTACGCGGAGCATCGAATGGGAAGGAGTACTTCCATCCACGTTCGTGCTCTTCCGTCTCTGTTCTTCTTTATTTATGGGTCGTCAAGCACTCACTGCAAGCCACCAAGTCGCTTCATATACCCCCATTACAAGTCTCGCCGTTCTTTGCTCGTCTTGTCCGTTATCATCGTATCTCTCGTCCCGGGCCCTTTGACCTTCTCCACCCGCCTCTTTGAACTATCACTATTCTTTACCTATCCGATCTCCTACAACCCGCCGCCATTTGTCCAGGGAGATTTCGTGGAATCCAGACCATGATGCGTGATGCTAGACGGCCGTACGATATTATCACTTTTGTGACATATTCTCTCCGCTTACATTGCCCTCCGCCTCTCCAACTGCGTTTAGCGTTGTCGTGTCTCTGTCTCCGTCGCTCTATCCCATAACCCTACACTTCACCAACCAATTTGTTTAGTCTGCGCCGAATATCCCTACGTACGTGCTTGCGCTTAGGTACTTTTATGTCTTCGAGGACTCTTTCTGCTCAGCAACATGTCACCATTCCTGCTTTACATTGTTGATGAATTATCTCGGCTGAGTCAGGTCTAAAGGTTCTCGAAGTTTCCGCCCTTCGTCCGTCGTCTTTATCATCTCACTTGCCTTTGCCTCATTAGCGCATTACTTGTCTGAGTTCCGACACCCCCGCGCTTGCTCCCTCGCTCAGACTAGTCGCTCGCACCTTCAATTTTGGCTCCCCGCCCGTCACGGCGCTCTCTCTGCTTGGCAATCCTGTTAGCCTCCGCTCCTGGCCAACCCCGCATCTCTCGCACTCGAGCCCGGATCCCGCAGTCTCTCGACATTCCGCATTTCCTCATCCCCGCCAGTGTCTCTTTCACTCCTCCCCTTCCGAGTCCTTTCTCAATCCATAATTTATCTGCATGCTTCTCCACCATCCCTCTTGAACCCTCTTCGTTATCATGCACACGCTTGACAGTAGATCTGTTCATCTCTTTCGCATCCACGAGGAAGTTAGGCTCATGAACGATTCGAAATTTCGATCAGGTGATCCCCATCTGCGTAAGCGCGAGGTTCCTGGAGCCCTCGCCGAACAAGACGAATAAGAGTAAGACGTCCTGCGTGAAGAGATCTGATCCTCTAGGGAACGACGGAAATCAAAGAAATCACTTTCCCATGCGCGTGCCAGCAAGATATATCAACCCTACAGACGACGACGCGTAATCACTTTAGTACCACCCATTACAGACAACCATGTTGTACAACCGTTCCAATACAGTTACGTCCAGTCCAAAACAAACCATCGTCATGGAATGACAACGCGACCCGCGCGACGTGGTGCCTATAATGTTTTGAGCCCTTGCATGCACGAGAACCGTATTCAAACAAACCTGGGATAACCCGCATTTATGCGCCATAATGAACGAAGTTCACCCATCTCTCCAGAGTGATCCATCTCTTCCTCCGCAGCTTCTTCACCGCGAACCGGAGCGCCTTTGCAGATCTTTCATGATACGGTATCCCCTGTTCTCGTCTCGAATTAGAGAACAACGCCTTGTAAAAGTGTTTCGCCAGGTCCCGTCCATCTTCGTCTACCATCGCCCAAGTCGTCCCAATGACACTGCGGAACCCACAGTACTGTACTGCAGCTGCGAGGTGAAGCCCCTCATCGACGATGCTTCCTTCCGTGACCTCGGCTGTGTGGCAAGCGGAGAGGAACGCGAATTCGGCGGTGGGGAGATGCGACCGCACAATCTCGAGCAGCGTCAGGCGCTCACCATGAAGTTCGAATCCAGCCTCGAATGGTTTGCCAGTCTCCAGTGTACCGTGACACGCGAAGTGAACAAATCGGTGACGATGGAAGCCATCGATGACCTCGGCGGGTGTCGCGGCCTCTGAGATGAGACTTGTCACCTCGGTATCGAGAGACCGGACAACTTGGATCTCGCCCCCTACAGTTGGAAGAGATGGGTCAGGCTGCGCCACAAGAAGTAAGGAAGGTCGATCTGAAGATTGCCGACCGGAATCGCGATTACGAGATTGGATGAGGGCGGACAACGTGGGAGTATAGGAGCAGATGTAGAGATCCAAGAAATAGCGCTTCTCGCGGTCATCGGATGGGATCGGACCCATGGCATGGAGAGGAAGGGAACAGAACACGGATGTCGGACACCACCAGATCCGGGACTGCTCCGGTACTTGGAGCTGATGGAGTCGGTCGATGACAGGCTTGCCAACGAGATCGTAGAGCTCGGCGAGAACAGAGGCAAGGGTTTCATCGTAATGACTTGAATCGAGCCCATATTTGAGTCGCGAGTCCAATAACTTGTTCTTCAATGCGCTCGCACGATCGTAGAAATCATCAGAGGTCGGGATGAGGGAGGGAGAGATGTTGTGAAGAATGATCAGAATGTCAGAGCGCCACTGGGAGTGGTTTATGATAATGACAGCACCAGATGAGGCGGCAGTGCGAAGTGTATTGAACGATGGAGATGTCAGGAAGCTATCGAAGCCCGGTAAGGCTCGAATTCGCAAAGTGAGGTTGTCGCGTTCCTTCAAAAGCTCACGTTGTTTCAGCAGGAGACGACCGAATGGGTCCACCCCCCTAGAGTTGTCGGCTGCGTCGTCATCGATGCTTAATTTGTGGCTCGGTGGGATGGACTTGGTGAGCCCCTCAAGGTCTTTGTTGATCGCTACGAACTCGCGCCCTAATTGTGGGTGTTCCTGTTGAAGTTGATCGATCGACGCACGAAGGTGACGCATTTCGGACCAAAGCAAGGCTCTCCCTCTTTCAAGTGTCTCAACTGCTTCCTCGAGCCGATGCAGGTCGATTTGATATGACGTATAGTCTAGCGACACAGTATGAGTGATAGAAAACGCGTTGAGTGTGGCATGTTGTTGCTGCAAAGTTGGTGAAAAGAGTAGGGTGTCTTGCATCAATGAAATGGCGCTCTCGTACGCCTCGGAGATAGAAGGATGTAGGATAAGTCGCGCAATAGATGCCCACATACATGAATGTTGGAAGCGAGTGGGCAGGCTCTCAAATGCGTTGTTGGCACACTGGGAGAACAGTTTCACTATTTCATCCAGGTCTTGAGTACGGAGACCTGGAAAGAACATGACACGGGCGTGCAAAGACATGCAAAGGTCAGCAGATATCCTAGAGCGTAAGAAGTGTGATGACGGATGTTCATAAACTTGGCGGAGTGTGCTAATTGACTCGTCAAGGTACTCGATCTTGTTCGTGCGCTTGAATGCTTCAAAGAGGATTAAGCCGAACCAGTAAAAATGGCCTGACGCAATCAGATTGGTTGGAGCAGAAGCAAGTAGGGTTCGGGCCTTTTCGACAGCTTCACCGATCTCCGTTATGTCGGGATTGCAGATCTCAGAGTGAAGTTCTTGAAGGAGCTCCAGCTTCTCGAACGTCGGCTCGAGTTCCGGGGCATTCCCAAACCACACCGCTGGTACTGGCCGAGAGAACAATGGATTTCCAGACGATGTTTCGGGGCTTTCTATAGAACCGAAGAAATGGAAGCGCCGTGCCGCGGTGAGTTCCTCAAAAAGATCTTTTTCAGATGACAGGCCGGGAACTGTACGAGCGCGATATATTGCCTCCTCTGAATATTCCGGGTTCCCGTGCGCTATCGATCGGATTATCGCTAGCATTGTCACCATCTCTTGAATTCCAGTTACGAGTTCATCGTATCCGGCGGGAATAGAAGCAATAACTTCATCCAAGACAGACACAGCCTCCTCATAATCGTTTTTCACGAAGGTCGTACAGTAGCGACAGATAAGAGACCAAGCGAGGGAGTAGCGAGCCATGCACACATCCGGCCTGTGCTCCGTCGCAAGTCGCAGGCATTCGATAACTTGATCCAATGGTTGATCTCGCGCCCACTGTGTGATTTTGGATAGAACTACTCTGGCAAAGCGAGTGATGGAGATAGTGGTATGGTCATCGGATGCCTCCAAGGTGAGGAGTTCGTGGCAGAGGACTGCCATCTCTTCAATGCACTGCATTACGTCGCGGGCTTCCAACTCCACCTGACATTCCAACGCATCCACGAGGGATGCTGTGACTGCTTGACGCGGTAACCCAGGCACTCCATGGGGATGGTCTCGAAGATAGCGGAGGTATTTGGTTGCGTAAATGACACCTTCGGGTTGATTAGACGCCTCCGAGTGCTTGACGAGCGCTGCAGCGATGAGGACCAAGGAAGGAAGGATCGTTCGACCCGATTCTAGCGAACGCGGTTGTAGGAGTATTGATTCCGTGAAATGAAAAATTGACTTGTCATAGTCCTCGCTTTGATTTGACAACTCGTATCGCTTGTATCGCAATGAGCCCAGAACAAGGACAGAGGGAAGGCGACGAGGATCAGATCGAGATGACGTAGAGAGAAGTTGCTCAAAAAGTGTGATGGGGGAATCGATTTCGTAGATAGATCCTGTAAAAAGTTAGTTGAGACACAGTTGGTGCGGGCTTGGGTGCGGGACACGCCCGGAAGGCAGAGTTGGACTTACCTAGTCTGTGGAACATGTTTGAAAGGTCTATCGGAGTCATTGAGATCTATTGAATACGGAGTGAGGTCGCGGTGACGAGCTGAACGTTGAGCTATTGGGGGCGAAGAATGCGGGTCAGTGGTCACAAATGGGTTCCTATACGACGAGTCGACGACCAGGGTGTATTTGTAACACGCTGGAACACGCACGGCCAGAACACCGTGATGTGTGTTGAACAGAAGAATGGTAGGACGTACAATGAAGCACAGCCAATACAGTCGACTCTCTGGTAAGTCAGTGACGAGTTGGGCTATTGGGGATGAAAGGTGCAAGACACACATGGGACCCTTTACAACGACTAGGATTTATTTGTAGCATGCTGGAACGGCAACTGACAGTAGAACACGTGTATCAAATAGAAGAATGGAGCACAGCCAATATCCTCACTCGACTGTGGGCGTGTCCCAGCCCATGCTACGTACAGCAACAAGTAGGAAATGCTACCAAAGGCAACACCAACCCAACGAGCAGGAGGTCGACCAGAGGCACTGGCAGTCGCCATTGTGCAGCCAAACATTACACAAGGATGATGTTTCTTCATGAAAGGAGTGGGGGAGGATACATTGGCATGCCAGTGGTGCCGTAAGCAATCAGCTGCATCGCAATTTGCCTCGTTCCGAGTCGCTCCTAGCTACGAGACTCCGTCGCCGTCGGGTAATCTCCTCTGAATATCTCCCCCAATCTAGTGTCACCGCATTCTACTAGTATCTGATCGTTATCAAGAACTCCCCACTCTTTCGAGTTGTCTAGTTTCCAGTTTTCCCTTCAAATTTTCATTGTTCCCGTTCTAACCTGTGAAACTGATTAAATGCAAGCATTCTCTCGGCCATGTCATCTCCTTCGCCACCTCATCGATGTCTAGCCCGTCTCAGTTTCGATACCCCTTAGTCCTTCGGCGCGGCTTCCCGATCGTCCTGACTCTCACCTTCACTTGGTTTCGTCACTCGTGCCGTCTGCAGGCTGTCGGCGGTTCCCGCACGCTGCTGCTCGGCCTCCTCACTCATCTCCATGCAGCTCCGTCTCCACTGACTGTGACCCTGCTCAAGCTCGGGCTCCGAACGCCACGTAATATCGACGCCCCCGCTTTCCTGATCGCTGCCCGTACTCAGTGCCTCCTCCACTTCCCATTCTCGGCCCACTGGCAGTCTTTGCCTACTTTCTTCACTCTCCTCCATCGCTCTTGTATCCACTCCGTCACCGAATTCACGTACGCATATAATGGAAGTCCAACCTACCTTCTCGCTCGCGATCACCATGGCAATTAGAGAGAGAGAGAAGGGTTTCGCGCTGGTTCTAGACAAGCTGTAAATAGCTTGCGGGTGGATGAACGGTGCTGACCAAGCCGGAGACTTGTTCCAGGCCTGTAGACTGTCGGAAAATCACTCGGAGCATTGCCATCCAGATATGGTAGCTGCGAGACGTGCTGTAGGCCGCGGCCGATAATCATGATGCTGATCATCTCGTTCAGCACCACATCGTTTTCTCCCGAATTCCACCGGGTCAATCGTACTCTCGTCCCCATATGAAGACGAACGTGGAAATAGCCCGCAGGCCGTTGGAGTAAGTGGACGAATTTGGGGATTGATGAAGGCCCCGGATGACTCTATGGTACTCCTACTCTCATTAGCGATACTGTCGCATGACAACATGATGACGAGTGTGAGTCCAGGTTGCAGAAACGATTTGAGACTGAGGCCTGAGGCCTAGAAACCATGAAAGTGACGAACAGGGAGTGCATTGCGATTTGCAAGCTTAGAGGACACGCGCTTGTAATATGACGTCACGCTAAAGACACGAGTAGACGAAGAGCGGTAGCGATGATGCTCTGTGAAAGTTCGCCTTGAATATGTGCTGGTCAGTAGCTAGTAAAGTCGCCGTCGAAAACATTGTATGCAGGAGTACACGAGCACTGGCAGCGAATGCAAATGGGAAACAGTAGAAGCGTCAAAGGAAAGAAAATGACAGGAGGGAAGCGGGAGCCAAAGTAATACGAGATCACAATGGGTGAGAACAGAAAATCATATGAGGTCAAAATGTAATTAAGGGGGAATACCAAAGACGACGTACCATCTTGGAGCCGGCATCGAGCACTACGGACCGCTACGGGCAGGCAGTAAGCGTGAAACCCGTATTCGAACAAACCCGAATACACATATACTCAGCCGTCCAGGGCTCGCCTCTCCCCCCGCAGCTTCCTCGCCGTGAGCCGGAGGGTTTTCACAGATCTACATAGAGTAACAGCACCCACCCAGTGAGAAGTACCGCCCTCCTCCAACTTCAGCCGCCCCATGCTGTCGATCATCAGTGCATCAGGAGTGGCAGAAGGTCGGGTTATTAAGAAAGTCACGCCAAGATAACCGTTGCGTACGATGAAGAATTCGAAGATGGGGCCGAGGAGCGCGTCATCTAATTTCGGCGGTAATACAAGGGTACTGGTAGAGCTACGGGGCGATTAGTTAGCTCCTTTGTTGGCGCAAAACCATTTGCGAATTGTGATAAGAGTAGGGATGGGGATGGGGCGGTGGTTTTCGGGGGCGATGGGGGCGCTGCAGGTGGACGACCGATGACTCAAATATTAGACTACGACCACGCTAAGCTCCTGCGACAGATACCTTGTAGAGGACAGCGCTGTACCCTCTAGCTGTAGGGGAGGGTATTTACGACACTTCCAACTTGAGGATATCTGGCAGCGCTACGTTGCATAAGTGTCAGGGGAAGTGGGTGTATCGTCGAGGAAGAAGGTGCCGTAATTGGAGACACAAAGCCGGGCTGACAAAGCCTCCTGTGTCCATCGCGCTTCATTAATGGCTCGTCAAGCACCCACCGCAAGCCACCAAGTCGCCTCATCTGTAAATGCAACTAGGTGTTCGGAGCTGTTCAGAGCTGTTCAGAGCTGTTCGGAGTGTCCTTGAACGGCTCCGAACAGCTCCGAACACCTACTGCATTTACAGATGCTCATATACCCCCATTGTAAATCTCGCAGTTCTTTGCTCGCCTTGTCTCCGTTATCGTCGTATCACTCGTCCCCATTGACCTTCTCCATCAGCCTCTGACCTATCACTAGTCTCCGCCTATTTGATCTCCTACAACCCACCGCCATTTGTCTAGAAGGATTTCGTGGAATCCCGAACATGATATAGATGGCCTTACGATCATGTTATCCCTTTTTTTTTTTTGACATCTCTCCGTTTAGATTTGCCCTCTGCGGCTCTGCCTGTTCGACTGCGTTTTGCGTTGTCGTGTCTCCGTCTCCGTCACTCTATCCCTTATCCCTACGCTTCGCCAACACTTTGTTTAGTCATCGCCGAATATTCCTACGTACGTGCTTGGGCTTAGGTACTTCTATATCTTAGATCTCTGCGAGAATAGACCGGCAACATGTCGCCATTCCTGCTCTACATTTTTGATGAATTCTCTCAGCTGACTCCGGTCTAGAGATCTAAAGGTCCGCAGATGCATTCGTCTCGAAGTGTTTTGCCTGTCGTCCGTCGCCTTTATCGTCTCACTTGTTTTTGTGTCATTAGTGCGTTACTTGTCTGACTGCCGACACCCTCGCGCTTGGTCCCTCGCTCAGACTAGTTGCTCGCACCTTCAACTTTGGCTCTCCGCCCGTCATGGCGCTCTCTCTGCTTAACCATCCTGTAGGCATCCGCTCCTGGCTAAGCCCACATCTCACGCACTCGAGCCCGGATCCTGCAGTCTCTTGACATCCCGAATTTCCTCGTTCCCTTTGTCTCCTTCACTCGCCCCATTCCGCGTCCTTTCCCGATCCGGAATTGCCTTACTCTCCCCCATATCTTCGTTACCGAACTCACGCACGCGCTCCGAAGTAAAGCCGTTCATCTCTTTCGCATTCACGAGGAAGTTAGGCTCATGAGCAATTCCATATTTTGATATGGTGTTCCCCAGCTGCGTGAGCGCGAGTTTCACACTTCGGCTGGAGCCCAAGGCGAACAAGGCGAATAAGAATAAGAGGCCCTGCGTGAAGAGATCTGATCCTCTAGGGAACGACGGAAATCAAGGAAATCGCTTGCCCATGCGCGTGCCAGCAACATATACATATATCAACCATATAGACAACGACGTTTAATCACTTTAGTACCACCCATTTACAGACAACCGTGTTGTACACAACATCCCAATACAGTGACGTCCAGTCCAGAACCATCGTCGTGGAATAACAACGCGACCCGCGCAACGTGGTGCCTATAATGTTTGAGCGCTTGCATGCACGAAAGCCGTATTCAAACAAACCTGGGATAACCCGCATTTATGCGCCATAATGAACGAAGTTCACCCATCTCTCCAGAGTGATCCATCTCTTCCTCCGCAGCTTCTTCACCGCGAATTGGAGCGCTTTCGCAGATCTCTCATGATACGGCACCCCCTGTTCTCGTCCAGAATTAGAGAACAACGCCTTGTAAAAGTGCTTCGCCAGGTCCCGTCCGTCTTCGTCTACCATCGCCCATGTCGTCCCGACAACACTCCGGAACCCACAGTACTGTACGGCTGCGGCTAGGTGAAGTCCTTCATCGACCATGCTTCCTTCTGTGACCTCGGCTGTGTGGCAGGCGGAGAGGAACGCGAATTCGGCAGTGGGGAGATGCGACCGCACAATTTCGAGCAGCGTCAGGCGCTCACCATAAAGTTCGAACCCGGCCTCGAATGGTTTGCCAGTCTCCAGTGTACCGTGACACGCGAAGTGAACAAATCGGTGATGATGGAAGCCATCGATGACCGCGGCGGGTGTCGCGGCTTCTGAGATGAGACTTGTCACCTCGGTATCGAGAGCCTGGACAACTTGGATTTCGCCCCCAACCGTTGGAAGAGATGGGTCAGGCTGCGCGACGAGAAGTAAGGAAGGTCGACCCGGAGATTGCGGACCGGAATCGCGATTACGAGATTGGATGAGGGCGGACAACGTGGGAGTATAGGAGCAGATGTAGAGATCCAAGAAATAGCGCTTCTCCCGGTCATCGGATGGGATCGGACCCATGGCATGGAGAGGAAGGGAACAGAACACGGATGTCGGGCACCACCAGATCCGGGACTGTCTTGGTACTTGAAGCTGATCGAGTCGGTCAATGATGGGTTTGCCAACGAGATCGTAGAGCTCGGCGAGAACAGAGGCAAGGGTTTCATCGTAATGACTTGAATCGAGCCCGTATTTGCGTCGTGAATCCAACAACTTGTCCTTTAATGCGCTCGCACGGTCGTAGGAATCGCGAGGGGTTGGGATGAGGGAGGGAGAGGTGTTGTGAAGAAGGATCATAACATCAGAGCGAAACTTGGAATGGTTTATGATAATGACAGGACCAGACGAGGCGGCGGAACGGAGTGTATTGAATGACGGAGATGTCAGGAAGGTGTCGAAGCCCGGCAAGGCTCGTATTCGCGAAGTGAGGTTATCACGTTCCTTCAAAAGCTCACGTTGTTTCAGCAGGAGACGACCGAATGGGCCCACCACCCTGAGGTCGTCGGCTGCGTCGTCGTCGATGCTTACTTTGGAGCTCGGTGGAATTGACTTGGTGAGCTCCTCAAGGCCTTTGTTGATTGCTACAAACTCGTGCCCTAATTGTGGGTGTTCCTGTTGAAGTCGATCGATCGACGCACGAAGGTGACGCATTTCGGACCAAAGCAAGGCTCTCCCTCTTTCAAGTGTCTCAACCGCTTCCTCGAGCCGACGCAGGTCGACCTGATATGAGGCATAGTCTAGTGGGACCATACGAGCGATGTCAAACGTCTGAGCGAGTGTGGCATGTTTTTGCTGTAAAGTTGGTGCAAAAAGTAGGGTGTCTTGCATCAATGAAACAGCACTCTCGTACGCTTTGGAGATGGAAGGGTGTTGGGTACATCGCGCACCAAACGCCCAAGTACATGACCATTCAAACCGAGTGGGCAGGGTCAAATGTGCATCGTTGACACTCTGGGAGAGTAGTTTCATCACTTCATCCAGGTCTCGAGTACGGTGATCTGGAAGGGAAACGAAGCGGGTGAGCAGAGATTGGATAAGGTGTTCACGTATCCTGGAGCGCAGGAAGTGCGTTGACAGACGTTCGAATACTTGACTGTGTGTGCTAATCGACTCGTTAAGGTACTCGATCTTGTTCGTGCGCTGGAATGCTTCAAAGAGGATTAAGCCGAATACATCGAGAAGGCCTGACGTAAGAAGATTGGTTGGAGCAGAAGCAAGTACGGTTCGACCCATTTCGATAGCTTCGTCGATCTCCGTTATGTAGATATTGCGGATCCCAGAGAGAAGTTCCTCAAGGAGCTCCAGCTTCTCGAACGTCGGATGGATATCAGGAAGATCGGCATGGTTCCCAAAGGATTCCGCTGACGGTGGCCGAGATAACGGTAAATTTCCAGACGACGTTTCCGGGCCTTCTATAGAACCGAAGTAACGGAAGCGCTCCGCCTCGGTGATTTCCGCAAAACGATCTCTTTCAGAAGACGGGCCGGGATAAGTACGAGCGCGATATATTGCCTCCTCTGAATATTCCGGGGTCCCGTGCACCATCGATCGGATCGTCGCTAGCATTGGCACGACCTTTCGAGCTGCGTTAAGAGCCGCATCTTCAACCCGACTGTCTCCAGCGGAACTAGAAGCTATAAATTCATCGAGGACAGACACAGCCTCCTCATAATCGTCGTTCACGAAGGTCATATAATAGCGACATTGAAGAGACCAAGCAAGGGCGAAAAGAGCCAGGCGCAGATCTGGTTTTTTTTTTCTCGCCAGTCGCAGGCACTCTATAACTTGATTCAATGGTTGATCAGGCGCCCACAGTGTGATTTTGGGTGAAACGACCATGACAAAGCAAGTGATAGAGCGAGTGGTGTCGTCATCTGACGCATTCGATGTGAGGAGTTCGTGGCAGAGGACTGCCATCTCATCAATGCACTGCATTAAGTTGTTGGCTCCAAACTTCAACTGATATGCCAACGCGTCCACGAGGGATGTTGTGATTGTTTGGCGCGGGAACCCAGGCACTGCGTGGGGCTGGTCTCGAAGATGGCGGAGGTATTTGGCTGCATAAATGGCATCTTCAGGCTGGCTGGACGCTGCAGAACGCTGGACAAGCGCTCGAGCGAGGGTGAAGAAAGAATTGAGGATCGATGGACCGAGTTTCAGCCAAAAACGGGGTTGGAAGAGTATCGATTCGGTCAAATGAATGATTGACTTGTCACGGTCCTCGCTTTGATTTGACAATGCGTACCGCTTGCACCGCCCTAAGGCCAGAGAAAGAACATAGAGAAGGCGAAGAGGATCAGATCGAGATGATGTGGCGAGAAGGTGCTGAAACTGGGTAATGGAGGAATCGATTTCATGGATGGATCCTGTACACAATTAGTCGAGGCACAGTTGGTACGGGGCCCGGAAAGGCTGAGAGGGACTTACCTAGTTCGTCGGCCATGCTTAAAAGCGTAAATACTCGAGAATCGGAAACTGAAGTGAGGTGACGAGTTGCGCTATTGGGGGCGAAAGATGCAAGTCACAACTTGAAATGGGTCCCTTTACGACGACCAGTATTTATTTGTAACATGCTGGAACACAGCACGGCTAGTAGAACACGTGTATCAAATAGAAGAATGGAAAGACGTACAATGAAGCACAGCCAATATCCTTGCTCGCCTGTGGGCGTCTGTCGACTTTGTCCCAGCCCAGGCTACAAACAACAACAAGCAGGGAACTGCTACCCAAGGCAACACCAACCCAACGAGCAGGAGGTCGACCAGGAGACAGTCGCCATTGTGCAGCCAACATTACACGAGGATGAGGTTACTTCATGAAAGGAGCGGGGATAGTCATTGGCAGAGGGCGTCAATGGGCCGCGGTACCGTGCCGTAAGCACTCAGTACTCCAACTTACTCAGACCTCATCGCAATTTGCCTCGTTCGCTCCTAGTCTGCCAACGTGTCTCCGCCGGCACCGTCATTGGGTAATCTCCTTTGAATATCTCCTCAAATCCAATGTCACCGCACTCTACTATCTGATCGTCATCAACAACTCCCCACTCTTTCAAGTTGTCTAGTCTCCCTTCTTGTACATTCCCATTCTAACCCGTGAAACTAATAAAATGCATGCATTCTCTCGGCCACGCCGTCGTCTCCTTCGCCACCTCATCGGCGTCTAGCTCGTCACCCTCAGCCCTTCGGCACGGTCTCCCGACCATCCTGACTCTCACTCTCACCGGGTTTCGTCACTCGTGCCGTTTGCTATCGATTCCCACACGCTACTACTCGGCCTCCTCACTCATCTCCATGCAGCTCCGTCTCCACTGGCTGCGACCCCGCTCGAGCTCGGGCTTCGAATGCCACGCAATATTGACGCCCCCGCTTTCCCGATCCCTGCCAGTACTCACTGCCTCCTCCACATCCCTTTCTCGGCGGCCTAGTCTTTGCCTACTTTCTTCACTCTCCTCCACCGCCCTTGTACCCACTCCGTCACCGAATTCATGCACGCATAAAATGGAGTCCACCCTCCTCGCGCGCAATTACCATGAACACGAGAGAGAGAGAGAGAGAGAGAGAAGAAGGGTTTTGCGCTGGTTCTATTTGCGCGCTCGCCGCTGTAAACGGCATGCGGGTGAATGAATGGTGCTGACCAAGCTGGAAACTTGTTCCTGACGGCCGGCAAATCACTTGGAGCAGTGTCATCCAGGTGCGGTGCCCTGCGAGATGTGCTGTAGGCCGATGATGTGTATCTCTTTATCGTCCTCTCTCGACCCCCGCTGTCCGTCGAGAGTCACCGACTCCTCGCCCTCCTAAGACGAAAGTGGTAAATAGCCTGCAGACCGTTGGCGTTACTTGTGGAGTGAGTGGACGAATTCTGGATCACTAGATAGGATTAATAAAGGCCTCGCGGGACTCAGTGGCGTTCCTACTCTCCTTGGTGTACCTGCACATGATGATAAGTGTGGGTCAAAGCTGCAGAAACGATTCGAGAGTACTGCTGAGGATGGCGAGAACAATACCCGGGCCGAAGTTCAGAACTGGAATGATAATGGTGAACGGGAGCTGCGAATGGGCATTGCGAGAATCTTGTGATCCGCAAGCTTTTTAGAGTGTCCGCGCTTGTTCTCGGACCTCATGCAACAGAGACGAGTAGGAGAGCAGCGGTGATGATATTCCGTACAGGACTGCTGGAATATATCATGCGCAGGAGTACACGAGCACTGGCACCGCAGCGAACGCAAGGGGAAACAGTGGATGCGTCACGGGTGAGAAAATGCGAGCAACACAGGAGGGAAGCGGGAGACATAGCAATACGATGTCATAAAGGGAGACAAAAGAAACTCATACAAGCACAAAAGAAATTTAAGTGAGGGAAAATGCCAAAGACGAAGTACTATATTGGAACCGGCGAGAACGACGATACGCGCACCACGCACCACTACTATGCTTACCACACCTCTGCAAACGTACCCACATCTGCAAATTCCGAAAGATCGTAATGGATCAGTACTTTACTGACACTCTTTCTCCCCAAAACAAAAACACTATATTCTCTAGCATGTATAGATGTGAGATCATACAATATAATGAGGATCAGAGCAAAATTATGGTCGTGAAAAATCGACAAAGGCGGTGGGGTGGTCCAGAAAGTGTGCCCACAGCCCCAGATCTGAGCGATCCCAACATTTCTACTGGATCTCACTTTACTGTGATATTACTATCCATTACTGCAGTGATTCTACAGATTTTGGGGTCGATAGACAAAGGCGATCAATTTGGAGACAAAGAATTCTCCAAAGACCATGTAGAGGTGACAAAACGTGACCCAATTCGGCAAACTCCTTTTCGGACAGCAAAATGTCTGACACATGTTGCCACATTTTGCCACATTTGCCGAAACGCCGCCCATTCATCCGTCTGCCAAAACCGACGCTGCCGTCGTGACAGTGCGTGACCAAAATTTGCAGAGGTGGGTCCCACCACTCCACGTTGAACGGGTTGAGAAACAAATGAATAAAAATCATAATCAGGTGTGAGATACATGCATCTATTGATATGTACAAAATGAAGTAGCTACGATATGTTGTTGAAGCTACAAAAAAATATTACCGTTTTTTTGCAGAGGTGTGGTAAGCATAGTACGGACAAACAGTAAGCCTGAGCATGAAAGCCGTATTCGCCAAATTCGAATACTCACAGATAATCGGTAACCCCGTTCACGCGTAATGAACGAAATTCACCCATCTCTCCAGGGTCATCCGCTTCTTCCTCCGTAGCTTCCTCACCGCCACCCGGAGTGCTTTCGCAGATCTTTCGTAATACGGCACACGCCCTGAATTCGAGAACAACGCCTTGTAAAAATGTTCCGCCAAGTCCCGTCCATCCGCGTCCACCATCGCCCACATCGTCCCGACCACACTCCTGAACCCGCAGTACTGCACCGCAGCCGCGAGGTGAAGCCCCTCATCCATGACGCTTCTTTCAGTCACCTCAGCTGTGTGACAAGCGGAGAGAAATGCGAATTCCGCAGTGGGCAGATCCGAGCGCACAATCTCTAGTAGCGTCAGGCGCTCGTCTCCGTGAAGCTCGAATCCGGCTTCGAATGGTTTGCCGGCCTCCAGTGTACCATGGCACGCAAAGTGAACAAACCGGTTGTGATGGAAGCCGTCGATGACTGCGGCAGGTGTCGCTGCTTTTGAGATGAGCCTTGTTACCTCAGTATCGAGAGCCTGGACGACTTGGATCTCGCCACCTACGGTTGGAAGTGATGGGTTAGGTTGCGCCACAAGCAGTATGGAAGGTCGACCCGAAGATCGTGAACCGGAATCGCGATTGCGAGATTGGATGAGTGCAGACAGCGTCGGGGTATAGGAACAGATGTAGAGATCCAAGAAATAGCGCACCACGCCGTCATTGGATGGGATTGGACCCATTGCATGGAGAGGAAGGGAACAAAACCCGGATGTCGGGCACCACCAGACCCGGGACTGTTCTGGTATGTTCAGTTGACGCAGTCTATTGATAACGGGTTTCCCAACGAGCTTGTAGGGTTCCTCGAGAACAGAGGCAAGGGTTTCATCGTAGTGACTTGAATCGAGCCCGTATTTATTTCGCGAGTCTAATAACTTGTCCTTTAATGCGATCGCACGGTCGAAGAAATCATGAGGGGTTGAGATAAGGGAGGGAGACGTGGAGTGGAAAAGGATAAGAATGTCAGAGCGCCATTTGGAGTGGTTTATGATAACGACGGGACCAGAAGAGGCGGCGGAGCGGAGTGTGTCAAAAGATGGAGATGTCAAGAAGCTGTCGAAGCCCGGCAAGGCTTGAATTTGCGAAATGAGGTTGTCGCGTTCCTTCATAAGCTTACGCTGCTTCAGCAGGAGACGACCGATTGGGTCCACCGCCCTGAGGCCGTCGGCTGCGCCATCATCTATGCCTAATTTGTGGCTCGGTGGGACGGACTTGGTGAGCTCCTCAAGGTCTCCGCCGACCGCTGCGAACTTGCGTCCTAAATCAAGGTCCGCCTCGAGAAGTTGATCGACTTTTGCACGAAGGTGACGCATCTCGGTCCAGAGTAAGGCTCTCCCTCTTTCAAGAGTCTCAACGGCTTCCTTGAACCGGTGCAGGTCGACCAGAAATGAGGCATAGTCAAGCGGCATGCTGTGGGTGAGGTCAGACGTGGTGAGAGTGGCATGCTGTAGCTGCAGAGTTGGTGCAAGAAGCAGAGTGTCTTGCATCAACGACATAGCGGTCTCGTACGCTGTGGAAACGGAGGGGTGACGGAAGCCCCGCGCAAAATAAGCCCACAAGCGCGCCATATGGAATCGATCTGGCAAGGCCGCATATCCATCGTTGACGCACTGGGAAAGTATTTCCAGCGCTTCCTCAGGGTCTTGTGTGCGGTGACCTGGAAAGGACATGGAGCGCGTGAGCAAGGACTGGGCCAGTCGATGAAGTGTTGCGAAGCGCAAGAACTGTGGTAACGGACGCTCAAACACTTGGCGGCGTGTTTTAATCGACTCGTTAAGGTACTCGATCTTGTTTGTGCGCTTGAACGCTTCAAATAGGATGAACCCAAAGAATTCGAAAAGGCATGACGCAATCGGGTCCCTTGGAGTTGTTGAAGCAAGTATGGTTCGGCCCTTTTCGATAGTTTCGTCGATCTTCGTTGCGTCGTTATTCCGGATTTCGGAGAGCAGTCCTCTGAGGAACTCCATATTCTTGTGTATCCGACTGAATTCCGGATCGCTACCTTCATACTCTCCAAACGACACACCTGGCACTGGCTGAGATGATGGTGAACCGCTAGACGATGCTTCGGGGCCTTCAATGGACCCGAAGTAACGGAAACGCTGCTTCGCGGCACGTTCCAGCTCAAAAGCGGTAGCAGGACCAAAGGGTTCTTTGACAGAAGGTGAGGCAAGGAACGCACGATTTCGGTATATCGCCTCCTCTAAATATTCCGGTGACTCGTGTGTCGCCGACCGGGTCCTCGCTAGCATTGTAACAAACCATTGAGCTTCAGCTACGAATTCACCCTGATTGTCTCCAGGGGGATTGGAGGTGATGATTTCGTCCAGGACAGATGCAGCCTTCTCATAATCGTCGTTCGCAGACGTCATATAATAGTGAGTACCGAGAGAAACGGCAAGGGCAAAGTGAGCCTGGCGGTGATCTGGTTTGTGCATCCTCGCGGCTCGCAGGCACTTGATAACTTTGTCCAATGGTCGATCCGGGAGCCATAGATGGATTTTGGACAAAACTAGTCCAGAAACGAGTGTGACGGAGTGAGTGGGGTCGTATTCGGACGCATTCGAGGCGAGGAGTTCGTGGCAGAGGGTTGCCATCTCTTCAATGTTCTGTACAATGTTGCTAGCCTCCAGCTTCACCCGAAGTGCCAACACATTCAAGAGCAACGTTGTGACCGCATCGGGCGGGCACCCAAACGCTGCCTGAGGCTGGTCTCGAAGATGGCGGAGGTAATTGGTTGCGTAAATGGCGTCTTCAAGTTGATTGGTCATTATCAAGCGCTTGGAAAACGCGAGACCGAGGAAGAACAAGGCTGTAAGGATCACTGGGCCCTGTTCTAGCCACGAACTGGGTGGGAGGAGTATTGATTCGGTCAAATGAAGAATCGCCTTGTCGAGATCCTCCCTTTGATTAGACTGCATGTATCGCCTGAGCCGCGTCGTGGCCAGACCAAGAAGAGAGGAAAGGCGACGAGGATCAGATCGAGATGACATAGAGGCAATTTCTGAGAACGTGTGGTGAAGGGGTCGCTTTCAGGGATAGCACCTGTGAGCATTAGTTACGAACCAGGCTGAGAGGGTATCAGGCTCACCTAGTAGCACGTCATGCTCACTAAGAGAGTGAGGGACTCGGGGGCGAAAGGAGTGCGAAAGGGCACTGTTTCGACTCCCACGACATGGAGGTGTTGGTAACAGCTTCAGAAATGCTATTATACAGTACCGTACTTTGAACACGTGTATCAATTGGAAGCATGGCATGGCGATCCACATTCCCCAGATCGTGATCTGTCCGGCACTTCGCGCTATCTTCGCTGTAACCTCACCCGCGTCGTTTTAACGGCCACCTGTGTGACGACGCTCCATTCCTCTTCCCTCTTACCCACAACAACCTTCGATGACCAAGAAAACCAGAAGAAATAAGTCTCAAGGTGCTGACCTTGAGGCTCAGCGCTCGAAGGTGTGCATAACAACCTGTCTTGTACTCTCCGCTCACCTTCATACAAAGAGGCTGGACGGGAAGAGGCTCATGAAATGTGTACCCACACGTCTGGACGCGAAGGTGAAGCTTCGGGAGATCCACCAGTGGCGCACGCAGTCGGTGAAGCTGAGGCCGGCCCTGTTTCGTCGCAGGCGCTGGCGGAGCCTCCAAATGATGCTCCCACCGAATTCGGTGAGCACAGCACAATTTACTACCCTAGTAACTTTAGAACCTAACACGTTAGAAACTTGCAGGCGACATTGATTAACCCGGTGACAATGACGGAACACCTAACTCCTCTGCTCAACCAATGCCTCCCGGAATGCCTCGCATGATCGGGGATTTCAATGACAACGCCAACGCCTTCAATTGTGGTCTCTGCAACTGAAGGAAGCAATGAGTCACGACGAACCCCGCATCCAATCCCTCAGAGACGATATGGACGGCATGCTCGTATTTGTGCGTGATTACATTAAGTTGCCGTCATCGCGTTCTTCCCGAACTCACGCACTGTCGTCAAGGCCAGTGTATTTTCCGCCGCTCTCACTTCCTTTCTCGTTGATAAGATTCACGACCTTCAACCCGATCCGGCGCAGCAGATGGTCTTCTCCCAGCAAGTTTCCGCTATCGTACCACAGGTCTCCATCCATTCCGCCTCCGTCATACGTTTTCGATCTATATCCTTCTGATGTCCGGGTCAACGTTTTCTGGTTCATGAGTCTTGTATTCAGCGTTTCCGCTACGCTCGTCCAACAGTGGGTACGCGACTATATGCACGTGTTCCAGTGGTATAGCAACCCCCTGAAGAGTGCCTTGCCTGACTCCGACAATATCTATATGAAGGCGCGGAGGGATGGTATATGCCCGTTGTGGCTGGATCTGTACCAGGCCTCGTCCATGTTTCCCTCTTCTTATTCTCCCTGGGACTCGGTGACTTACTTCTCAATATCAACACCACCGTCGGCGTCACCACTGTCCTCCCGATTACAATTTGCGCGTTCCTTTGCATGTTCACCGTGTTTGCTCCGGTCGTCAAACCGCAAGCTCCATTTCGAAACCTATTCTCTGGCCTGATATGGTATCCGAGGCAGAAGTTGCATCCGCGAAGCTACTTGGATCGCGCGTCTGGTGGAACGGTCAAACCCGTGAGCTCGAACATATCACAATGACAGATGCAACTGGCGATGGAAGAGAATGACAAACGCAAAGATCGCGATGTTCGGGCAATCCGAGGGCTCATCGATAATCGGACAGAGGACGACGAGATGGAATCATTCGTGATGGCTGGTGCTTTTACCTTTAGAAAGGCTTCTCAAGGGCGCAAACGCCGGGCCGAGTGACCCGACAGTCACATCGCAGAACGACGTAGATGTGTCCGTTCTACCGCATCACCGTTCCCCACTTTTCCGACGCACCAGCCCTCTCCTTCAACCCCTTGCACGTAACCCAGAATAAATATGAATAACAGTTATATTCGAATCAGAGGTGCGCGATATCACTCTGCTGAATCCGTTAGGTACATTTCGGACACAAGACCCTGGCGGGCCTGGCGATACAGGGGCATCAGGAAAAACCTCCCGCGCTAGCGAGAGATAATAAGCGATAATTTATTGAAATTATCGATATTATCTTGATTATCATGTATTATGTTGCCCCCCCATAATTTATATATAATCTCGTGATAATTTGCGATAATGGGCAGATATTTTCGACTAATTTATCGATAATTTATCTTTGGATTATCACAATTATCAAACATCCAAATTTTCAAATTTCATGCATTATTCAAATCAGATAATGCGTTGATAATGTAAAGATAATGCCGATAGTGATGTAAAGAACGGACACGCTGAGCGGACTAAAACAAAATAGCGAGAAAAGACGGGAATCACGGTTGTATGCTCAGTGTCTCAGCCCTCAAAATCACTTCCGCCACCGCGTCACTGCTGCCGCCGTCGGCCTCGTTCCCCTCGAGTCGTCAAATTGGTGCTAGTGTTATTGTGGCAAGTTGATAGGATCTTGCGCGCGGGTCACAGCGGGGCCTTGGGCGGGGCTTACGGGGAACGGCTTGCAGGTCTTATACGCAAGTGGGTGTCATGGTGGATCTTGTGGGTCGTGATGTAGCGTCAGTGCAGGTCTTGCGCCATGGCGGGGTAATAGTGGTGGACTGGCAAAGGGTGGAGGTGGGGCCGACGTATGGCGAGGCGGGAACTTGCGAGGCTTGAAGCTTGAAGAGTGAGGCGCGGGATGCGCTTGTTACATGTGTCGGAAAGACGGGATGCGAGTCAGTGGGAAACGATATAAAACAAAACAAAAAAAATAACTTATCTTGATGCACTGGGTCGATGCCCAGCTCATCGTCAGCCGCGCGTTCGTGACCATTGTGACCGTAGGCCTCGTGTCGCCGGTGTTGGTACCGCTGGCGTCGTCGCGATCATCGTTGTTGCCATCGTCCTCGTCGTTGCTGCTGTCGTCGTCACTGGTGGGGATTTGCACGCCACGTTGGCGGTTGTGGGGTATTACGCCCCGTGGTTGGGTTGCGTCATGACGGGGCTTGCGGGTAACAGGTTGGTACGGTGGCGGGGTCTCGCGTGTCACGACGACATGGCGTCGGGGCGGGTGGGGCTTTCACGCGGCGAGGCGGTGGTGGTGGTCTTGCATACGACGAGGGATGGAGGTGGTGGACACGAGCTGATGAGTGCGAGGCAGCCGCTGGGGTGACGTGGCTCTGTGACCTCAGTGAAAAACGACGTGAAACAAAAAACAAAAACCAAAAATTTATGGATACCAAGGATATTGAATACCTCCACATAGTTATTCGAGCATAGAGTGTACACACCACCTGCATGATGTTCGTGCCATCAGTTACTGTAAGAAGAAGAATAAAGAAAAACCGAAAGAGTCTGCGTACAGAAAGTCAACAAGGCACACCTTCCCACGCCACATATTGAGCCTCCGCCCGACACCTTTTTTTGTCCAAGTCGATTCGAGTGCGTGTTTCAACGCATACTGACATCAATTCCAGGCCTTCCCACTGCCACTGCACCCTACGACCACCATTTACTACTCATCTACTGGCCTCTGATGCCGGCGCAACCAGTGACGTCATGTCGCCAAGATTGGCTGTAAGTCTTTTGAACCCGCTTACCCACCCACTGCTCCTTTCACCAACCCTCTGGCACAACATTTTCATCACCATCGCACGAGGACTTCAAGCTGCCACAATCACAACGAGGGCGGTGGCAGGGTGACACGGCGACTGCAGCTAGGTGGCAACGATCCCGACCGCGATGACCAGGACCACGACAACTTGACAAGGCAATCCCGACAACGACAGCGGTGGTGGCAGCTAGGCGGCTAGGCGGCGATGACCCCAACCCCAACAACTTGAATGGTAGCAGCGGCTGTGCTGGTACGACCCCCACGACCATCACGGACACGACGGCAATAGCGGAGGGCGGAGCTCTGCAACGACGACCGCAGCGACGACAATGGTAGCAGTGACGGCACCTAGGCGGTGACGACCCCGATGAAGCGACTACAACAATGAAATCTGCGGCGGAAGCAGCCGGGGTTGGCGACCGACCACGAACATGACAAAAAAGCCCCGACCACGACGACAGTAGCAGCGGACGGTGGGATGGCAGTGGGCAGCGGGGACGGTAGATGGCGATAGCGATGCGATCATTTCCTTCTTACTTCAAGCCCATTCGTAGTTTATGTATTTAGTGTGTGTTTAGCTACAGTAACGTGCAAGCAAGCCCCGTCCGTCCTTCTCAAGCCAGGTAGCAAATCACTGCAGTCAGTGTACCTCAGATTTGATTTTTGTCGTCCCATTCCCATTATCACGATTATCTTCCCATTATATTATCTCATAAGCGATTATGTGAATTAGTGCCGATTATTGTCAATTACTAGTACGCCATCCGCATTATCCAAATTATTAATAATTTAGCGCGGCATTATCTCTCGCTAGCGCGGGAGGTTTTTCCTGATGCCGCCCACTGCCACCAATGCTATAGAAAATGATTGGGGTAGGGTATGCCATGGCCGAGGCGTACTGGACGTCGATGCTCGCTTCTATGTCAAGGTTGTCCGGGTCATACCCACCGCCGTTCACCAGCTCGACGGTGAAGGTTGCCAGACTGGGGGGTTGCACATCGGAGCGAAAGTTAGTCATGAACATAGTCAAATCCGTCCTACTCGGGTAATCATTCTGGAAGCCAAACAATCCGAGCGCATTCCGGTCAGCCGTGGTGGGAACATATGCGAACGTCTTGTACAACCAGCGCAGTTGCGACGGCATGACCTCATCGGCACGGCTCGACAGCACCGGCAGGGGCTTACCCAACGCCGCCTCCGCCTCTGCCAACGCTGCCGCTGCTCCGACGGAGCGCGTGCGTGGTGTCTGCTGCAGCGTCCGTGTGGAGGCAAAATATGTTGTCGGCGCGATTGCTTGAATGTGTGCGTGCAACACCTCAGGCAGTGCGTAGCTAACGGTGCGGATTATGGTGTCATTGACTTTGGCATGTCGGTATAGCTGATACGACGCGCCCAGCATTTCGTTGGCCTGTGAGTCAGGTGACACGAGCACATTGCTGGCTGTCAGCCATGCGCCGCCATGTGTCGTTGAGATGGAGGAGGGCTGGACGCCGTGATGTGCGAGCCAGGAAGTGACTAGCTCGAACGTGTTTGGGTGCGGCCTGACCAATTCGGCGACCTGTTCTTTAGAGAGATGTGCACCATATCTGAAATGGAGGAGCGGCACATGTGAATGAAGGTGCGAGAGGAGCAGCGGTGAGACGGACGTGCCTTGGATGCTTGGGGTCGCTGACCTCGTATAATGCATCAATCAAGGCGTCCTCCTGGTGGGGGTTGAGCGCAATGTAGAGGTCGATAGTGGTGCCGGCGGACGGACAGCCCAGAGTCTCCCAATTGGCCGGAAAGGCACTCCAGGTGTGCTTCACGCGCATGTCTCCCCAAGGAGCGAGGGGCGTCGCGAAGTCGGAGAGGGGTGTGGCAGTGAGGAATGAGAGGATATATAGCCAGTGGTATCGCATGTGCGCAGGAGACCAGCCAGGAAGATAGTATCTGGGGGATCGTGTTGACTGTGCTGTTGAGAAGGCTAGAGACTAGAGAGCCCTAAGGACTGGAACACGAAGTACTAGGTTCGAGCTGAACGGCAGGTGCTATGGTTGTGTCAACACGGAACATAACCGGGTAACCCGCGGCTTTCGAGGAACCCTCAAATGGTCGTTGAAAGAGGACGACTCGGAAGTCCAGATGAGGCCTCATCTCGACCGTCCTATATTTCTAATCTAAGAATCTGCTTCTCAATGCTCCGACTTACAACTGTCTTTGGACCGGTGACTAGTTGTAGGATGTGGGCCGTTTGAGGCAAGAACTCCACTCTGCTGGCCTTGCTGTTGGCCCTTGTGTTGGCCTTAGTGGTTTTCCGACTCGGAACGGCGTTCACCATTTCGGGTGCCTGACACCTCAACTTGAAGTCAAGGTCGACTTAAACACCCTTTTTCAGGTTTTTCCTCGGGTTTTTCAGAAAGTAAAACTCTGATAAGAGATCAAGGCCCCACCGTGGTTTCTATGTACTAAGTTACAGTAACCCTCAAATGTCACATCGTTATCATGTTGAGCAACCATTATCAGATTATCAAATTTATTGCAACTATCAAACAAGCTATCAAATGGGTAAAACACGAATCCGAACAACGTAAACAAAACTAATAGGGCTGCGCGCCGTCGGTATACTACCGTACACGATACGGCGAGTTGACAGGGCACAGCCATGCCTTATAGGTACGAAATCTGGTGGCTCCCCCGCAAGTCGGACTCACAGCGCGATTCAGCATGGTTTCCCTTCAAATTTTCGTCGAGTGTCCCTCAGGCTGTTCTCAGACTAACTTGTGAAACTAACACGACGCATTCTCGACAACAATGCCGGACCTCTGCAGTACCGAAGCGGAGTACCAAACCGAGAGAACGACGACGCCACGTACCACTCTCAGCTACGGAGGACAGGCAGTAAGCATGAAAGCCTTCGCCTCAAACCCGAAGACTCACAGATAATAATCGGCAACCGTTCATGCGCCGTAATGAACGAAATTCACCCATCTCTCCAGGCTGATCCGCTTCTTCCTCCGTAGCTTCCTCACCGCCACCCGGAGCGCTTTCGCAGATCTTTCATAATACGGCACACGCCCCGAATTCGAGAACAACGCCTTGTAAAAATGTTCCGCCAAGTCCCGTCCGTCCGCGTCCACCATCGCCCACATCGTCCCGACAACACTCCTGAACCCGCAGTACTGCACTGCAGCTGCGAGGTGAAGCCCCTCATCCACGACGCTTCCTTCAGTCACCTCGGCTGTGTGACAAGCGGAGAGAAACGCGAATTCCGCAGTGGGTAGATGTGAGCGCACAATCTCTAGTAGAGTCAGACGCTCATCCCCGTAAAGCTCGAATCCAGCCTCGAATGGCTTGCCGACCTCCAGAGTACCATGGCACGCGAAGTGAACAAACCGGTTGTGATGGAAGCCGTCGATGACTGCGGCAGGTGTCGCTGCTTTTGAGATAAGGCTTATTACCTCGGTATCGAGAGTCTGGACGACTTGGATCTCGCCACCTACGGTTGGAAGTGATGGGTCAGGTTGCGCCACAAGCAGTATGGATGGTCGACCCGAAGATCGGGAACCGGAATCGCGATTGCGAGATTGGATGAGTGCAGACAGCGTCGGGGTATAGGAACAGATGTAGAGATCCAAGAAATAGCGCACCACGCCGTCATCGGATGGGATTGGACCCATGGCATGGAGAGGAAGGGAACAAAACACGGATGTCGGGCACCACCAGATCCTGGACTGCTCTGATATGTTCAGCTGACGGAGTCTGTTGATGACGGGCTTGCCAACAAGCTCGTAGAGTCCCGCAAGAACGGAGGCAAGGGTTTCATCGTAATGGCTTGAATCGAGGCCGTATTTGTTTCGTGAGTCTAATAACTTGTCCTTTAATGCGATCGCACGGTCGAAGAAATCATGAGGGGTTGAGATAAGGGAGGGAGACGTATTGTGAAGAAGGATCAGAATGTCAGAGCGCCATTTGGAGTGGTTTATGATGATGACGGGACCAGAAGAGGCGGCGGAACGGAGTGTGTCAAAAGATGGCGATGTCAAGAAGCTGTCGAAGCCCGGCAACGCTTGAATTTGCGAAACTAGCTTGTCGCGTTCCTTTAGAAGCCTACGTTGCTTCAGTAAGAGACGACCAAATGGGTCCACCGCCCTGAGGTCGTCGGCTGCGTCGTCGTCGATGCTTAATTTGTGGCTCGGAGGGATGGACTTCGTGAGCTCCTCGAGGTCTCGGTTGACCGCTGCAAACCTGTGTCCTAAATCTGGGTCTGTCTTGAGAAGTTGATCCACTTGAGCACGAAGGCGACGCATCTCCGACCAAAGTAAGGCTCTCCCTCTTTCGAGAATCTCAACGGCTTCCTTGAATCGGTGCAGGTCGACCAGAAATGAGGCATAGTCAAGCGGCATGCCGTGGGAGCGCTTAGACATGGCGAGAGTGACATGCTGTAGCTGCAAAGTTGGTGCAAGAAGTAGGGTGTCTTGCGTCAATGACACAGCGGTCTCGTACGCTGTGGAGACGGATGGGTGACGGAAGCCTCTCGCAAAAGAAGCCCATAAGCATGCCAACTGAAATCGAATAGGCAAGCCCGTATGTCCATCGTTGACGCACTGGGAAAGCATTTCCACCGCTTCCTCCGAGTCTTGCGTGCGGTGACCCGGAAAGGAAATAGAGCGGGTCATTAAAGACTGGGCGAGTTGACTAAGTGTCGTGAAGCGTAGGAACTGTGGTAACGGACGCTCAAAAACTTGACGCCGTGTGTTAATCGACTCGTTAAGGTACTCGATCTTGTTTGTACGCTCGAACGCTTCGAAGAGGATCAAGCCAAATAACTCGAAAAGGCATGACGCAATTGGGTCCCTTGGAGTGGTTGAAGCAAGTATGATTCGGCCCTTTTCGATAGCTTCGTCGATCTTCGTTGTATCGTTATTCCGGATTCCGGAAAGAAGTTCTACGAGGAGCTCCATATTTTTGTGTACCCGACTGAATTCTGGATCGTCGCCTTCGTACTCTCCAGAGGACACCTCTGGCGCTGGTTGAGATAACGGTAAACCGCTAGACGATGCTTCGGGGCCTTCGATGGAACCGAAGTAACGAAAACGCTGCTCCGCGGTGCGCTCTAGGTTAAAAGTGGCAGCAGGCCGAAAGGGTTCTTTGACAGAAGACGAGGCAAGATATTCACGAGTTCGATATATTGCCTCTTCTAAATATTCCGGCGTCTCGTGTGTCGCTGACCGAGTCATCGCCATCATTGTAACGAACCATTGAGCTTCAGCTACGAAGTCGCTCTGACTGTCTCCAGGAGAATTGGAAGCGTTGGAAGTGATAATTTCGTCTAAGACGGATGCAGCCTTCTCATAATCGTCATTCACAAAGGTCACATAATAGTGTGTACCGAGAGAAACGGCAAGGGCGAAGTGAGCCTGGCGGAGATCTGGTTTGTGTAGCCTCGCTACTCGCAGGCACTTGATGATTTTATCCAATGGTCGATGAGGGAGCCATAGACGAACTTTTGACAAAATTAGTTCAGAAATGCGCGTAACGGAATGGGTGGTGTCATCTTCGGACGCATCCGAGGTGAGGAGTTCGTGGCAGAGGGTCGCCATCTCCTCGATGTTCTGCACAACGTTGCTGGCCTCCAACTTCACCTGAAATGACAACACATCAAAGAGCAACGTTGTGACCGCATGGGGCGGGCACGCGAACGCCGCCTGAGGCTGGTCTCGAAGATGACGGAGGTATTTGGCTGCATAAATGGCGTCTTCAAGCTGATTGGACATTATCAAGCGCTTGACAAACGCGAGAGAGAGGAGGAACAAGGCTGCAAGGATCGTTGGGCCCTGCTTCAGCCAAGAACTGGATGGGAGGAGTATTGATTCGGTCAAATGAAGAATTGTCTTGTCGAGATCCTCCCTTTGATTAGACTGCATGTATCGTCTGAGTCGCGCCGTAGCCAGACTAAGAAGAGAGAAAAGGCGACGGGGGTCAGATTGTGATGGCATAGAGGCCATTTCTGAGGACGTGTGGTGAAGGGGTCGCTTTCAGGGATAGCACCTGTGAATTAGTTAGGACGAGGACAGACCCATATCAGGCTCACCTAGTACTACGTCTGCCTCGCTCGGTAAATCGGAATGCTAAGAGGGTGAGAGAAAGATGCGAGGCGAAGGGTACTGTTTCAACTCCCACGAATAGAGGTGTTGGTAACAGGTTCGGAAATGCTATTATACCACACTTTGAGCACGTGTATCAAATGGAAGCATGGCAAGACGCACATTCTCGCACGACTGTGCAGCTCGCATATATGGCAACAGGCCCGGGAACTGCCACTGGCACCAAGGACAACTCCCGAATCCCGAATCCCGATGAGTAGAGGCAGGCCACAGCACAATCAACAGAATGCGAAGGCGAGATTGAGAATGGAAATGCATGCGGAGGGGTATGGCAGGCATGTACCTCTGCTTGAGGTAGCCCTGCACCAGACTCAGAGCCGTATGAAATCCAATGGTAACTTGTGTCAATACGAATGAAAGTGTTGTTTCGTGGTACGAGAATATTGGAAGTCCGAGGACAGCCTATGGTACGAACCCACTTTCTGGCGGTAAGATAGCGAAAAGGAGTATAGGCAAGAGTACAAGCGATAAACGTTAAACTTAAGACATGGTAGTTGCGGGCTTGAGGACCGTCTTTTGTGGGCGAGAGTCGGAAGACCACTGGCGCATTTGAAATTCAGATCTGACCGATGAAGCACCGAATATCTAGCTTGATGTCTGGACGAAATTACTGAGACCGCACAAACCAGGATCTTACAGGCAGCCTCTCTGAATCAGGCTTGACTCAGCGGAGGTGGTGGCAACAGTACCTGAGCACGTGCACAATCAATCTTTCCAATTGAACCCACTTGAAATGAGACCAAGGATGAGGCACCCTCCAAACTACTACATTCAAAAGGCAACAGACATGTTTTTTTTTTTGGAGCAACAGACATGTATCTTAACATATTATGGTAGCTATAGAAAGGATCGCTGCCTTGCGATGAAATACGAAGAAGCACAGAAATGACAACAATACGTCCTTTCACTAAAGAGTGCACTACGTGCCCCACTGATTTCACGATAACACGCAGACTAGGAGGTGATCTCACCCTCAGACCCGACCCAAATGTTCACGATTACACAAGCGTGTAACCCCCCCTCTTTCTCCTCTCCTCATGGCGGATGGACTTTGACATGTCACTATGCGACAGTTGAGATCCTGGGCTCGAAAAAATATCTCGGGAAACAATGCCGAGGCTACTAGAGCATTGGCACTCAGGTGTTCGCTCTGCGAGACGTGCAGCAGGCTGGGGGCCTTGAACGCTATGCTGACGAATGATGTTAACTCAGGCTCCAACTAAGTGGAGACGATATGAGGTCCCGCGGGTAGTACCCGCCGAAATAGACGTGCGTGCGAAGCATATCACGTCTTGTTTGTGAAGAGTAAGGGGTGTGTAACAAAGCGCAAAAACCGGATGTATCAGAGCGATCGCTCAAAAGTTTTGGGCCGGTCAGTCATGCAAGGCTAGCCAAGTTGCAACCTACCACAGATGGGGGAGGGATAGGCTTTTCAGAGCCCGTCACGATCACGAGAAAAAAAAGAAATCCCGCAAGGGTATTATTAGTGTACTCGCAGTTAGACAAAGAATGAGAGAAACGACTGGAAGGAACAACACGAAATACGACGCAACTCGCGAACCCACACCCTCAAACACCTGCGACGATTCTATGTGTCGTGAGGCGTATTAGTTCAGCGCTGATGTATAAAAGGAAGTGACGCACTCCTCAGCTTTGTTGAGCGCCTGGACCATGCTGACAACCTCCTTCCGGCGCGCGACGACCAGTTCGCTCTCCTTAAGTAGGTCCTCGAGTACGTCGGGCTTGTAGAGCTCCTGCAGCAGCTCGCGCTGCAGGTTCTCCTTCGAGTGATTCACGAGCGTGAGTGTGATGGCCTTCGGCACCATGTCGATCATCTCGCGCTTTACGATATTGAAATACGAGTGGATGAGTAGCTCTGCAGACGGTAGGTGAACACTGGGGTAACGCGCAGTGGAGAAAGTGATCGAAGGAGACGCACTGATGACCTCGGTTTCGAGCGTTTCACGCTCACTCAACGCGGCTTGAGGACGGATGATGGCTGGTGGCTGTAGAACATAAGCACGTGACGACACATGAAAAAAAGAGCACGTGCCGCCTCCATGGGCTGCGGGCCCTTCTTCGCCTTCTGCTGTTGGCTCTTGGACGAACTAAAGAAGCTGCCAAAGAAACTCGGTTCCTCTTTCTTGATGTCGACGTCGAGGTCCTTGTTATTGTTCAACTGCGCGGAGGTCATCTTTCTGGTTTAGGCTCGGGCGTTGCAG